>CM068374.1:55656407-56191407 GCA_034769895.1 Magicicada septendecula
ATAAGAACTAAGATTGTCGTGAGTAATCAGATTTTGGATCAGGTTTGTCATTTTAGTTACCTGGGTTGTAATATCTCATACGGAACTGATATCGATTGGGATAGTAAGCTAACAAAATTTATGCGCATCTGTGGAACGATTCATAGGTACCTGAAAAATAAAACACGGAAAGATACCCGAATTCAATTTTATAAAACTGTGGCTGTTCCCACATTCCTGTATGCTAGTGTGACATGGACTCTTGGTAAAAAAAGCGACGTGCAAGAGGATTCAGGCAGCCGAAATTAAATTTCTAAGAGGGACGCAAGGTTGTTCTCTTGGATCGGAGAAGGAACGAGGATATTAGGCGCGATTTAAATATTGCACCAGAAGATTGAAGAGCACAGAAGGAGATGGGTGTGAACACTTGAATCGCATGCCTGATATCCGTCTACCCGTGGCTGCCTTGGGTTATCACCCTACTGGGAAGAGAGATGTCGGTAGATCGAGGAGGAGATGGGTTCCGGAACAATTCTAAGGCCTAGTCCTTGGAGTGATGATGATGATGATGATGAACAAAATGCCGGCCTCCTCTCCCAAAGTAAACATAAGTAAAAAACAAAAAATAAGCAATCTTGACAAACAAAACAAAACAAAAATTTTAAAAACAATCTTGTTACAAGAGGTATAAAACTTACAAGAAGTATATTATTCTCTGGTGCGATCAGTTGTCACATATGGATCTGAGGCGTGGACTTTAACAGAGAATGACAAAACTGCTTTAAAAGTAACACTTGGCATGCGTGTTCATACTTCTACCCTACAGAACCCTATTGTTTTTGACATTGATCCCCCAAAATGTAAGGAAGGACAGGGATGTATTTACGGGGGGGGGGCGAACGGGACCGGACCCCCGAGAAGATCGAAAAAGTTGACGAATTTCGTTAATCCCTTAATTTTTAGGCTGTTTTATTATTTTTTTCAGCTGTGCACGCTGATATAGTAGTACAGCCATAATTCTTCTTTACATATACAAACAGGTTTGATGCTTAGCATTAGCGTATATGTTTGGAATATTAAACAGAGGTAAATCAATCCAGTCAATGAGTATCTTGTAAACAATGTTTCAATAAAGCGTATTCTTATTGTGATCCTAATACCGTTTAGTTTAATGGGACTAATTTCACCCACTTTAAAGATAGTAATGTTGATTAGGCTTAACCTGTTTTTTCTTTTTATATGAAACCGAACCCCTCCGCAACCCCCCCCCCCAAGGCCAAATTCTAGATACTACGCAATGGGGGCGTGCGGCGAAACTGTGAGGGAGTCCAAATTGTAAAAAAAATCACATCGAATCATCGACCGTTATTCGTTAGCAAGAAACTGGCACTCGAAGGCTGCTGGCCTTGATATTCGGTGGTTTGGTGTCCTCACAAGGTACTACACAGAAGTAATGAAAAGCTATTATATACGCTAAGTGATCATAATAATTGCTCGCATCCTTCGTAGAGGCCAAAGTTGACGACATCACGCTGAGGTCAAATAAAGGATCCAACGTCAAGCAAGCTTACAGAGTTCTCGTACTCAGCTGGGTTCCTGAACGGTTGTACCCCTATAACTTACACTCACACCAGTTTCTGTAGAGGAATGTCATTTCCGAAAAACAGGGATAACAAAAGAAAGATTTTACGCAAAGTAACTGTACAAGTTAATAAACATATAAGCTAAGTACATTAAGTTAATCAATCACACACACACACACACACAAATATATAATATTTATGTGTGTGTCGTGTGCAGGGGCGTATTTACGGGAGGGGCGAACGAGACCGGATCCCCCCCCAGAGGGTCGAAAAAGTTAAAGGAATTTTGTAAATTTTTCATGTGTATCGTAGAGACAATGGCGGATTATCCATAACTCTAAGGTATGCTGGAGCACCGGGCACCAGGGCCTCAGCTGTCAGACGGGACACCATCCAGATGAAATGACTACGCGAAGCAAAGCTTATGATCACATTACGCAATTGTTTGGTTTTCTTACGCAGTTATTAACCATGGAGAGTGTCGAGTTGGCAAATTAAGCGAAACCTCTTATAGAAATTTACTCAAATGATTTGAATAACGATCTTCTAATAGAATTGAAGCCCTTTGTGCCACAAGCAAAATTCCAAGAAAGAGGTTTTTTTTTAAAAATCGTTTCGAATCTATCAATGAAGACGATAGATTTCATGATACTACGGATTGTCCGCTGAAAGCATTAAACTGGATTATTGATTGTAAAATGATTGATGTATTTCCGAACATAATCATTGCTTATCGTCTGCTTTTTTTATGATTCCAATAGCTAACTGGGAATCTGAAGGATCATTTTCTGTATTAAAACGCATTAAAGATATGTTGATTTCAACTACGGGAGATAAGAGATTATCTTCGTTAGCTACGATGAATATTGAAAACGAGAGATTTGAATCGGTCGATTTAGAAGAAATTATATAAGACTTCGTTAAGGGAAAACCAAGAAAAAATGTATCGATTAGTGTTTTCTCAGCTTAAGTAGTACTATGCTCATTGTAATCACTATTTAGCTAAACATTTGTAGTAATTTTAAAGTTTAATAAAATAATTGTTAACTTTCGAAATCATGTATGCCATTTATGAGTGTAAATAATGGATAAAAGGTTGAATTTTGAATCGGGGGAGGGGGCACCAGTCTGATGGCACCACGCGCTTTGAATTCGTCCCTCCGTAGAGAGGCTGGGGTAAATTGAAAGTTGATCTTTAGTCAACAAACCCAAACTTTACTGTAAAAACAAGGGAAGAAATAAATATTTTATAAACAGGCCTATCATAACTATGAACACTTAATTAACACATCAAACTGCACCCTTCTATTAATTTATCCGAGCAAATATACCTTGTCCCGAAGGAATAATGGAGAATTTTTTTGTTGCATTTTAATTTTCCTTGGAGTCTCTGGAAACTAGTCCATGGAACTGGAGTAAGTGCCGTAGAGTAAGATTCATTTGTCCCACGGGTACAACTTACTTGCCTGCCTGCACACGTATACTGGTGATTCCTTGCCCATAAAATTCACTTAGCGTCGCGGGTCCGAGGTGCAGCCGGGCGCGCTGCCACTTTATACCGTACAATAATAAAAACAACTACAGGTAAAGTAATACATTATTAGGCCTACTTTGAAAGCAAAGCAGCCGAACTATAAGTTTCCGTTCAATTTTGTTTTAAATAACGTTAGTAAACGGCATGAATAAACAACCCGGACGCGGGACAATTATCGCACGAACGACGAGACAACAGAAAGAGAAACAAGACTCGATATCGTAAAAAATAAAAAATAAATATCTTCCTAAGTTATTTATTTTCATTTATAAATAAAGCTTACAGTTTTAGCAATTACGGCGGGCGCCGGCCGGGAAAGCCTAAGGAATAAACTACCAAAACTTTTTTCCCCTGAAGAGGCTCCGGTGGTGAGGCCGAAACGCCTGGTTTTACCCCTACGAGACCACGGCCTATCTGCCCGCCGGTTAACGTTCCGATAACTAGTACAGGTGAGCAATTACTAGACGTAGCAATCGCCAGCCACTCGACGTAAACACGCGCGCGCGCCCGTAGCGATAACCAGCAACAGTTTTCATTTTTATTTTCATTTTGATCTACATTTAAATTAACTTTTTATTTTTATCTTTTATCTATCATACTTTTATCATTATACATTTTGTTTACTATTTAGGCTATATACTTTTTTTTTACACGAACAGGCCAGCCGTGGACCACACGAATATCATTTCCTTTTCCTCTCCTGCCAGAAGGGCCCTCATTCGCACACTGCGTGCCGCCTTCCTTTCCACTATCCACCCCTTTCTCGCCTTTTTCTCACCGCAGAAAGAAAATATACGTTTATTTTTTATATTTACAATTTATTTCTAATTTACTGGTAATTTACAGTATAGTTTACACTTTACAATTAATTTTCTACATCACTCAATTACAATTACAAATTTAATTTATGATTAAAAACACAACGATACATTTCGTAAATTATTAAAGCTGCAAATAACAAAGTTTAAATTATTTGGGAGATATAAATTGAGCAATGTTTTTGAAAATTGTTTTCAAATTTATCGTCATCTCGATACCTTGTGCGGAAATCTAACCGTGAATTGTTTAGGTATGTATCCTGTCTCACTTGTTTGGATTCCCGGCAGTCCTTTTTCGAACAAACCCAACGGTCTTTAAATGTTGTATACAATTTCATATGAAGGTCGTTCGTTACAAATTCTTGGGTTGTGTAAAATACTTTTCTCTTGTAGAAACTGTATGGTTGAATCTTCGTCTGGAATCTTCGTGCTGTTAACTGCAGGAAATTCATGATACTCTATGATACGCGGCATACAGAGTGTAATATGTTGCCCCTTCCACTGTACAGAGTGCTCTGTCTCCATGGAATGATTGTAAATTTGATTGTTACTGGCGATTGTTACGTCGAGTAGGCCTAATTGACCGCCCACCGCATGCTGCCACTAGACAGAAAAGATCCAGTTTTTTTTCTCTGTAAATTTTCATTCAGTCAAACGACACACCTGTGTCACTTGAAAATCAAAAAGTAAACACGATCGAAATGACAGGAAACAGAGACATCTCTCAAGAGTGCATCCCACCGTGCGATATGTACAGCTGCTGTCGCACCAATAAGTTAATAATAATAATAACAACAACGAAACAAACAAAATTCCCCATGTGTGTGTGTGTGTGTGTGTGTGTGTGTGTGTGTGTGTGTGTGTGTGGTTTTTTCGTTTTTAATACGAAACATATGGTCCTTGTATTATGTAATCAGATAAAGGACAGACGGACGGAGAGGAAACAGGTAAGGCCAAACCAAACCCACGTCTCGGGCACCTGTTGTTGTTACATACAATGAGGATATGGGCCAGTGGACCAGCAGCAAGCAGTCACCGTTTCGCTTCAATGGCGACGGTACATACCACCCACTCGCTACCCCTTTGACTGTTGAAAAGGAACTAATCCGGTGCAGGGAACCGAAAGAAACGTGTTTACCTGTTCCACCATCTCCTCCTCCTCCTCCTCCTCCTCCTCGATTTTTAAGACGATGTCACACGAGACATTTCTTCCTTTTGTAGTGGTCGTACGGCTACGTATTAAAGTGTGCTAAACTAGTATTTGACAATAACAGGTACGAACGAAACCGTTCCAAAAAAAAAAATAACACATACAAATACCTGTTACAATGCAATGGCATAGAGAAATCTGAAGGACGATGATTGGAAAGATCGTAAAGTGTGGAAGCTAGGATGCGAAAAACATCTTTAAATGTTGTTATAAATCGCAAATATGTAAATATATATATATATATATATGAACATGCTATTTGGTTATAAACTGCAGGGTTTAGAAGCGGCGAACAGTAGGCCTAGTGCAATTAAAGCATCCTGACTCCACTTGTGAAGTCAAGCGTCAGACGCACGGACAAAAATCTCGATTGATAACCTCGCGGTGGCTTGGTGACCGGGAAGATCTTTACACTCGTGAGGGTAGACAGTAGAGATGTGCTGAACTAGTATTTGAAAATAGCAGGTACGAACGAAAACGTTCAAAAAAAATAATACGTACAAATAGTTGTTATTATAGCCTATACCTATTATGCACATACCTGAATTATATAATTTGTTATAAGAAATAAATTGTAACTAAAAGTATTAACAGTGTTACTTTTTACACTGTGACTTTATTAAGCTGTTACTGTTTAAAAGAAAATAAGAAACAAGAGAATTTATAGCCCTATCTCCCTTTGGGAATAGTAATTTAAGTTTTCATTAGGAGAAAACAAACTAACGTAGGTTTCATATTGAATTATTGATTCCATTTTGGTTATACAAATCAAATCAGTTGTGAAACTCAGGTAATGGAATTTACAGTGCATGTAGTAGCACAACAAAGAATGTCAAAAACATTTTTAGTGAGATGTGCAGTGAAGTTAAAATCATATCAGCTCTCACATTAACAAAAAGTACTACATAATGGGGTATCAGCCACTCTGTAGGTTATAACACAATATAGTATTTGTTATTATAATCTGTATTATATATCTCTATATTATATAAGTTTTGACTAGGAGTAAACAAACTGGCATAGGTTTAATATTGAATTATTGATTCCATTTTGGTTAGATAAATCAGTTGCGAAGCTCAGGCAATGAAATTTTAGAGTGCACGTAATAGCAAAACAAATAATTAAAAAAAAGAACATCATAAATATATAACAAAAACATTACAGTAAGCGACAAGAGTTACAACAGTCTCATAATTTACGTCGTGAGATGTGCAGTGAAGTTAATATCACCTCCGAATCACATTAACAAATCAACTATCAGCAATTCTGAAGTTTATAACATAATATAATTCACTTTTTCAAAATTTACCATTTTGGTGACTAGCATAATATGTAATTTGTTATTATAATCTGTATTATATATCTGCATAACACACGATAATAAATGTAACTTCAGTATGAATTTTTTTCATTTATTAAAAACAGCTTCGTCTCTTTGGGATAGAGATATTCTGAACCTCGCTGTTTTGCATCGTTTCGTACTTGTATGGCAATCGGCACATGCGCAGAATCAAGTATTCAGCACCAATAACTGCTGTGACTTTGTGCTCGTAGTAATCGTTTATTCGTTAGTTGCGTAGGGGGCTCCCGCGACTCGGAGCCGCGAGGCCGTGAGTAATCGGAACGGGTACTTCAACTTTTCAGTCACTGTTATATTCATTCCACACAAAAAAAATCGTTCCAAAATACCTGTTAAAGGTAAGTTATATCGGCCCACCTCTACTACTTATATACCTGTAGCCAGTCGGCTCCGACGACAATAGTAGTCGCGCTCTCTCTCCCTTCAGTGGACTGGAAACCTTTTTTTCCCTATTGGACTCTTAAAGACGCAGCAGAGGCAAGACCGAGAGACCCCCGCTCACACACAATAAGTCTTCTTCTCGGAAAAATTAAGATGACATGTTCACAAAGCGCGCTAACGATACAATACAAATGATGTGGAGGGGGCGGCTGTGTAAGGGTTGAAAACTGATTGACCAGCTCTTATTAACCACTAGTTTGTGCCCGCGGTATATGATAAACGAGACTGTGCACGCCATGAATAACAAATATAATTATTTTCATATTCATATTGCTCACAATTAATTATCCTTGTAATTGTAATATATGCACAACTACATATTTATATTTTAATTCTGACTTCCATTTTTGATCCGTTGTCCCATAAAGTTATTAGTTTTCTGAGCATTTGGATTTGCGTTTAAATTCTCTTTAATTTGATATTCAATATGGATTTCTACCATTAAAGAAAAATATTGATCCTTTTCTCTTGTGTTGTGCTGCCTTAAAATTTTGCTATTTCTAAAATTGAACAGTGTATTCAGATTTTCGTTAAAATTCTCTGTAATTTCAAATCGCGCGCGGACTTTTGCAATTGAAAAAAATGTATCCCTTACATTTTTAAATCCTTACATTCGTACTGACCGTCGATCAATGAATTTTTCAGTGGAGGAAAAATTACATTTTTTTTAAACTTACATTTTTAATTAAGAAAGTTGTGTTAGTGGTTATAATCACAAACAGAATTAACACTGTTGCACACCACTATAGAAAAATTATTCCGATTAGCTCTTTCAAGCTTCACAGCTCATCATCAGATCGGAAAATTTTTTCCGACTTTTCCGATCTGATGATGAGCTGTGAAGCTTGAGAGCGTTAGTCAGAATAATTTTTCTATAGTGGCCTTACATTTTTGTCTTTAGACGCATTTGTGGAACGATTCATAGGTACCTGAAAAACAAAACACGGAAGGATACCCGAATGATTTTATAAAACTGTGGCTGTCCCCGGAATTCCTGTATGCTAGTGAGACATGGACTCTTGGTAAAAGGGACGTACAGAGGATTCAGGCAGCCAAAATGAAATTATTAAGAGGGACGCAAGGTTCTCTCTTGGATCGGAGAAGGAACGAAGATATTAGACGCGATTTAAACATTGTATCATTGCACCAGAAGACCACAGAAGGAGATGGTGTGAACACTTGAATCGCATGCCCGATATCCGTCTACCTGTGGCTGCCTTGGGTTATCACCTACTGGGAAGAGAGATGTCGGTAGACCGAGGAGGAGATGGGTTCCGGAACAGGTCTAAGGCCTAGTTCTTGGAGTGGTGATGATGATGATGACGACATTTTGTCTCGGCACGCAGAATGTGTGGGTACAGGTTAGATGGTTAAGCAGGCCTACTGAACAGAAAAGAAAATTCTGTTCTTTTGTTCTGTTCGTTTGAACAGAAAATTCAAAAGACTGAACAACGTTACCGGAGAAATGAAAACAACGAGATAGACATGCCGACGGATCAACGTAGAAACTCGCTCTCTCCCGTCAGGGAAACACTGTTAACAAATCACATAAACGAAAAGACAATAACACATTTCTTCAACTAGAACGTTTATTTATATACACATCAAGAAAAAGGTCAAGGCTCTACATTTCTGAGATACTCATTTCTGAAATTCGCGTCGGCAAGTCCAAATGATCGACAATTTATTTGTTTGAGAAGAAAATGTCAAGGCAAGCCTTTGCATTTAAACCCGAGCTTAATATGACAAGTGGCGGCGAATCAAACCACAACTGCGAACGATCGTAATTATCTGCGTAAAACAGTCGGTTGCCTGTATTCGAGTATATAGTGACGGTCTTAACAAAAATCTCGTTCTCTGCAACTGCGTAAATGTCTGCTGATTGGTACGACGTCACACACGGCTTGAAGGTAACAAACAGCTGTTTTCGCCTGGTACTTTCCCAATATTCGTACCCACACTACATGTTCGATGTTTTGAGCCTCGATAGTATTGATATGCCACGTTGTGAAGAATAAGAAGAAGAAGGAGAAGAAGAAGAAGAAGAAGAAGAAGAAGAAGAAGAAGAAGAAGAAGAAGAAGAAGAAGAAGAAGAAGAAGAAGAAGAAGGAGGAGGAGGAGGAGGAGGAGGAGGAGGAGGAGGAGGAGGAGGAGGAGGAGGAAAAGGAGAAGGAGAAGAAGAAGAAGAAGAAGAAGAAGAAGAAGAAGAAGAAGAAGAAGAAGAAGAAGAAGAAGAAGAAGAAGAAGAAGAAGAAGAATTGTTCTAATTTTAAATTATTCTATTTCTTAATAGCGCAAAAGACCTTTATGGAAGGAGACTTGTATCCAAAATATACAACAGAATGGATAGGAGAGGTTGATGTAGACATGGCATGGAAAAAGTCAAAACCAACATTACAAAAGCTGTACCGGAAGTATTAGGACAAATGCATGAATAATCTTATATGGAATAATAAATACCTCACATAAGAAGGAAAACCTAGGGCTTACAAAAAGCACGATCAGAAACCAAACCAGAATCAGCAAAAACTCAAAGAAAACGACAACTATAGAAATGACTATACTACGGAGGGTACCTAGGAGTGACGAGGTACGATAGGCTGACGAACAATAGTATAAAAGAAGCGTGTAATGTAACAGATATTAATTCTTGGATGGCGGAAAGAATAAGGATATGGAATGAACAGATATCAAGAATGGAAGACACAAGGCTAGTGAAAAGGCAAGAGATAGCCAACCAAACACGAAGAGGAGCGTTGCTCGGCAAAGGAAGAGGTGGACTGACAGCATGTAGGACCGTTATTATAGAACAGGAGAGAGTCCTAACTAGGAAGTTAAAGAACATTTCTTAATGTAAAGTGAAAATACGTGTTGTTTTCATTTTTGAGCTTAAGTAATAATGTTTTTTACGTTTTACTTTACTGTATAAAGAAACAAACAGTAAAGTTTCCTAACCATTCGTTTAGGATATCCTATACATTTAATGTGTAGGCCTATATACAATGTTTATAACAGAATAACATTTAAAATAAAGAACAACGTTTTTTAACAAACGACAACAACAGAAAAAGTAAAGTCCAAAATAGAATTATTTCTTAATAGTAAGATTAATACAAGAAAAAAGCAACGTATTAACAAATGAAAAATAGATTTGTTCTTTTTTAGGCGGCGTCTTTTATGTTACTCCGCAAAATCTCTAAAACTTGACAAGACGCAAATTTTGTGCGAAACATACACAAGAAAAGGAGACATGTATAGCACCCCACCTTACTTCGAGTGGGTTTGTTTATCCAGCGATTTGCACAAAAACCGTGTATTACCGAAAAAAACGAGTATTAGTGGAAAACGAGTTCTGCCACCAAAGAGGGACACATATAGTAACGGGCCTTTGGCCACCCTGGCTTACTTCGATTGTTTTTTTAACGTGTTTTTCACAAAAATCGAGTATTGTTTTAAATCGAGTTACAAATTGGTTTCCATATGTACTTTTAGTTTGCATATTAACCTACCAATGTTAACTTTTGGCGTCACAGGCACACATCAGAGGTATATTATTATTGCCAGAAACATTTTTCGTAAAAAATATGACAATGAAAACCGATTGCAATCATCAACAAGCTATTTTATAACAGGCAGAAATAAATGTTCACGACTTCTAATAATCTAATAAAAATTATATATATACGATATTCACTACATATCGATGGCACAATAATCGCATAATCGAAAATGAGTGTAGGTACGGTTATTGCGGTAGCACCCGTCGCCTTAATGAAACACAACCATAGCGAATTTAAATAAAAGCAGTATAACACAGAGCGAGCGATCTGTCGGACGATTCCTTAAAAGGGCCGGTCTGACGATTACTGGGAAATCGGGTGGTGACATCATTACCGTTTACGATTAAAAAATAAAACAAGCTCACGCCGCAGGAATGTATCGGTCTGACAAATCCTCTCTACTACGCCGTCTTATTTATTGTACGATCAGAGCCGCGGCACTGTGACCTCTGCAAACATGTGCGTATCGAAATCGAAAAAATCGATTTGTTTTATTAAGTTTTCACACACACACACACACACACACACACACACACACACACACACACACACACACACACACACACACACACACACACACACACACACACACACACACACACACACACACACACACACACACTGGCAGATCTGGGCATTTTGCAGCTCTAGGCACTTTATTCCCGGAAGGCCTCCCCCTTTAAAACAAGACAGACAATTTACTAGCCCATTTTAACATCATTTAATTTTCAACAGTTTTGCGTCACCCGTCTCCTTAAGACTTTGTTTATAACATCTTTCATTTAAGAAAACATTATTTGACAATGATTTACTTAAAAATGTACTTTTTAATAGAATACTTTTGTGAAACTTTCCTCAATTACAAATCAATACCATTTTTTTTTTTATTAGGATGGATTTTAAATGAGTAATAAAATTACAACAAAAATAAAATAGTTACTTATATTTATTTGGAACGCCAATTGTTTTAATAGTCAAACGTTTAATATTTTATCGATAGATGTAAGTCTACGGATGAGAGAAGAATAGCTAAGAGAATTGCAGACCGGAGACCGGTAGGAAGAAGAATAATTAGAGGCAGACCCAGAAAGAGATGGTTGGATGACGTGGAGGGTTATCTGTGATATATGAACGTGAGGGGATGGAGACGGATGTGTAATGAGAGTGCGGAATGGAAGAAAGTCATAGAGCAGGTTAAACCCACGCTGGATTGTAACCCCAGGGAAAGGAAAGGGAAGATATGTCTACAATCTTGACGGGTGAAACTGTCCATTTTAAACGATTTAGTGATATGATCTAAAAAATGAATATCATAAAGTAAATACTGTAAAAAAACTGTTTACTTACACTAGCCAACTTTTTAGTTTTTTTTTAAAAAGATTACTCTGCTGATTTAATTTTTATAGGGAACGGGTAATTCATTTCAAATGTTTTATTGGTGTTCAATCGTAAAGCATTGTTACAAATCAACTGGATGTGACTTTGTAGAAGCAAAAATCTTGAATAACGTAATCGAATTCCGTATTTTGAACAAGTTCAGCGCTTCAAGCAAAGCTTGAAAGTGAATTTTCCGTTAAAAAGATTCTCAGATTAGTTTTTTTCTTTTAAGTACATTAAAAGACCTTTCACAAGATGAACTTGTAGTAAAAAACTATTCTCAATGCTACTTCTAAATCGGGAAAAGGCAGGACAATAATTGATTTTCCCCGAGTCTTTATTATGATTTTATCTTATACTAAGGCTGATCTTATATTTTTACAAGCTTTGTTATCAGTACTGAAAAACTCAATGTTTTGGTATATGTACGCTCACTGATTCTTCTTCTTCTATGGCGACACAGTTCGAACCTTAGCCTCCATAATCATCCGTCTCCATTTTTCATTGTCCTTGGCGATTGATGTCCATCGTTTCATTTTAAGTAAAGTGTCAGGGTCCCTTGCCACTGCGCCAATCCAGAAGATGCTTGGGGCTTCCGACATCGATTTGACTGAACAGTACCTTCCTAGGTATTCGGTTCCCTTCCATCCTGATGATGTGCCCTGCCCATTCCAATCTATGCAGTCGGATGGTGGTGGCCAGATCACTGTCTCATTGTGACGTACGTATTCTTCAAATCAAACTAACTTGGATTGGTCTATATATTCTTCTCAAAATTCTCCTTTCAAAGGTAATGTCTATGTTAGCGGCTCGTTTATTCCGAGTCCAAGTCTTCTAAGTCGGAAAAAAGGCAGGGCAATTGTTTTTTTGCGAAGTCTTTATTATGATTTTATAATAGGCCTATAATAATACTGATCTTATATTTTTACAAGCTTTGTTATTAGTACTGAAAAACTCAATGTTTTGGTATAGGCCTACGTACACGTCCATTGACTGCCTGTATTAAATAATTTCAATTCTTCGAGAAAAAAATTCCTGTGCGCCCCCACCCCCCGCCCGCGATGTGGTCCGAGACAGCTGCCGAATCGGAAATTCACCGCTGGTGCTTGGACAATTCATAACTGTTTCAGATAGGTCTTATTTCCGGTAAGCAAATGACGCTGTCTGTTCCTGTATGAGGCGGATCGATCAATTTGAAGACGGAGAGAGAGAGAGAGAGAGAGAGAGAGAGAGAGAGAGAGAGAGAGAGAGAGAGGAGAGAGATAATTCAAACTATCCCTGAGCAACTAATCGCGTAGCTTACCGCTCTCGCAAACACGGCCCGCGAGACAGATCCATTCTGCAGAGGAGATTAATGCTAGCAGCTACCTACAGCAGCGTCGTGATACTATCGGGAGACTAATTCAAAGCTCTTAAGTTAATTTCGTTTATAATTTCCTCTAGAAATGTTTGCATTAACAAAATGTGATTATCTTCCTTCTTCTCGCTAACGATTTAGTAACGAGAATATTTATCCCTAAGTACTCGTTACGTTTTTGACCTTTTTTTACTCTTTGAACATAATGATGTTCTAGTGGCATGAGAAGCCCACAAATTCTAAAAGTGTCTCGGATCGCATTAATCTTTTTTTCTTCACATTCTGTATTGACTGCGCAAGTATTGTTGTCTGTGTTATATTTACAAACTTATTACAATAAAAATAATAAAATCTGCTATAGAAGAAAGGATTCATAAAATGTAAAGAGGATATGGTATAACGAAAGATATTTACAACAAAAAGTGCATATCTAAAAATGCGAAAATAAGGCATTACAGTACAGTAGTCAAGCCAGAATACCTATATGCAAGTGAATGTCTAGCATTGAATTATAATTTAGACAAACTAGAAATATTGGAAAGACGAATTATTAGGAAAATATTAGGCCCACGAAAAGCTTCAGAAGGTTGGAAATTAAGAAGTAATGATGAAATATATCAGAGTATAGAAAATATAAGAGAAACAATGAGAAAAAGAAGACTAATATTTTCTGGACATTTATATAACTTCGAATGGACGACAATATGTTAACAAAGCAGATCTTCAAATATCTGTAGGGGAAGAAGTCAACATCAAGTTGGATTAAAGAAGTCCAAAAGGATTTAAAAAATAATAATATAAACGCAGAAGAAGCAATTGAAAGAGAAGTTTTTCGGGCAAAAGTGTTAAAAATGGAAGGAGTCCAGGGTAGGAGAGAGAAAAACGCAGGTTCAATGTGGACTGAAGACAGGAAGAAGAAACACAGCAAAAAGATGAATGAATATTGGTGAAAAAGAAAAGAATCAAGAATTGAAATTGGCATGTGGTCCTCAGATGGCCGATATAAAAATTACGTTTTCTTCAAAAAAAAAAAAGCTTCAACAAATTCCTCCGAGAAAAATTAAACAATTAAAAGATTACAAACAATGGTGGAAAGAACACTTAAAAAGAATGTCAGATTCCAGACAGGCGAAACAAGTCTGGAAGTCTCAATCTTCTATTGTAGTGTATTCATTGTTCATAACGTAAAGATACCATACATATGATTTATAATAAATTTTTAATTACTTCCATTCTTAATTTCGATCGATTTAGGTCATAGACCATCGTCAGGCCTTATATATACTGTGCACTCGCGGTCACGATATTGTGTAACAGTTGCTATTTACAAAAAAAAAAAAAAAAAAATTTGTAAACACTGATTAATGATCGTGAAACGTACGTTTGGGTCTAAGGTTTTTTGTAAGTAGTAACTGTTTCACAATATAGTGACCGCGAGTGCACAGTGTATATAAGTCCTGACGATGGTCTATGATCGAAATCGATCGAAATTAAGAATGCAAGTAATTAAAGCTTTATTATAAACCTTATGTATGGGATCTTTAGGTTATAAAGAATAAATACACTACAATAGAAGATTGAGATTATAAGTACCATAAGTAAGCAATAAATGTACGTATATTATAAATAAATCACATTTTCATTAAGTGTGGAAGTATAAACATATAGGATACAAGCGTGTGGGTAGACCCAGGATGAGATGGCTGGTGGATTTTTGAATGCGGAACAAGGCAGCGCCTTGGGTATGCCGTGTTTTGAAGATGATGATACACATAAAAATGTCTTATGGGAGGATTTTTTGTTTACTAAAAGCAATTTGCCTCCGCGTAGCTTCATTTATAACGAGCACAGCCTGAACGACCATTAACACCTATTCAAGAAGTCCATTTCTACTCCTTCAGGAGTTTTTTCGATTCATCTTCCAAAATTCACAGCTACAGGTGGCCATGCTTTCAAGACGGCAGAGTGAGCCGCCTTTTCGGTTTTGTGGACTATTTTTCTACTCCGGATCACGGAATTTACCTGCCCTATCGCCAATCTAGACGCTAAATCGATTTAGTATTTACGGCAATAGTCTTCTGCAGGGGTGGATTAGAAGCGCGTGGTGCCCTATGCTGCCATCAGACTGTTGCCCCCTCCCGATTCAAAATTCAACGTTGTATCCATTATTTATACTGACAAATGGTATGCACAATTTCGAAAGTTAAAAATTACTTTTACTAACGTCTCAAATTACAACATATATTAGGTAAATAGTGATGACAATGAGCATGGTAGTACTAAAACTTAGAAAATAACTAATCGATCCATATTTTCTTGATTTTGCCTTAACGGAGTCTTGTATAATTTCTTCTAAAACGAGCGATTCAAGTATTCCGCTATCACTATTCAACCTTGCTAACGAATATATAATCTCTCATCTCCCAAACTTGAACTCAACATATCTTTCATCGTTTTAATGCAGAAAATGCTTTTTCAGATTCCCAGTTAGCTATTAAAATCGTGAAAAGCAAGCGATAAGCAATGTATAAATTCGGAAATACGTCAATCTTTTTAAAATCACGTTTAATACTTTAAGCGGACAAACTGTAGTGCCATGGAATCTATCGTCTTCATTCGAACGATTTGAAAAAACCTCTTTATTGAAATTTTACTCGTGGCACAAAGTGCTCAATTCTATTAAAGATCGTCAAAAAGTGTGCACATTTCTTTTTTTTTCACATTTATTATCTCAAAAAGTTTTTATGATTTAGAGCAGGATCGTGCCACCTCTGACAGCTGAGGCCCTGGTGCCCGGTGCTCCAGCACACCCTAGCGTTATGGATAATCCGCCACTGGTCTTCCGTTCCGCGGTCTTGTCACCCGACAGGAAGTCCGTACCGTTCTTTCCTAGCTTCATCAGTGCAACGCACACCCCGCCCCTAGCGCATAACTACTAGAGGCGTGCTAAACTAGTATTTAAAAATAACAGGCACGACGAAACCGTTCCAAAAAAATAACACTTACAAATACCTGTTATTATATACCTGTTATACATATAGGCTACCTGTATTATATAATTTGTTATAAGAAATAAATTGGAACTAAAAGTATTAACAGTGTTATTTTACACTGTGATTTTATTAAGGTGTTACTGTTTAAAAGAAAATAAGAAACAAGAGAATTTATAGGCATATCTGCCTTTGGGAATACTAATTTAAGTTTTCACTAGGAGTAAACAAACTGACACAAATTTAATATTAAATTATTGATTCCATTTTGGTCAGACAAATCAGTTGTGAAACTCAGGCAATGAAATTTAGAGTGCACGTAATAGCACAACAAATAATGTCAAAAACATTTATGTGAGATGTGCAGTGAAGTTCTCCGAAATCACATTAACAAAAAGTACTGTATGACTTATCAGCCACTCTGTAGGTTATAAAAAATAAAATAAACCTCCGCTCAACAGTCCGTTAAGGACCAAGGCGTACCGCGCGGCTTTTGTGTTAGTGTGACGGTGTATGGCTACTACTACGCGCCACCAGCCCGCTAGTTGCGGTGTTCACAGCCAGGAGGCGGCGCTGTTATCTCAGCGCCTACTCAGTTTCCCTCACGACGCTGAGTGCACGCCGTACGGAACCTCCGCCGGGAATTGAACCCGGGACCACGAGCGCATCAATCGCCCGCGTTAGCCACTAGACCACCTGGAGGCTCACTCTGTAGGTTATAACACAATAAAATTCGCTTTTTCAAATTTTACCAAGTTGGTGACTAGTATAATGTATAATTTGTTATTATAATCTGTATTATATATCTGCATAACACGCGAGAATAAATGTAACATCAGTATGAATTTTTTTAATTTATTAAAAACAGTTTGTCTCTTTGGCATACAGATATTCTGAACCTCACTGTTTTGCTTTGTTTCGTACTTGTATGGCAATCGGCACACGGGCAGAATCAAGTATTCGGGACCAATAACTGTGACTTTGCACTCGTTTATTCGTTACTTGCGTAGGGACGTCCCTCGACTCGGAACGGCGAGACCGCGGCTTGTCTGAACCGTTTTATTAATTCAATCACAAATCACTTATTAAAAAAAAAAAAAAAAAAAAAAAAAATTCGTGAGCTACTCTCCTTTTTTCAGACACAAGAGTTACAACAATCTCATCAATTACGTAGGATGTTGAGTGAAGTTAAAATCATCTTCGAATCACATTAACAAAAAGTAATATATGGCCTATCAGCCACTCTGTAGGTTATAACACAATAAAATTCGCATTTTCAAATTTCACCATGTTGGTGACTAGTATAATGTATAATTTGTTATATAATCTGTATTATATATCTGCATAACACGAGAATAAATTGGTTGGTAAATGACCTGAAGATGGCTTGACTGCCGAAAGCGCTCGTCAATACCAAAGACAACTTAGTGGTTTGTACAAAATTACTAGTAGAAATGTAACATCAGTATGAATTTTTTTTTCTTTTTCATTTATTAAAAACAGTTTGTCTCTTTGGCACAGAGATATTCTGAACCTCACTGTTTTGCTTTGTTTCGTACTTGTATGGCAATCGGCACATGGGCAGAATCAAGTATTCGGGACCAATAACTGTGACTTTGCACTCGTTTATTCGTTAGTTGCGTAGGGACGTCCCTCGACTCGGAACGGCGAGACCGCGGCTTGTCTGAACCGTTTTATTAATTCAATCACAAATCACTAAAAAAAAAAAAAAAAAATTCGTGAGCTACTCTCCTTTTTTCAGACACAAGAGTTACGTAGGATGTGCAGTAAAGTTAAAAAGTTAAAAATCATCTCCGAAATCACATTAACAAAAAATACTAATGGCCTACCAGCCACTCTGTACTCTGTAGGTAATAACACAATAAAACTCGCTTTTTCAAATTTTACCAAGTTGGCGACTAGTATAATATATAATTTGTTACGAAAAATGGCTTTGTACTCGTAACACTCGTAGTACTCATTTACTTGTTGTTACTTGTGTACTTGTTTACTAGTTAGTTGCGTATGGGGGGTCCCGCGACTCGGAACCGCGAGTATACGGAACAGGTATTTCAACTTTTCAGTCACTGTTATATCCGTTTCACAAAAATATCGTTCCAAAATACCTGTTATAGGTATATCGGTCCACCTCTAATAACTACACAGCGACGCTGCTGTAACAACAGTCGTGGTCACATCACATCATACTGTGTTTCTCAACAGACATAAAATATTTCCGCGCGGCAATTATATCTTCACTGACAGAAGAGGAACGATTAAAATCTTCGCGTAAGCGGGAGTGGCGTGCGGTTCACAGAGCACAATAAATCTTGTGCTGGCAGTGGAGGAAGATTAACAATGCAAATAGTTCGGCGCGCGGCGCTCTACAAATGACATCAAATCTCGCTCGGCTGCTTATCACAGATTAACATAAATCTTTCTCTTTTCTTTCCAACAAAACAAAAGGGGGGTGGACGCTTATTCTTCTTCTCGACTGCAATAATCGTAACAATAAAAATGACGTTATTGTCAAGAAAAAAAAAACAAATTTCTCACGAACATTAAAAATGCGCCAAAATTTCTGGTAACAGATATTGGTCGAATAGAGAGGGTTAGAAAATGTTAGTATCAAGGAGAAATAATTAAAGAGAATGGCTTAGAAAAATCTGCTATAGAAGAAAGAATTCATAAGATGGAAAGGGTATATGGTATAAATAAAGATATTTACAATAAAAAGTGCATATATACAACAAACATCTGTGGAGGAAGAAGTCAACATCAAGTTTTTATTAAAGAAGTCCAAAAGGATTTAGAAAAACATAATATAAACGCAGAAGAAGCAATTGAAAGAGAAGTTCTTCGGGAAAAAGTTTTAAAAATGGAAGGATTCCAGGGTAGGAGAGAGAAAAACGCCTAAGTGGAACTAAGAGTTCTAAGTGGACTGAAGACAGGAAGAAGAGACACAGTGAAAAGATGGAGAATATTGGAGAAAAAGGAAAGAACAAAGAATAAAGAAGAATTGAAATTGGCATGGGGTCCTTAGATGGCCTATAAAAAAAAAAAAAAAAAAAAAAATGACGTTAATGTTAAGGACGTTACACTTCCGAAGACAACAATCAGTGTTCCCCCCTCTTCCTTTTAATGGTACAAACATACAGCTAAAATATAGTTAATTGTGATCCCGAGGTGTTTGGTCGTGGTCCAATGCTAAAATCTCTAGCAAACGTTTCGGGCGTGCCGTTGACGGCCATCATCAGTGCTAATTATGAGCTTGCGCTAAAGTAACCAGTACTGTGGTCACTAACGAGTCTCACCTTACGTCAGCGCGAGCTCATAACTGGCACTGACGATGGCCGTCAATGGCACGCCCGAAACGTTTGCTAGAGATTTTAGCATTGGACCACGGGGATCACAATTCAACAACACTGACTCCGGCCGTGAAAGCTTTCGAAGCAACATAGGCCTACAGTTAAAACAATTAGACACGAAACGGGTGTTTGGACGCGCTGTGTCAAAAGGTCTCATTGGGGCGCATGCGCAGCTTTGACGCGTTGTTTTCGGCCAATTATTTTGTGATCAGAACAGCGACATGCACGTTTTGGTTAAAATTCCCAACCCATATGGACTTTTGCATTTTTTTCAAAACTTTGACGTTCTCACATTTTTGCTCCCTCCCCAATTTTTTTGGGTGGTGATCAATCTCAAAAACAACACGGTTCTGTTTTGTAAATGTATGGACATGTATGCCACGTGTTACGGAAATCGGTCGAAAGTTATTGTGAGACAAACAAACACCAAACACACAGACACAGGTTTACAGACCATTGAAAAACGGTCGAGTAAATCTACCGGGCAATGAAAACGTCATTTTTATCGACTCGTCGGAATATGTTAACACTCGTAAACAAAATACATAGGCCTATTCGTGGTTCGCATATTATTATATGTAGCTTTCTGCAGTACACTGCCTAACATCGCCCATACAAACATGGTACAGTATATTTTTTTATGGAGAGATCTCCAGTCGTTCTGAATTCCCAGCCCCGTTTTCATTTTATTATTTACGCAAAAGATGAACAAGGGGGGGACGGGATTCGAACCACCGTCTCCTCTTGTCAGGAACCGCATTCCGATTGCCAACAAACGGTGATGTCTCAAATACAGCGACCGTTGCGCGAAACGATAAAACGAAATTTAAATTTTATCTCTCGTCGTTCGCTACTCTCTCTGCTGACGGCAAAATATTCTGAAGACCTCTTTGGTGTGTTTTATTGAGACATAAATCCACCAAATAAGATACGGAATATTATATTCTTTCGGCGATGAAAACGGTTTCTGTAACACGAATAAAAACGTAAAGTACACACGAGAAAAGGGAATAACGACACGTATAAAATAATAAAGACACGTAAAGAAAGAACGACTACCGGCAATAATATTACAAAAACAGGGCTGGCGGAGAGAAAATGGAGAAATTCGAGAGTATTACATCACGGATGCAAACGTCCAGTGCATGCTGTGAATACTTACCTACCGACCTCTCCCCCCAACATTCTCTCTCTCTCTCTCTCTCGCCCCCCCCCACAACCAGACTCATTGACGATAGTCGTATATCACAGACACGTCAGCTGCACAATATATTTCCGACTGGAGCGAGTGAGAGAGGTAGGGGCGCGCGCGAGCGCACGTTCCGAGTGTTGGGGCGAATCAATAACAACAAACAATAGTACGCGATACACAGAGCGAGACAGAGAGAAACACTGCTCTAACAGGACTGTCACAACAAAATGAAGACTTTTGATTGCCTCACCATAAATAACAACGACTGTGCTGTGTAGGCAGTCAAACGCTGCCAAGACGAAGACTACGACAACACACAACAGAAGAAAAACGCGTCGTCTTAAAAAACAATCGGTGCCGCCACCGATAACAGCGGAAAGCAGTAAAAACTAAAAATAACCAGGCCAAAGAAAATGAAAACTTTTACTTCGGGAGAAGAAAGCCCCTGACGGATTCGCGCTGCCCGTTTTATTTTGTGCTGGCTGACTGGCATCCGGCCAACTACGGGTATTGATAGAACCACCCTTTTTTTCGTTTAAAAGGCCCAGACAAAAGGAGGGCGATTCTCCCATCGGTTCGGCTAGGGTAGTGTTTTCTCTTTTATACCGCTGTGGGCGCCACGTCTCTCCCTCTCTCTCTCTCTCTCTCCCTCAATACGTACTCACAGAACCGTTTAAAAGCAGGCCCCAATGACCTAAATTTTTACAGAGCTCTTATATTTCCAAACAAAACGACCTCTCTCAATCTCTGTCTCTGAAAGGGGAGAGTTTATTTTCGTCTCTTGCGCAGGATAGACAAACCTACCAAGTCCTCTACTTCATAAGCACGATAAGCCACTTTAAATAAGAACTTGACGAACTTAAAATTACACAATAACCGCACGCCTATAGCCGCGTTTATACCGGTGTTAGTAACACGTGTTACAAACAATTTTAAGTAACATTTTAAAAAACCCTTCGAATTTGTTACCAACAAGCTGTGTTATCAACAAAAATACCATGTTATTAACATGAATTTTGTTATCCATTAGAAGTCGGTAAATATCGAAGAATGTTGATAACATTTGTTAGTTACCGCGCCTCTTCGATGTTAGTAACAGTCTCCAGTCGCTAAAAAAACGCAAGGTCACTGCAAGCTTTTCATTTACAGGAACAGCTTTCCCGTAATAAGTGTCTTGTTTGTCAATTTCATGTCCTGTCATTGATGTTAAATATTCAAAGTCACAACTAATCATTCTTAAAAACTTTTTAAAGCTTCTATCACACCTTACTTCGCCTGACAAAAGATCAACGTCATCTTCATTCAAGTCACTTGGCCACTTCCACTATATCTTCCTCTTGCCTGCAGTGAAGGTCTCGTCCAGAATCTTCTTGGTCTTCTCTGCTTCACCAAAATCACACACACACAGCTGCAGCGAGAACAACGTCTTCAACACTCAACATTTTTTCTGCCAAATGACCAGGCGAGGCGCGGTGGCGTGGTGATGTGGCAAAATGTTAATAACAACCAAACAGTCAACTGTGTCCTGTTAGCAGCATTTGTAAGAAACATTTGTTACCAACACCGGTAAACGCGGCTTATGTCTTGCGTTACACGTTTTTCCTGGACTTTCAGTTTTACGTGCTAAGTGTAAATCAAGGTGTAAGACAGGGCTGTAGTCTCTCTCCGACGCGGTTTAATATATATATTTGGACGATGTCACTCATAGGTGGCAGAGCATTTACCCGTCAACAGGCATTTCTCTAGGACAAAGCGAATTTGTTAATACGCTGCTGTTTGCTGACGACCTGCTGCTTATAGATACAACCGAAAGTGGTTTGCAGAGAGCGCTACATAATTTCCAACGTTGTTCGATACAGTATAACGTAAGAATTACCACAAGAAAAACGAAATTTCCTGGAAAGCAATCCTGTACGAGCTAAAATAATGATTAACAACCAACTAATTGTCACTTTAGCTACCTAGGGTATGATATATATCATATGAGAACAACGGAGACATTATACAATAAACTACACAAATTTCAAACGATGTCGACACCGTAAGAAGAACACTAAAAAACAGGACGCGGAAAGATAGACCTCTAGTTTAACAAGGTAATGGCTGTGCTTACGCTTCTTCATGGATGTGAGTCATGGATAATGACGTAATAATAATAATATCAGGCTAATAAGGGGACGTTCATTAATTACGTGAGCTCAAAATGGGGGGGAGGGGTCCGGCAAAATCTCACCAAATCTCATTTAACGGGGGGGGGGCAATGAAAATCTCACGTCAACTTTTTAATTTAGAGAATATACATTATTATAACGCACCTTAAACGTAGTTATCATTTTCACCTCTAATTTCACAGAAAAAATGTAGTACATAGAAGATATGCTTTAGGTATTTTTAGTGGTATGAAGCAAAAACATGAACATATCAAATAAATTTAATTATTTAAAAATTATAGGGTAAACCTCACGTGAGGGGGAGGGGGGTCCCACCACATCTCACCAAATCTCACCAAGGGGGGGAGGGGGTCCAAATTTAAAAAAACCTCACGTAATTAATGGACGTCCCCTAATAATAATAAATCAAGGTAGAAAAAGAAGAAGCAAGAAAGAAAGTAGAAGATCTCAAAGAGATAGCGGAGAAAACTGGCCTCCAAATCTCCTGTGCTGAAACGGAAATTATGACCACCCTATTTAAATTCCCGAAAACGTGCCTGAACACTACGTAAGGAGAAATAAAATATATAGCCTACTAACAATTTTAAATATCTTGGGGAAAACAAATCCCGAAACGCCTCAGACAAAGAATCCTTTAAGATAAGGAAACTCAAATTAGCAAAGGCCTTTACTCTACCCGGGAACTGTGCGGAAAGAAAAACCTTTCCAGAAGTGCGAAAGTCCGCCAGTATAGCACTGTGATCAGGCCGGTGATCATGTATGGAGTGGAAACAATCTGCTTTCCAAATTTGGAACCTCTTCTTAAAAGTGAACGAAACATTCTTCGGAAAATTTATGGCCCCAAGGAAACTGAAGATGGGTACGGACACAGACTCAAAGAAGAGCTGTATAGGGATCTAGAAGATCTGGAAACGGCTTTCCGAAGGAAAAGACTGAGATTCCTTGGACACATGGTTCGGATGGATCGGTCCAGATTAAATAAATTTTCATATATATTTGGCAACTTTCCAGTCTGAACAGATACACCAAACTACTCACGGAGGAAATGAGCGACTGTGTGGATGGAAATACATACAGAAACAAAATTCAAAATCTTGAGGTTCTATGCGGTGAGAAGAGGAAGAGAAAGGGGTGGACAGTGGAAAGGAAGGCGGCGCATAGTGTGCGAATGAGGGCCTTCTGGCGGGAGAAGAAAAGGAAATTCGCGTGGTCCAAGGTTGGCCTGTTCGTTTAAAAAAAATCAAGGTAGAATATTTTGAAATCAGCGCTTTTCCATATTCTTTTCAACCCTTAAAATTGACGTTGATTTACTCGTAAAGTTTGAGACACAAAGAAGCTTCTAGTTACGTCACTAAACCAGAGGATGTTATGAAATTGATAATAAATGTAAACAGTTACACGTTGACCCAATTATATACTTGTATAATTTATAGGCTACTATAAGTTTCTCATATTATACGAGTTACACATATTACTTATGCACATACGAGTCTTAACCATAAATATTTTAACACATCAAACGATCATCATGAGGTAAGGTCGTTACCTTAATCAAGCTAACGTCTATCCTAGCCGTTTGTCAGCAGCTGCCTTCACTATACATTTATCTCGGTGATTAAGTAACTCACGGTCGCGGCTACGATGACGGCGGCGACAAGTTAATGCAACGTGACACAAACTTTCCACTTAGCGGATGCGGAATGTGCACCGCTTTACCGGAAGTGACGTCGTACATCATCGCGGATGTCTGATTCATTATTTCATCCAATTAATTAATGCTCTTCGTGCACTCCGAAGCAATTGAATTTCGTCTAAAAGCGCACACAGAGCGCTGAGAGGATTATACACAGTGAGAGCGACTGGGTGGTTTATGGGTATGTCTTGGGGCCGTGACGTTCTCTGAAATCAGCTCGTTTCCCCCGTCACATTGTTATCATGAAACCATTATTGTATATCCTTCTGTAAATTTTGTTCTGAATGAGAGAATTTTCTCTTTCATAATCCCTTTATTTATTATCTCCGCAATTTATTGGTAACTATGTGGAACGCGTTAAATTATTAAGGGGATCCGCCACCTCTAAAACTATAATTTTTATTTTAACATGATAATGTTTTTAGGCTGGGGGGGGGGGGTCATTCCACAAAAATGTAACGTCATCGAAAAATGTAACGCTTCCACACTTTCGATTCCCCATAGTCTAGAAATTTGATATGTAAACGCATCAAGACAGAAATAATCGCTGCTGACATTGAGTTTAGCAAACGTTTTAGTGAGAATAAATTTGGTTTTACATGCTCTGTTTCTGATCGTCTGTGGTTTGGAAATGATTTACGTAATCCACATTATACGTTTCAAAAGCCTAAAAACATTATCATGCTTCGATGTTTCGGTTTCGTCGAAATTCTTTTTTGATCATAACTTCCTTATTACTATAGACATTCCTTTCAGCATGTCTAAATACAGTAAATAAGCTGTCAGAAGAAATTTATTGCCCCCCACTTACTGTAATTTAAAAGTTTTTTTTTAATTTTTTCTGTAATTTCAAAAAGTTGTAATAACTTTTTTATTTACCAACCAATTAAAAATTCTTGTGGCATTTTATTCCTTATAATGTAACAAACTTATCTGTGTATACAAACCGCGGTAATCATAATACAAACTAAACTAGAGCATATTTAAAATTTCAAAATTTTCACTAAGTAAAACAAAAAAATCTTTTTCAAATTAGACAATTTTTTACATACACGGTTCTGCATGCACAGAAATCTTGTAAATATTATTAGAAAGAAATGGTGGAAAAATTCAGTAGTCTATCTCAAATAGTTTAAATTTTATTCAACATTTTGTAACAAAACATGAAAAGTTCATTTCTGGGAAATCCCCCGAGAAGTTCATGTTTCTTTTATAACAGGTAATATGATATTAAAATTCTCCTGCACAAGGTGCCTTCTCTGGAATGTTGAACTCTTCTTCTCTGAATTAACTTGATTTTACTAACTTTCTATACTTTTTGTATTTTTCTGTAGATATTTGTTTTTTTATGCGTAAGCGATGAGAATTCTTTTTTTTTCAGCATGATGTGCAGTGTTGTTGCCTGGAGATACTCCAACCTTTGGCTGCAACTGTGTAACTGTGAATAAATACCCTTCATTATACACACAGATGTCTTCACCAATTGCAGCTTCTACTCTTCTTTCTGCTGTGAAAGTGGTTTTAGGGCATTTACTCCAAATAAGGCCCCTTTGGCATTTGTTTTTTTAAAGTACAAAAATTAAAAAATATGCCATTTTAGAGGTGCGGATCCCCTTAAGTAAATATAAGCCTAAAAGCCAATAACTTCTGCAAGTCTCTTAAGGGTCCCCATTTAGTGGTGGGTCGTTCGCGAACGACGTAGCCAAAAAGAACTACTCCGTCAAGTGAACTACTGACCACAGTCGTTCGCGGCGCAGGACAGTAGTTCGTACGTAGTTCACGCTCCTATCGGCCACTTATAAAACTAAACAACCGTAGTTCGTTGTTACGTGCAGGGTCGTTCGTCAATTTTATTGTAACGAGTGTTGGAAACAGAGTCTTCTGCCTGCTGTCGGTCCATTGTTTAATTCGTTTACTGTTCTTGACTGCAGTTTATTTTTGGAGTTTTTAACAAGTTTTTTTTTATTGTCTTGATTTTTGTTATTTCGACAACGTCTGGCATAAATATGATGAAAATAAAACAGCAGAGAATATCGTATGGTAGGATTGGAGGAAGTTGCTTTAAAAGTTAGTAAATAATTTAAAAGAATACATTATTTGTTATTTGAGATGTGCGTTATTTATTACGAATGTTAAATGAGAGATGGGGTTCGCGATTCTGGCCGAAGACGACAGGAATAAAATTATTTTTTGTATTTAAATAATATTTTATTGAAACGCAAACAAAGGGTATTGGCATCATTCAGCTAATCTTCATACGCTTTTATGTTATCCCACGTCATCCTTGGCCTGTAACTTAAGATAAACAGACACAGGAAGACGTCAATTTTTGTTCTTTGAATATGTATAAAAATTTTTCAAAAAAAGATGGGCCCAACAGATAGAACTAATGACCTAGTTCATTGTGCAAGTTCGCTGATGAGAACGACCTAGCCATGATAAGTTCGTTTGGATGAACTACTTTGGCCGTCTCTAGTGCGGCCACCTCCCGACTGACTCGTCGATTTCTTTTGCCAATCTTGGAAGATTTCTATATATTTGTAACTTTTTAAGCTAACTTGTTTTTCAATTTTGTAAGTCAATTATTGTAAAATTGAAATAGGGTATGACTTTTGAGGAGAACAAGCAGTTCTGGGAGGAGTTCACTGAAATCTCGTTTGCGGAAGGTAAAATGTAAAGATTATTCATCATCATCATCATCATCATCATCATCTTTAGTTTGTTCCGGTCTCAAACAGGCAAAGATTAGAGCTGGTCACTCCAACGCTTCCTCGGACGTCCAACACCCCTCCGTCCCCTCGGCTTATAGTTCCATAGTTGTTTGGGAATGCGGCAGTCATCCATTCGGCAAAGATGTTGCCAGGCAATCCTGTCAAGTATACTAATAATATTCAGTTCCTGCCGTATGTCTGTGTTTCTTCTATGATCATGTAGAGTATACCCTGCCACGTGCCTGAGAAATCTCATTACAGCAGCTTGGATACAACTGGTCTGGCCTTTCGTTAAAGTCCAATTCTCAGACCTGTGTGGGAAGGGCGGCCATCAGCTTGTAGAATTTAGGCGTGTTTCTTTATACTTGCTGACTTAAGAGTTGGCCTAATGGTCCCGCACATAAGGTTGAACTTATGCAACTTATTCACAACGCTGTTGCTTGTATTGTAAGGACACACTGCAGGCCAGGTATTCAAAATATGTAAAGATTATTCTAATTGTAATTTTCGAAAGAGTGCGATTAATTGTAGAAAATTCTAATCAAATAAAACCCGATGCTGACACGAGTACTGAAGGAAGAGTCCAACCTTCGAGCAAGACCCACAGGGGCAGCACCTCTGTTCTTGGCTGTCTGTGACGTATCCACTTCTGAGACCGGATTTGTTTACAACAGATCGCCCAACATCTCCAGCAAACATACCATACACGGTTTTCGCTCAGGCAAACGTTGACTTTGTTTCCCGTTATTTAGCGATTCAGTTGTTCGCCACTCTGGGGTCGTCATGAACCCAGACGAACGACGTGTGTCGTGCAGCAACATCACTGAGCTCCTCTCTAGACGCACGAGCAAATGTTTGCATGTCTAACGAGTAAATATTGTTCGGTCTGCTTTAACGTTTTTTGTGGCGTCTTTTTTCACTCTCTGAGAGACGTGTGTTTTTTGCTAGCACTTCCCTTCCACAGGGGGGAAAAGAGTCTCGTTTACTTCGGTCACTACCTTTTTGCCTCGCCCAAACGGAATATTTATCCGTTGCAGTCAAACGCCCTTCTCAGTGGGGTAGAAGGTTCACGAGACTACATAACAAATTACTCTTTACCAGAATAGAACTTGGAATTGCATACTGCTACTATCTCCTTTTTAAAGAACAGAAAGACAGAGAGAGAAGGGGAGGGAGGAAGAGAGAGAGAGAGAGAGAGAGAGAGAGAGAGAGAGAGAGAGAGAGAGAGAGAGAGAGAGAGAGAGAGAGAGAGAGAGCGCCTTTTTCCTCGTACCCGCGAGTCAAATGCACTTCGTCCTCCAAGAGATTAAAATTCAAGGAGTCGACCAACCACTTAGTGGGGTAGAAGGTTCACGAGTCTAGACAAATGACTCTTTACCGGAATATAACTTGGAACTGCATACCGATACTATCTCCTTTTTAAAGAAAGGAGAAAGCCAGAGAGAGAAGGGGAGGGAGGAAGACAGAGAGAGAAAGACAGTGAGAGACTAATTTTCCTCGTACATACGAGTCAAATGAGCTTCATCTTGCAGAGGATAAAAATTCAAGGAGTCGACCAACCACATAGTGGGGCAGAAGGTTTATTAGTCTACACAATTACTCATTACCGAAATGGAACTAGGAACTGCATTTTGGCACTAACGTAGAAAGAGAGGAAGACGGACAGGAGAGTAGAAAAATCGACCTTTTACTCGGGGTGAACAGTGATCTCGCCACCTTTGCATTTTGCACGATCGATCGAAACGAGGAAAAATTCTGTAATTGCGTGCTGTTTGTTTTTTGAACAAACGAGTGGTTTTTTGAACAAACGAGTGGCATTCAATCAAACAGCGCATATTTTTTTTTTTTTTTTTTTTTTTTTTTTGAGACCGACCAATATGGTCGGACTCGGGCTGTTTTGGAGGAGAGCTCCCTTCAACCGTGTGGGTATGGGATTGTAGGGGGACGTACGCCAGCTGACCGGGCCGTTGAGAAGGTGGAGGAACGTAGTTGGGAGTGTATTGCTTGTGGGTTATATTGTGTGCAAGTGTAGTTGGTAGCCATATGCGAACGGGAGAGGTAGATGGAGGCGGCCATTATAGGTGTTTGGTGGTATATTTATTTATTCTTCAATGTTCTTTTGGGGGGGGGGGGGCCAAGACAGGGACGTGTAACGCAGGTCGCCAACGCTGTTATGTGGCGACAGGATGCCGTCAAGGTAGGCGGAGGAAACAGATTTGTGGATTACGAGCAGGGACATGAGTGTGAGGAACTAGGTTGTGTGATTTCATGTGGTTGTGCGAAGATAGGGCTTAGAGTTTTAGAGTTTGGGGGAATTTAGCAGAGTGTTGAGTATTTAGGCTGCATGTGTGTGTCTAGTCGCTACCGCTGGGGAGTAATGAAGCATGAGAGGGGGATTGGTATGTGTTTTTAATTGTGTCTGTGACTTTGACGCTGGCGGCGGGGGAGTCGAGGGGGAGGACCATTGGCTATTATGAGGAGGCGATTTATTAAGTAGGAAGGTCTGCTTGTGTTACGGGTAATACTGTTTATTGAAGGGACTATTGATTGTAGGGAAGTGCGGCGTGAGGCAGTGCGGGAATACTTCCAGTTTAACTTAACGAGGAAGGAGTCTAGGTCAGGGAAGTGGGTGTTTAGCGCATACAGAGCTGCGTTGGAGGTCTTCGTGAGGCGTGGTCGGCGGTATATTAGTCTTAGGGCTCGTCGTTCTGTGACTCGGTGGAGATCTAGGTAGGAAGGGGAGGAGGTAAGGAGAACTGGGTGGGCATACGTGATGATGGGACGAATGCAGGTAGTGTAGATGCGGCCTAGTAAGTCGCTGGAGCAGTGGTTAAGTCGGCCGAGGGTTCTGAGAGAACGGAGGCGGGTACGGGCGATGGTCGTAGTTCTTTTGATATGTGGTCGCCAGGTACGTTTGGAGTCAAGCGTGACGCCCAGATACTGGCATTCACGCTTCGGGCGGACTGATGATGGGCCTACGCGGACTGGTGTATTATAGAAATGATTCACGTTGCGTCCGGTGGAGTTGAAAACGCAGATTTGGGTCTTGTCCGCGTTTACATTGATTCGCCAAGTGTTACAGTAGGCGAAGAAAGGCTGTCGAGGATTTGTTGTATTTTGATGTGACTTGCCAGTGTACGCCTGCTGAAACCCAGTAGGCAGTATCGTCTGCGTACTGGGCTAGGCCTGCTGATGGGTAAGGTAAAGTCGGCGGGGGGGAGGTGTCTTTGGTAAAAATGATATAAAGTAACGGGCTAATGGCGGAGCCTTGGGGGACACCGGCATTGAGGTGGAAGGGTGCCGAGAGATGCTGGCGGACTCGGACTTGTGCAGTGCGTCCTTCCAGGAACTGGGAGAGCCATTTGATGATGGTTGGGGGAAAATGACATCCGAGGATCTTGAAACGGACACCGTTGTGCCAGACAGAGTCGAAGTCTTTGCGGATGTCGAGTAAGGCTAAGATGGTCGGGCGTTTGCGGGCCGAGTTGTCCTGGATGGTGCTGATAACCCGAACAAGTTGGTCATATATGTTGTAGGCAGGGCGGAATCCGCCCTGGGTACTGGGGAGGACGCTAAGATTTTGTAGATGGGGATGTATCCTGGCGACGAGGATTTTCTCGAAAAGCCTGGAGATTGCAGGGGTAAGAGAAATCGGGCGATAATTCGACGGGAGGCTGGCGTTTTTGAGCGGTTTGGGGAACACGAGGACATGGGCGTGCTTCCAGGCCCGTGGGACGTATACGAGGAGGGGACTTGCGGTATAGAGATGCGCGAGGGCTTCTAAGGCAGTGTCGGGGAGTGCTTTTAATATTCAACTGGGTATTCCGTCGGGACCGGGGGCAGTATTTCGACACTTAGTAAGTCTGTCTTTGATGTCGCTAGGGTCGATAGGTTGCTCCAGCGGATGGTCGTGGTCTGCGTTCAGGACGTCGTAAGGGGTGAAGAGGTCAGGGTGGTTAGCCAAGAAAGTGTCTATGGAGTGTTCGGCGATGGCGTCAAAGTCCGGGCTGACGGGGTGGCTATGGATAGACTGGAGAGAGTCCCGAAAGGCAGCAGCCTTCTCCTCACACCCGTGTTAACAGAAAGAGGCATAGCCTACATTATACTGTTAGCCGCACCGTCCACCGATAGACAAAAAGGTTTATAAAACTTAACCACCATGGATATTGATATTACTTAATTCCTACACGAACTCACTGGTATGCAATGGTACACCTGCACTGTATGTGTAAATGTGTACAGAGTCCTCTTCTCTGGTAGACGAAGAGTAAAGTTCCGGCCTTACGGGGCCGTCTAACAGAGACAAACATACAAAATGCGGAAGGTTGCGCATGCATCTCACAGTAACGACGGACAATATTTTAGTAACAGGCCAGTAGAATCAGTAGGGAAGGAACTTATTCGAACATTATAAAACATGTAAGAACAACAACAATCTATAAAACTCGAAGGGGGCCCCCACCTTGAAACTTTGCCAGAGGCCGTAAGCCTCTGTTACGCTACCGGTTGTGAGATCAAATTACCTGGTCATACCGTTTCAAAGTACTTCCTTTAGTGCAATGAAAAGTTTGTTTCTTCTCTTGGTTCTACGCCGCTATGAAGTTATAACCTCGGATAAATTTCTGCTTCTACCAAGATCTTTCTTTTTGATAATTTTGTAACGTTCATCAATTTAGAAGCGTCTTGCGTATGTTATATCGCCAGCGAGTCCATGGGTTCGCGCCAGCATAAAACATAAATTCCTAGATCGTAAATTTTATAGTGATATTTTACAGCGTCTATGTTCAGTGTAACGACTACTTATCTTTACCCTGTCGACTTTATTGTTACAAGCTTCAAACGATTAAACTAAAGGTAGACGGTATTAAGTAACACTGCTGTCCTGGAATCTACAAATTATCACAAAAAAATTAAACCGTTTAACGAACCCTCGTATTAAATTCAATTTAAAAAATGCACACAAATTCTACGAAAAGAATCGTTCTACCGTACAGAAGCCAGTAGCTTGTATTTGCATCGTGCGATAGTTGGCAATCGTGTACAGGAGGATATGGGTAATTGATCAGCGGCAGCGGCAGCAACAACAGCGATATACAGCAGATTACATAAGAGCTGGACAATTATTATGGCAGTGGCTAGAAACCTTGCTGGCCGCTGGAGCGAGACCAACCAACCAGTAACCTTGTACTTGTCCCCCAGTCGAGTTACTTGTTCGTTGCAAGGCTGTATGTACTGAACTCCTTCACCACGACCCCTCTCCTTCGCAATCTCTCTCTCACTCTATCGTTCCATATCCAATATCATTCCCTTCTTTGTTCCATATTCCTGTACACACATTTCTGAAAACGTTGTTTTTCGCTAACGACGATTCAGCGCCTGTAACCTGGACGTTGGAACTGACGCCATGATCCTGGCGTTGTTACGTTTACAAATTGTTTCAACATTTTTTTTTATTCTTCTCTTTTCGTTTTATCTCGCTCGCTCTGCGTCCCATATCATTCACGTCTTTGTTTTATAGCGCCATATTCGTCAAAAATACATTTCTGGAAAAAAGTTCTTTTTTTTTTTACCGCTAAACGCGTCAACAGCGACCGATAACCAGGATGTACGTTTCCTGCGTCATTCTTCCACTTGGCTCAATATTGTTTCCCACATTTTTTAGCGAACGAAGCGAGTTCTCAGTTTTAACTCGACCGTTTGGCATCTGTATGACTATCTCTACCTTTTCATCTGCTTGGGGTATGTCCCACGGCAGGAGTGCAGCATCTGGGTGGAGCCCAGTGGCTGCTAGAAGATAACTTAGTGCTGGTACAATCGACGGGTAATCTAAGACAGGAATGGAAACCGGCAACACGATCATTCGTAAATAGCGGGGGAGAAAGAAACATTGTATTTATGGCAAAGCTGCTGGAACCGATTCAGGCAACAGGTGTCGCCCGTCTCAAGCTCAGCAAGGAGACGCCGTGAGGCAGACCCTCCGTGGCCGGTGATCAAGGTAACAGCGACAAGCAGCTTGCACAGTGTACTGGGTGCAGACAGTCTAAGGATGAAAGGAAAGAACAGTTTTCGAAGGTCAATTCTTGGAATATGGAGAGAAGTTACTCCGAAGACGGCTTCATGGCGGGTCATCAAGAATCTCCCCTAAACATAATTATAATTGTTGATTTGCTGCACGATCGTTTGTTGCAGTTCATTAATCTATGCTGGACCACTGGTCATGTTCCTGACGACTGGCGGATTGCAAAGGTAATTCCCATATTCAAGAAAGGTGATCGTAATGACTGCAGGAACTACAGAGGAGTCAGCCTTCTTAGTACTGCATACAAATTATATGCATCTATATTAAGAACACAGCTGAATGCAATAACGACGACCCAGAACGGTTTCAAGAAGGGCAGATCATGATTAGATCGTATATTTACAATAGCCCAGCTCATTGAAAAGCGTAAAAAGTATCAGCTGGCCACATACATAGCTTTCATCGACTTCGAAAAGGCGTTTGAAAGAGTGAATCGGAGCAAACTATGGACTGTAATGGTAAGGAAACGGATCCCACATCTCATCAGAGGAATAGATAGTCTTTATGTGGAGACTAAAATCTTAATAGAAGGAGGGAAACCGACAGAACAGCTCCTAGAGTTGGCCTGATCAATTGTGGAGTACGGCAAGAGTATCCATTAGGACCTTCTCTTTTCAACTTATGTATTGACGATGTCATACAAAACTGGCAGATGTGTCTTCCAGAATATTTTAGGATTGGTCACTCTACAATCGACACTTTGTTGTTTGCGGACGATCAGGCTATTCTGCCGGGCTCTGAAAACAGATTGCAGATATCCACACGTAAGGCCAAGGTGATGGCTTTTCCTGGAACTGACCCCGTACGGGCAAAAATTGTTATAGATGGTATACTGTCCTGGAACAAGTCAGCAATTTTGAATACCTAAGCTACGGCGTGTCTTATAATATACAAGCAACGACGTTGTGAATAAGTTGAATAAGTTCAGCCTTATGTGCGGCACGATCAGGCGAACTCTTAAGTCAGCAAGTAAAGAAACACACCTACAATTCTACAAGGTGATGGCCCTTCCCACACTTCTTTATAGGCCTGAGAATTGGTCTTCAATGAAAGGCCAGGCTAGTCGCATCAAAGCGGCTGAAATGAGATTTCTCAGGCACGTGGAAGGTATAATCTCCGTGATCATAGAACAAACAGATATATATACGGCAGGAAGTGAATATTATGAGTATACTCGACAAGATCGCCCAGTATCGGCTGAACTGGTGGAACATCTCTGCTGAATGGATGACTGCCGCATCCCCAAACAACTATGGAATTATAAGCCGAAGGGACAGAGAGGTATGGGACGTCCGAGGCAGCGCTGGAGTGGCCAGCTACAGACTTTGCCTATTTGAGACCGGAACAAACCATCCTCGGTTTAATGCTTGCAGATGGTGATGAGGATAATCGACAAACGATAGGGCTATCTAATAGTTGCTATCTAGAGTAACATCCACTTCACTAGTCAACCGCAACCACGAGAAAATAATTTCAATTTCGACTGACAAATAACGTCAATTTACAGAACAAACCAAAAGGCCACCACCAACAGAACTAATAACGGAAGTGTACATGTCCTCTGGGACGACCCCACGGTAATTTTTCCGAGTTACCACTGTCAGCAAACTTTCGTGAACTCGCAGCGTTAACACAATAAAAACTTTTCTCTCGAACTCACACACAGAGACGCAGTGTACACACAGTAACTCTCTACGGCGGACGAAAAATGTATGTCAGAACGGAAATACGGGGGTGGAAAACTGAACAGACGGCGCGCACACGCGCGCTTACATTATTTAAATTGAAAAACTTCGATCTTTTGAAAAGTCTTCACTACTGTATCTTGTCTTGAAAGTTAATTACTGTTGTACACTTCTGTCGAAAACAAATTCACATCATTTGGTTGAGTTCTTCCTGACAGAGTCCTAATTTATCAATCGGTATTCAACGGGCTCTATTGTTAGAATTGGAGATACCAGCTCTTACGTTAACCCCCGTCAGTTTTACGTATTTTTAGTTAATTTTACATTTTTATTTCTCTCGTAAGACACTTTATTCGTAACTCAGCATCACGGTCGGATACCACCATCTTATAGACTTTACTTTACCTTCAAGTCTGAGTTATTTATTTTTCCAGGTTACAACGCTTACATATCCAACATATCCGAGCTCCTTTCATTCTCGGTCTTCTTGCTTCCTCGTAGGTATTTCGGTCCCTAAATTCCCTAAAGTCAATATCCCTTGTTACATCCCTAAATTCTCTCGAAGTACCTACTCTATACGTTTCCTTTCAATTTCCGGTTTACATCGAACGGGAACTTTTGAAATTAGCATTATACTTGGTCTCTTGTCTGCTGAGGCGGTCATATCATATTCTGTTGCTGTTATTACGAATTCATGAAGAAATCTTTGCAAATTACATTCTGAATCCGCTTTGAGCACTGCGTCATCTGCACAGTAGGAGCTATATTATTCATTTTGTACCCACTTACTGTCTTGGTGGAGTCAAGAGGCTGATCCAATATTAGATTAAACATAGCTGGACTGAATGAGTCTCGCACTCTTCTTCTTCTTCTTCTTCTTCAGGCTGTGGACCTTACGATCCGTTGCGCACTCCTTGGTCCGACCATGTTTTCTTTGGTCTTCCACTATTCGCCCATCCTTTCCGATTATAAACCAAAATCTGTTTTGACGCATACTTTCAACACGGTCTGTCCAATCCTGTCTGTATTGTTTTATCTTTTCGTTTAGGTGCTTATTCTTTGTACCGATCTGATTACATGGAATCAATGGCGTAACTACGGAGGTGGAGATGCCCCCCCCACCAGCGGAGCCACTCAAAATTGTATAATTACTTAACGTAAGCTTATTTATAAACCAGCTGCCTGTGTTAAAATCTTCTTCGTCTTCTTCTTCTGGCAAGGGGAAGGAGCCTATACCCCATCCCCGGTGGCTCCGGCTTCTGCCATGGGAGCAGTTTACGATTTACAGAAGTAACCGATAAAACTGACCTTAGGCTTAAAAGAAGACATTTCAAACAGTCTTGATGAGAACGTACCTATTCTTTTTACATTATATAGGTTATATTAGGCCTAATGTTAATAGTCGTCACAGCTATAAGGAAGGGTTAAATTTTAAGAGGGAACAATGGCATGGAATGAGTAAGGGTAGTAGGGGGGGGGCAAGAGATTCCTGCGGGAGGGCCCAGAAAAAAGAGTTACGCCACTGCGGCGCTTTGTGGTCCATTAGCCGCGAGTCACAGCTTAAGCTGTCAGGACCACGTAATACATTCGGTGGCAGTGGCAGTTGTTAAACCGGTAACACGTGAAACTGGAGTGGTTTACGTGTATTTTACACGTCACCGCCATTGGTACGGCATATAAATAAATATACACCCTATATATATTAGGATATAAACCTTAAATTTAAAACCGACCGTGGGCAAAGTCAAACCCGAGATAGGCGTACTTGGGAGTAAATCACACAAATAAGACATATTATTTTATGAAAGTGCGTAGGACACACACACACACACACACACACACACACACACACACACACACACACACACACACACACACACACACACACACACACACACACACACAGAGAAAGAGAGAAGGAGGGATTATTTCTTGTTAACATGTAGGCCATAACACATAACATTTACGTAGGTTTCAACAAGCAAGCAGGTAGGTAGACTTTTCTAAAACTTGTTTTTAAATGTTATCAGAGCAGAGTGGCATACACATATTAACTGTCATCCTGCAGATTAAAACCAACGGGGAGCAGAGTGAATTCTTTCTACTGCACACGCACGACGGAGACAAGTAATGGCCGGCAATAGTCCCCGTACTCGTTGTCAAGATAATCTGCTGAGCTCATTAATTGCTTACTGACTCGCTGCTGCGCGAACCGTACGACAAAACATTTAATTACTCTACAATCGTTATTCCAGTGCGCGTCGTCTGCTCGTATAGGATCGTAAACACAAACACCACAAGACAGAACTCGAAATTATAATTAATGTATAAATTAGTTTGCGGCCAGTAGTATTGTATGCTTCATAAGTCTGGACCATGACCTCAGCCCAAGAAGATATGATCAGAAGATGGGAAAGAAAGATTCTGAGGAGGATATGCGGAGGTGTACTAGATACTGGAGGACAAACGCCGAATTGTACGTTCTATACAAGGGAGAGAGAAGACACGTGCGCCTCGTTGAGCTACTCTACATGCGAGATCAAGTTCTGTCATTTGACCAGTGCGCATACAAGTTATCCGGTTTTACCGTGATCAGTCAGTGCCATCTGAATCTGAACAGTGCAGTGCAAGTTACCATTAAGCAAGAATCAAGTGCAGTGTTGTGTTTCTTGTGCCGTGTAGTGTTTCGAGTGTGGTCCCGCTGGAGCTCTTGGGTGAGTGCTAATTTTACTTTTGCTTATTCGTAGTGCTTCGACAGTAGTCCGTTCCGCTCCGCGAACCGGACATCGTCACAGCAATAAAACAAGGTAGAATTAGGTGGGCAGATCACGTATAAAAAATGACAGAGGAAGGAGCAGTGAAAAAGTATTCATTGGAGGACCAGGAGGTAGAAGATCAAGAGGAAGGCCAATAAGAAGATGGGTGAACGATGTAGACGAAGATTTGAGAAGACTGGGGGGGGGGTCAGAAGGTGGCGAGGAGTGGAGGCACGTCGTTCCGGAGGCCAGAGCTCTTCAGGAGCTGTAGCGCCGTGTAGTAGTAGTAGTAGTAGTAGTAGTAGTAGTTTCAATTAGTGGCCAGTAAAATGAGATTTTTACGACCAGTACTAGGAGTACCACGGAGGGACCGGCTAAGAAATGATGATATAAGGAACATCCTTGGAATTTACAACCTAAACGAAAGGATAAACCAACAGAGACAGGATTGGAGAGACCATGTTGAAAAGATGCATAAGAACAGGATACCAACAGATTTTGGCTTATAATCGGAAAGGATGGGGGAATATTGGAAAACAAACAAAAAGATGGTCGGACCAAGGAGTACGCAACGGATCGTAAGGTCCACAGCCTGAAGAAGAAGAATAAGAAATCAACTACTAGGCCCCCACCTTCGGGGGTATAGTAGATAGGACCACCAGGTCGAACTCAAATGGAGGAGGAGCCGACCACTCCATAAAGTGCATATAGACAACTACTGATAGCTCTCGCTGACATTACTATCAGTACCATATTAAGACCGAAACACGCATGAACCACGGTCTAAACATACGGTCCAAAAAAACCTTAATACCAAATTATTGAAATGCATTTGACTTCGCAAACAGTTTACACTTTGTCTTGGCCGAATTCTTGGCACGCTCTACAGACGCTAGGTTATTAAAAGTAGGCTGAAAATCTACAACAACGGACGCTGCTGTTATAATCCGATGACTGACGTTACTGTCAATACATTTCGTTCGTCTGAATGTTTGTTTAGCACAAAGCAAACATATACAAACAACACATGTATGGCCGTGTGATTAACGGTGAATTTTCTTGCGTAAAAAAAGCAGTAAAACTGAGTGAGGCTACTGCAGTTAAAATTATCTTCGCGAAAACGATCAAACCGAACGGTCGGTTGGTTTCTTTACAATTTTACAACTGAATACGAAAGTGAAGACATCAGCACTTAAAATAATGACGGTCACATTCAACACTCAAGGTATTAGACATGGTGCAGTATATCACCTACACTTTTTAACATTTACATCGCGGATCTAGTAAGAAGACCAGACTGTGGTACAAGCAGCCGTGTCTTGGAGAAGAGAACTCTGATTTCAAATTCCCGATACTCCACGCTGGTGGGGGGGGGGGGTTGTACTGCAGTCAGCCAGTAAACTGCTTACGTAACAGATTAATATTACTTACAGGACTCATAAGAGCATCGGTTCTCAAAATTGAGGATTTCTCTCCTTCAGTGTGTCTCATAATACAAGCAACGACGTTGTGAATAAGCTGCATAAGTTCAACCTTATGTGGAGGACCATCAGGGGAAATCTTACGTCAGCAAGTAAAGAAACAAGCCTAAAATTCTATAAGGTGATAGTCTTTCCCACGCTTCTTTATGGGTCTCTCAGAATTAGACTTTAACGAAAGGCCAGGTGGTCAATGAGAATGATCACAGAAGAAACACAGATATACGATAGGAACTGAATATTATGAGTATACTCGATCGCCCAGTATCGGCTGAATTGGTGGGAACATCTTTGCCGAATGGATGACTGCCGCACACCCAAACAACTATGGAACTATAAGCCGAGGGGACGGAGAGGTGTGGGACGTCCGAGGAAGCGCTGGAGTGGCCGGCTCTAGACTTTGTCTGTTTGAGACCGGAACAAACCGTCCTTGGTTTTATCCTTACAGATGATGATGATGATATGATAAATTTCGATTTTAGATAATTTTTCGATTATGGGAAAACTGACAGATTACTTTTTTTTTTTTTTTTTAGTAATATAACCACTGTAGAGCACACCCATCATAATTGTAGAGTATAACATCATAATCCGATGTAAAACTAATGGCAGACCGGTGTCTACGCTGTGGTGGAAGCAGCCGTGTCTACCAGACGAGAACTCTGATTTCAAATTCCTGATCCTGCAGACTGGTGGGTTCTAGGCCTACAGCAATTAGCCAGTAACCTGCTTATGTAAAAGATTAATATTGCTTACAGGACTCATACGAGCCTCGGGTCTCAAAATTGAGGATTTATCTACTTGGCGCCACCTCTCGTATCCTAGCTTACACTGGCGCCGGTCTAAACAGTCCTGTTCTGTAAGTCCTCTTCCATTCATTGCGTCTTCGACGTCCATTTGCCATGAATGTTTAGGTCTTCCTTTTTTTCTTCTAGAGGGTGGAGTCCATTCCCATACCTTCCTTGGCCATCTCTCATCCGACATTCTTTTTAGGTGTCCGAACCAATTCAGTCTTCTTGCTTCTATTGTTTCTATAATGTCAAGTTCGATTCCCATCGCTTGTCTTATCTCCACATTTCTCACTCTATCTAGTCTTGTTAGTCTACAGCACCTCCGCCAGTAATCCATCTCCATAGCTCTTATAATGGATTTATTTCTTTTATTAATTTCCCATAGTTCTGCTCCATATAGGTCTATACTTTCGACTATGGTTTAATATATTCTGATTTTATTTTTTTTTCGTGGTCTCCAAAGCAGACTGTTTGTTTTTTTGCTGTCTTAGCTTCTCATATTCTTACTTTTATTTCTTGGTTGGTGTCAGCATCCGATGTCACTGTTATATGTCATCCCAAATACTTGAAGCTTTAATATTTTTTATCACTCAATAAAGATAAACTAGATAAATCAAATCATAAAAAATTATAAATCAAAAAACAAACGTTTGTACGATACGAACAACGGGTAAGACACGGCGGGTAATTATTTTTATATAATTAGTGGAATCCGGGGTAAAGTTGTTAAACAGTAACACGGCACGGCAGAAGTAGCCTGTACGACCGGAAGTGCCTTATTACAGTACTGTAATTCACGGCAGCCTTGGGAATTTTTACTTTCCGTAACTACTTCCGTTTCCATTGGACGGGTCGCTCAAAGTGGCTGGCACTTGTGTGTTCATTGAAACACGTACCTACTACAACACGGGTCTCTTAACGTCAAACACACACGTATGCTTATATAACACACTTCCTCTTCTCTGTGGCTATTTGGCCTTTGCGGACCTTGGCACTGCAGGTTTGTAAACCTTCATCGACATTAACTTGGGCGGACAAGTGGAGGGTCGCCATTAACGCGGCCAAGAGCGCAGCTGTAGTCTTCTACAGACGCAGAATGCTTCCTTCCACAGTGGCCCACACAAACATTTGTCTTAATGTTTTAAGAATATTCTAAACCATTAATATTAAAAATTTATTAAAAATCAAGGTTTGATCCATAGATTTTTGCAAACTTTTCACAAGTCTGATCTATTTCTTGAGTTTCAAAATTTTGAAATAAAAAGAAATACACGTTATGTTCAGATTTTAAACATTCCTTTTATATTTGATACTCCAAATTAATTTTTGCGACTTCGATTTACGATTTTGACCCTACCTCTTACTTTTTGACGGGAATCAATCTGGTCTGTAGCATAAAAGAATGATACGTATGCCAACTCTTTGATTTAATTTCATAGTATTACTAAAATCATTAGAAGGCCTATTTATAGCTAAATCTGAATAGGTCTGTGCGCACTTAGTACTATACTTTTAAGTTGAAGAAATTAATGAATTCGGGTTAGGCCTAATGAATTAATTTTGTTCGAATTATTGAATTCGTATCATATGAATGAGTTAATAATATTTCATATTATTTCTTATTCGTATAATTATTTCTTAAATAATATAACAGTATTTTACATAATAAACTTTTAATTTGCAAAAAATTAATTAAAAAATTCTGTTAACTGGCAATTAAAAATGACGCGATTTGATTATTGAAATACATAAATTAAGAGATCGTCTAGTCGGCCTCGAATATCAGCTGGTTCCAGTGTTGCCATGTTTAATATTCCGGCCCTCTACTAGAGCCGGCCATGGCTTGACTCGTTCAACGAATGAACAAAGTGTTCTTGTGACCAGCAGAAAGATTACAGAATAAATTCACGGAAAAACGGATTACTGTATAGCCTACAAAGACTATCACAAAGTGTCTGCTGACTGTGTTCAAGGTATTTTTATCCAGAACGCTGTTTGTCAGAAGACGACAGGAACAATTCCACACCACTACTTCGACTCCCCCCAACGAAGTCGAAATTTCTACGTCACAGTTCCGCTTCCTTTGTACATATCGCAAACTCGTTTCGATATATTTCAAATAACCAATATCTCTGTGCGAATTCAACCGCGTATGCAACTAAATATCATTCTGTTGCTGCTCTCTCTGGAACTGGTTTGTCGTCGTAACGTAGCACTAAGGTCGGACGGGATTTCATTAAACCGGTTTATTCACTTTACCTGTAATCATAAATGGTATGTTACATATACAACAGCGAGGTAAATTATTATCTCTACGCATGCGCTGCAGGGTCTGTGTTAAAAGTGAAGGTAGAACTGCTGGTCTCGGCGGTAATTGTCGCCGCTACCAGGCCACTCTGATAAGGCCGGAGACGCTGCGCGCTAATAAAGTCTACGATTTTACTACAGCGCGAACGCCCTTTACATGCTGACAGTTACACGAAAGCTACATAAATGTTGGCTGTAATATTATGTTGTTAACTCGCGTCCCGAAGTAGTAGGGCTATTAGGGAAAAAACTTGTGATACCATTTGCCGTGAATTTGAATGCGAAAAAATAAAAAATATCAAACCGCCTTTGTGTTTCTTGGAACGTTCTCCTATGTAAGACTGTGAGAAAATTCCAAAACGAAGGAACTGTCGAGTGTCGTCTGTTCCGCCATCAAAGATCCTCCAGCCATCTCTTCCTGGGTCTATCCACACACCTGTGTCCTATAGGTTTGTATTTCCTGACTTGTTTGGCCAGTCTGGAATCTGACACTCTTTCTAAGTGTTCCACTTGCCTTGAATTTGAATGGGGAAAAATATCAAACCGCCTTTGCGTTTCTTGCAACGTTCTCCTGTGCAAGCTGTGAGAAAATTCCAAAAAACGAAGGAACTGTAGAATGTCATCGTCATCATCATCATCGTCTTCACAAAACGGCATAGGCGATATGCTGACTGTCTGGCCATCAAAGATCCTCCAGCCATCTCTTCCTGGGCCTACCCACACACAAAAGTGTCCTACAGGTTTGTATTTCCAGACTTGTTTGGCCAGTCTGGAATCTGAAATTCTGTCTTAGTCTACGGTCACACTTGGCGTTTTTGTCGCCGCGTTCGATACGCGCAACGACAGAAACGCAGGCCTGAGGGGGTGTCACACTTGGCGACTAACGCGCACTGTTTCAGTGTTCCATATGTCTTCTTTGAGTGAAGCTGATGTCTTACTCGCAGTTGCCGTGAGAAGTTATTTAAAAAAGAAGGTAAAGAGGAGATTTGGTGTAGGCTACACTCGGTCAATGCTATACGTCTGACGCACGGCCAGTTTTATACGTTAGTTTGTTTTACTCAAAAATGAAGAAGACGAATTTTTTCTTATTTTCGAATGAGTGTTTCATTCATTGTTTAATGAATTGTTGTCATAGGCTGAGGGTGACATTTCCAAACAGAACACGAAATTTGGACTGTATAATAACAGTAATAACAATAACAACAAGTAACAAAAATAATGAATTTAATTCAGTAATCAATATAACTTAGATCAAACCATCAACGAAGAATGAATACGGAATGCCACGTGAGTGAATGAGGGGGGGGAGCAGCGACAGGAACGCCAAGTATGTCCCGCTCCATAAATTAACACGGTGAGCGTATCTGTCGCCGCGTAGGAAAAACGCTCTGTCCTGCGTTCGGAACGCTGTCGCAAACGTCGTACGCCTAGTGTGACCGGCTCCATTTGATTACATGCTTTACACTTCTTGATTCTAACGCGGCGTATCGAACGCGGCGACAGAAACGCTAAGTGTGACCGTAGACTAAATGTTCTTTCACGGTTGTTTGTAATGTTTCAATTTACCAATCAAATTAAAAACTTGAAAGTCTTCTCTTATGACCTTATTTCTTATACAGTCACGTTTAGAACAACTTTTAACTCCTCCGAAGAATGCCATTTCCGAGGCTTGTATTTTGCTGTCTTGTTTCTTGGTTGTTGTCCATAATTTACACCCATTGGACAGTATAGGACTCCCGTGGTGTATCTGTGTATTTTTACAAGAAGTATCAGCAACGTATTGTATTTGATCATCATCATCATCATCATCGTCGTCGTCATCTTCGCAACACGGCATAGTTTGGCCAGTCTGGAATCTGACATTCTTTCTAAGTGTTCTTTCCACCGTTGATTGTAATATTTTAATTTTTCATTCAAGTTAAAAACTTGTAACTCTTCTCTTATTACCTCATTTATTATACGGTCACGTTTAGAACAACTTTTAACAGCTCTTAAGAATGCCATTTCCGAGGCCTGTATTTTACTGTCTTGCGTGTTTTGGTTGTTGTCCACAATTCACACCCATCGGACAGTACAGTGACCGCCATAAATGTGTAAAACTTTAATTTTGTATCTCGACGTACCTTGTTACTAAAAATACGGTTGGCTGTCCTACAGATCGTCTGCAACTTATCGAATGTCACTAACTGAAAACCAAACACATACCGTGGTACACTTGCTCTGAAAAGCTACGGAAAGTAACATTAGTAGAAATGAATAATAAACCCCCGGACTGTGAACTATCACCGGGAATAGTCAAGAGTACTTGTCATGGGACCCTACGTCTCAGAAAATTTCGTCAAGAGTACTTGTCATGGGACCCTACGTCTCACCGGGAATAGTCAAGAGTACTTGTCATGGGACCCTACGTCTCAGAAACTTTCGTTTTACACGTGTAAAATCTTGGACCCAAAACGCCTAATCCCTTCTTAGCCTACCTTCCTGACGAACAGTCGTCATTTAAAATGACAAAAGTAAGGAAAAGCCAAAAGGTGAGCGAAAGTAGTTTTATAAATATAAATGGCGTAAGGATGTAAGGAGAGCTCCTGAAGAGAATTCAATATACCTGCAAGAAACTTAACAAATAACTCACAAATAAATTGTGTTAATGTAACGTGATGTAACTCATTTTTATAAACTATTATTTATTAGACTTAAAAAACAATTAATCAATTTCACCAAAAAATGATTACCCAACACGCGCGCGCGCACACACACACACACACACACACACATTTATATATTTAAAATCTTCAAATAAATTTGCTGCAGGAACTACACGACAACAACAACCCTCTTCAGCGTTACACAGTCGTTGTGGCGCTTTGAATCATTTAGCAGTATCGTTTCGAACGTCCATGTCACTAGGGTCGCCAACCAGTGGCGTTTCCTGGCGGCCCTAAGGGTAGAGCGACCATCGACTCTAAACACAATATAAGCACGTGTACATAAAATTTCAATGCTAGAAAATTGTGATTATTATTCCGGCTGTACAATGTTTACACATTTTCCGGAACCAAAGATCAGAGAATTGATTGAATTCTCATCTTCTACTACTGCTTGTCCATCCTAAGGTCTTCTTAAATTTCGTGTTCTCTCAATACAGTCTGAATTTCTTCTATCCAGGTGATAGGTGGTCTTTCTCTTTTCCTTCTTCTTGGTGGGGTCCATTCCAACCTGCGATCTGTCTGTCGTCATGCTCCGGCACGAAGACGGTGTTGGCAAGAGAGATGCGACGCGAATCTTCGCGCGGTCGGCGGAATGGGCATAAGATGCCTTAAGAGAGGTCATCGAGCAGTGCTCAGGGGTGTTCGGATCTTCTTGGCGGTGGTCGACCTACGTCTGTACTAAGGCGGCAGAGATGAGGATAGGAAGAAGCAGAGGCGCGACTAAACAGTTTGAGAGCGAGGGAGCGCAAACATTCATCAAGGGAAGGGGAACCTTCAATCTTCGCCTGATAGCATAATTCTCTGTGGAAATAGTTGACCCAACACTTCCAAATTATAGAAGAAGACAATGGTACCCGGCACTCGTTCCGCGAACATTTTAACCGTCCCTCGTAATTATCATTTATTTCGCATCATCATTATCATCATCATCATCTTCAAGGATTAAACCAAGAATGGTTTTTTCCAGTCTCAAATAGCCAAAGATTATAAGACAAACCGTTGCTTGTATTATAAGACAAACTGTAGCCCAGGTATTCATAATTGCTAACTTGTTCCAAGACAGTACCATCTATAACAATTTTATTTTCATCTGTCAGATTTTGCTTCATCTGTTAGAAAATCATCATCGTTGTAGGCCTGCGATTTTCATTCCATATTTTGTAGTTTAATTACTTCAGTGTCTGTTACACGTGACAGCAGAAAGGTAACAACTTGTTCCTGATAACCGATACACAATAACGGTCGGTCGCTATTCACTGAATACGTTTACAACCAAGAAGCGCTTTCAAACATTAGTTCGACTTCAACTCGGTCTTAATAGCACATTAATGTGTCCTTAATAGCATACGTGTTTGACGTCATTACCAACAAACACCTTACTGACATTATGTAATGAGTATTAACTGATCATTACCGAATCGTTGTCTTCTACACACGAACAAGGCAGGATAATGCACTGTAGTCGCCTTTGGTCTGGTCCAATACTGCCAACCGAAACGGTCTTGAGACTGATACTTTGCTTTAACCAGTGCCGGATTTACCACTAGGCCGCGGGCTCAGAGGGGGCCGCCCGCAAGCTACAGATATTTTTTTTTTTAACAGAAGTATTTTTATAAAGTATTTTCATAGTTTGATTTATTCAAGTATGCTTTTTCGAAAATTAATACAAATGGAAGACAGTTCTTATTTAAATATTGCGTGCTTTCTTTTAAGACGTTGGCATCCTTGAAAACTAATCTGTGCATGCAAATTTTGAAAACGTCGCATTAAATACTAGTTTACCATTAGCTTGTTGTATCTTTAGTCAAAGAATTAAAAAAAAAGTCTAGACATATTTTTTTAACTTTATAAAAATTATAAGTAAAAAATTTATGTGTTATACTTAGACAATAAAAAAGAAATTTGTATGTTGAATTTCTGAATAAGCTTAGTTAAGTTACTCTACTTTAAAAATAAATTAATTTGCTCGATTCTTTTGAAAGGTGCTTAATATTTTGAAAAGGAAAGCACGCCTACTGGTTTTAAATTTGATAGTATTAATCTGACGTTAAATTACTTCTGCAGTACATATATTACTTGAAAGTCACAGTCGGGGGGGGGGGCTCAGAAAACTTGGCCTAGGCCCTCCAAAGTCTTAAATCCGGCACTGGCTTTAACTGCTTGACTTCACCCACAACGCCTGTTTGTTTTATAACCCTCTAGCTCTGTTTCTTTGCGTTACCGGGGGGGGGGGGTCAACAATTATTTGGTTCAATAGACCGCAGTTTATGTTGAACATCTCCTTTAAAACATCACACGCACACATTACTGTTAACCCAAACCACACAGTGGCATAGAATTTGGCTGGGGGGGGGGGTCTGGGGTCGGTTCGGGCTTCATACAAAAGAAAAAAACAAGTTACGACTAATCAATATTACAATCTTTAATGTGGCTGAAAAACGTGCGATAACATACTGAAATCAGCCCCATTAAAGTAATATCACAACAAAAATAGGCGTTATTGAAAGCGTGTTAAAATGTACTTAACTCAATGAATTGATTTTCCTGTACTTCATATTTCAAACGTATACCATAATGCTGTGTAATAAACCTGTTTTTGTATGTTGTTAAAATTTCGGCTTGCCCGACTGTAAGCCCGTGGTCCAATGCAAACGTTTCGGCCGTTCTTCGGCTGCCATCTTCAGTGCAGAAGGCTGAAAACACTAACAAAGACCTGTCAGTGTACAAAATTAGCCTTAATCGCAGGATACTGTGGTCACTGACTACAAAGTCAAGTGTTTTCAGCCTTCTGCACTGAAGACGGCCGAAACGTTTGCATTGGAGCACGGGCTTACAGTTCGGGAAGCCGAAATTTTAACAAGAATTACGCCGACCGTGAAAGCCTTAAGGCCCGTTTTCCTAGGAGCAGGTTTTTGCGCCGCGTAGGACGCAATACGCCGAACTCAACACGCCGATCTCCACACTAGAAAGATAATGGTTCTGTTTTCCTCCAGAGCGCATCACGTAGTACGCCAGCGTAGTGCGTTCGGCGTGATAGGCCGGCTGGTACCTGGAGCAGTCTATTGCGTTCTACGTCGCGTTTTAGCTGACTTCCGGATTTTGTTTTTCAAAAATTGTGTATCAAAATGCCTCAAGTGCGTTTCAGTGCGTCGGATGACGATCAGCTAATTGAAGCAGTGAGTGGTCACGCACACTTGTGGAACTTGAAGGATCCCAACTTCAAGAATGTGACAAAAAAAAGATGAAACTTGGGCAGAAATAGGTGTTAATAGGTGACTTCACACGATTGTAACTGGAAACTCTCAGATCGTCTTCAATGCACTGTAAAATGGCACAGCAAACTGCTCACGGCTGAATCGAAAATATTTCTTGTATCTCTCTTCTTCGTCGTGTAAATGTTTGCTAATCAATATTTTGAAAACACTTTCATCTTCGCGTTTTAAGAACGTTTTGTTGATTAATTTTCTGGTCTTTGCCGTAGACAAGAGATAATCCTCATATTCATCATCCATATGGATGTTCTTGAGAATAAGCAAAGCAACAAGTCTCATTTTATTTTGCTCCAAACGATTCGTTTCGACAGGGAACACTAACACTCCGAATTATAATCACTACCACCTAGTACAGCCTACGTCGATTGAATAGCTGAAATGCGTCCGGCTAGGAAAACACAAACGCGCAGCTTGGTAACTGAATACGTTCCTGCCGACGTGGTAGAGCCCTACCCGGTTCGCGCGACGCAAAAAACCTGCTCCTAGGAAAACGGGCCTTTAGACCAGTGGTTCCCAAAGTGGGGCCCGCGACAATGTTTCAGGGGGTCCGCAGACACTTTTAAGAAAAATATAATATACCGTAATTTTTTCCGTTGTATGTTCTAAAATCTAAATTTTATAATGTTAAAACAATTAGTAGAAGATTCCAGTATTTTTCTTTTGGGTTAAAACTAATTGTAATTGTAAAAGTAATTACAAACTAATGGCTTTAATCATGTCTTTAAATCATGTGTAGCAGATCTGTTTGTCAGCCGAATTGACTAGACCTCTCCCTTACACTACAAAAAGAAGATTCATTGGCAGAACTTTCAGCTTACAATTCATTAAAATTACAGTTTCGCAAATACAGCTAGTAGTCTGACTTCTGGTTACAAGTAATGACTGACTATCGTGAACTCGCAAAACAAGCTTTGAAGTGTTTAACTGTGTTTCCCTCTACTTTTTTGTGTGAAACCGCATTCTCCCTGCTCACTTACTTGAAGTCAGAGTTAAGAAATAAACTTGATGTCGAGAGTGACTTAATATTGAAATTATAAGACATTAAACCTAATATTGCAGAGCTAACTGTTCAAAAGCAGCTTAATTGTTCACATTAAATTACGTTTGATATAATTAGTATTATAATTTTGCCAGTTAAGGGAATTTTGATTTTAATACAATTTTAATTAAAATATTTTGTATCATATTTACTGTTTGTTTTATTTCAGAACACAGATGGGGTCCGTGAATTTTTAAATTATTTGTGAGGGTCCGCGGACTGAAAAGTTTGGGAACAACTGCCTTAGACAGAATCTATTTTTTTATAATTAAAAAAGAGCTACTTCTATATTAGCGTACACAGCTGAAAAAAATAGAACAGTACCAGTATATAAAAATTAAGAGATTAACAAAACTCGTCAACTTCTTTTTCGACCCTCTGGAGGTGGGCCCGGTCCCGTCGCCCCCCCCCCCCATAAACACGCATCTTAAACCACACCGATCAGACGAATCCACGTCAAACACGCGTGAATGGAGTTAACAACTACGCGCGTGCGTGTACGAACGGAAAGGGAACACATCCAAGCGTATCCTGTTGTATAAATTTGGGCGACCGACCTTGAAACTGTTTCCGGGGCGCTTCACACACACGCAGGCATCTCGCACGTGCGCTCGTCGCTCCAAAAAGCTAAAATACTCTCCACGCAGCCCAACAGCCGGTGCGAACTGGGTGAAGGTTTTTTCTGTTGCACAGGTTGGCAACATGTGTCGCATTTTATACACTACATACGTAAGACGAGTGGCGTTCAAACGTAAATTTCAAAACACTAAAATACTACTTTAAAGCCGGTTTGCTGAAATATACGATAGTTTCAGTACCTGTACCTTCAACTCCCTCCTTTCATCCGTTTTTATTTTCCCTATCATCCGTTTAATATGTTTCACCACAAATTAACGGTTACTTTCGTAGCGATTAAATTGCTTTAATTTTTAAAATATATTAAAATTTACATACAATTTTGATGTGCGGAACGATATGAAGAATGGAAAGTTCAGAAGACATAACCTTTTGAAATTTTATAAAGCGATGCCAGTGCCATGCGGCCTTTATGGCAATGCGACTCAAGGGCACTGAACGCAAAGACCCAAAGCCGGATACAGGCTAGTGAAATGAGATTTTTACGATTAGTGCTAGGAGTATCAGAGGAAGCGGCTAAAAAAATTATGATATCTGTTATAGGTATATCGGCACACCTCTAGTAGATAGACAGACGTTAAAAACGTACGGTTTGACACTGGATATTACGTAGTAATACACGAAGAAGCATGGTTACGAGGGTACTACTGAAAGAAACGCTAAAACGTGAAAGAAGCGTTAAAAGGAAAGTAAAAAAGAAGACGAAAGAGCCGAGAAAGCAAAATCACCAGCTGTGTAAATCCGGCTTCACTCAGATTGTTTATATATGTACCTAAAAAGTGTTCCTTCCGTCATCCGATACTCTCTCTCTCTCTCTCTCTCTCTCTCTCAGAGTGTAGGGAAGGGTATGCAGACAAGACATCCAGTGTACACATCATTTAAATTCATGAACAACATCATATTATTATTTGCCTTTGATAATAGAGCGTTCCCGCCGCGCGCACGAGACAAGAGAGACAGACAGACAAATAAACGACACAAAACTCAAACACACATTATTCCGTTAATGACGACGACTACGCTTCCCCCAAGAAGGGAAGAACACGTCTTCATCAGCTGATCCCTTGAGATGCTATTATGTGTCTCGCGTCTATGGGAAGTGACAAATAGCTTACAGTTCACAAGCGCGCGCGCACGTACACAATAACGATTCGCTTCTTGTCGTCTCTCTTACAGAGAAATAAGCAAACTACAACACACACACAACACCGAGCGTCATGAACCGCCACCACTTATCACACACACGCCCTCTTCTGCTCATACGCAACAAGACTGCTACATTTCACGACAAATGAAAAAGCAGACCCAACGAATTTCAAGGTTTTCTAGGGTTGGGTTTAATGGTAGTTTGTTGGCAGCATACATATTGCAATGGAACATCGCAGAAAAGGGTCTTTGTAGCTATGACTACATGCTTTTATACTACAATTTATGACGTTATAGACACGTTGAAAATTGATTTTGTTAAAATTTTGTAAAATAGCTGTAAGTTGTGAAATAAGAAATGGGTAATTAACTGTTGTATGTCAAAATGGCCATACATTTATTTTCTGTCATGTCAAGTGCGAATTTGGTGCGCGAGTACGCGTGTTATTCGTATTTACATGAATAACTTTGAGTAAATTAACGTATCGAATTGAAACTTGGACAGCTCATACTTCTGTATTAGCGCTACATTTTTCATATGTCAGATACTCAAAACATGTTATTTAATATGTATTTTTTAACAGAATTCGCTTTTCTAAAGAATCCTTATCTTCTGAAAGTCATAAAACTTTTAGATAAAATCTATACATGCTTTTGCAGTCTTCAGCAAAATTTAGCAGGACATATGTCTATCTATCTAACCCATCAATCACGTGTTATGGGTTTTAACTAATCAGAAGCTCCAATTTTCATTCAGTCTGGTCCCTTGCGGAAGAAGTTTCGCTCAGTTCTACTTAACAGCTCGGCCTTAACAGACGCTGTCTCTGTGCGAGTTTGTCGTATCAGTATACGTTCTTCATAAGGGTTACGAGAGTACGTGTTCTTAGCAACGAGTTGCCCGTTTGCTAGATCGATTCGGTATTACAACTCAAAATAATTTAATTATAAATTAAATAATGCTATCTCGCGATAGTCAAGATTTTTCCGCATAGGAATCAGTGTATTTGCCGAAATACATCTGGGTGAACGCGAGGACACGTCAAGATACCGGAAGGTGTACGTAAAACACAGCGAAATTGAATTAATAATAGTTAAACCCATTATCGAGCCCTGAGATAAATGACATAAACTATATCGGTGATAAACAGCGTGTGTGCGTGAGTCGCGAGAGTTCTACGTGTCATCATTGCAGCTGATCCAGCAGGCGACGAGTGCAGCAGCAGAGCAAGTCAATCGTCAATGGAATTCGTCCAACAAGTAAAATAGATTATAAGAAAGAGAAACATTCAAACCATTTTATTGACACTATTTAAATTTAAGAATAAATAATTTATGTTCAAATCACAGACCATATTAAATTTGTTTTAAAATAAATACCTAACTCCAGATAAAAGACTGATATTATTTTGTTCTAATTTACTATGCCTTCTATTTGTTACGTTGGAATATATTTTGTTTTCTTCAAGTTTATCTGCAGTCCAATTTTACTTGAGGCTTCCTCTAATGCTGCAAAGGCCCTAATAAGATCTTGTTTTGTCCTGGCAATTAGATCAATATCGTCTGCGCATGCTAAAAGTTGTATACTTTTGTTTAGGATCGTACCTCTGGTGTTTTTATTTGGGAGTCTCTTATCGAAGAATACCAGAAGGAAAAATCATAACTTCTGGTAAACACTGTTTGTAATAATCACGAAGGTTATAAAAGAGAAATGGACGTCAGAGCCAACGCCGTATCTGTAACATCCAAACCCGCGCTCGTACATCTGCGCGCGCAGTTCTCCTTCTCACGCCACAACTCGGTCTGCTGTGAACCGTCACGCTTGAGCGATACACTTAACGTTTCGCAGCCAATGAAAACAACACAACTACGTACGGCTACTGGTGTTGGAAAAACAAATAACTACATTAACCAACTCACCGGCTCAGAGATATCTGCACAAGATACTGCTACTGCTGTCACACACTTACCTGTAAACAAAACATAACAGACATTCATTAATTGTTGAACGTTTACACGACGACATCTCTCTCTCTCTCTCTCTCTCTCTCTCTCTCTCTCTGTGCATACATACAAGCTATAAATAATAACGGGTTAATAGGTCTACAGTACGGTTGGTTGTTCCACAGATCGTCTGCAACTTTACCCAACTTAACACTAATGTCACGATTTCTATCATAGCCAATATCATTTCCCAAATAATTAAACAAAAGGTACGTTGAGATACAAAATAGAGAACATTTAGAAAGAATGTCAGAATGCAGATTGGCCTACACAAGTTTGGAAATATACAAACCTATAGGACACAGGTGTGTGCGGGTAGACCTAGAGGATTTTTGAAGGCGGAACAGGCAGCACCTTGCCTATGCCGTGTTGTGATGATGATGATGATGATGATGATGATGAGGTCTACAATACTCTTCAGGGAGTTAGGTAGTGTCGTTGTATTTCTTCAAACTTGTTTAGGCCTATATATAAACAATAGGATAGTCGAACAGAACTGGGGGAAGAGCGTTCAGGAAATGAAGGCAATATGAATGATGGACAGGAACAGATGGAGGCTGTCTACAACCCGCCGCTGAGATGCAGATAAAAATGCCACTGAATATAGCCTATATAATGCCTTACATTAAATGTTAACATATATTAAAAAAGTAGATCCTTAACATTTCAAAATTAACCGCAAATGAACTACTAATCCTTTTTAACCTTAATTCACATCAATCATTACAACTAAAATATGGTATTAATAATAATTATTAACAATATAAAATAATTAACCTAATATTTGGCAGTTATGACATAAAATCAAGACTTTCACATTCAACTAAATCTGATATAATCTTTGCGAATCAAATGATATTATTATGATAATTGTTAACAACGTTTGGAAATCAAGAATACTTTTAGATGACAACTAAATCTATCTGTACTCTTTACAAGTAAAATTTCTTCTGTTAATAACAGCATCTCGTGTGGTTAAAATTATGATTAATCTAATTTTTACCACTTACAATTTTTATTATCAATATTATTTCAGCGGTCTCTACGATTCAAACTATGATACAATACAATATTTTTAATCGACTGTGATATAAACTGAACAACTAAACAATGATATAAACAATATAAACTACTATGATACAATATTTTTAATCGACAGCATTACATGTTTACATGAATATTTATAACGATATTAATATTGACGACTCGTTGGGCACTTGGTGAAACATATTAATAGAAAGGTTTTTTTTTTAAATATATAATCACTTAGTATGTTTCACAGACTAAAAAAAATAACCTTTGAATATTTATAATACCATTGTGGTCTGAACCAAACAGCTTGTAGAAACCGTATTCTGCATACAAAAAATTCATAACGAAATAATATTTTAAGTTTTAAATCATTTTATATGTGGAATACTGAGAAGGACAGTGGAAAGAAAAGCTACGTGTATCAAATTCTATAAGACAGTGGCAGTGCCAGCACTGCTGTATGGATGCGAAACCTGGACTATTAGGAAGAAGGACTGGTGCAATTTACAGGCTGCAGAATGAGCTATTTGAGATCGGTAAAGGGATATACGCGACTCGATCATATAAGAAACGAGTGTATTAGACGAGAACTTGATATAGTTTCCCTAAGTGAAGTCATTCAGCATTAAGTAGCAAATGCTGGAAACAACATCTAGAAAGAATGGACAATACCCACTTTCCGAAGTTGGCTTATGAGTATGAGCCGGTTGGGCGGGAGTCATGTGGCTGGAACAGGAGGATCGTATCCATGAAGTAATGATGATGAGTTTTGAAGGTTTGATAAACTAGCAATGTAAATACAAGGCGTACAAGCAAGAAAAACATCGCATAGGCCTATAGTGTATGTAAACACAAACTATGTCAACTACAATATCATTATTATGTAATAAACCATTAAGACATTCTAAATATAACACACACACACACACACACACACACTACGTGGCCACGTGCAATTTATACGTGTACACAGCGTATGTACGCTCGTCGGAAATAATCTACCCTCGGTATGCCTAAAAATAGCTCTAAACCATAATTAGACGCCCGTGTTTAGAAGCCAACCACCCCTTCTTCATTCATGCCTTTCATCAGACCTACCCCTCCGTTACGTCGCGCGCTCCATTGCTGTTCTGCTCCATTTAACTCGAGTTTACGGTCCTTCCATGTTTATCACACACATTTAAGCGCTCATTTTTAGGAAAACGCGACGAGACGCTCTACAATATTACGGTGTAACTACTTAAGGCGTCTTCAGTGCCACAGTACGCACAGCACGTTTAACGACTTTATAATGCGCATCAGTAGACTACAGTGTAGAATGTAGTGATGGTGTTAAGACGCAAATACGAGCAATATATAGGATGATTCAAAATTGCACGGCTTTCTATCGAAAGCTGATTCTATAGCTAAAAATAAGAAAAAAAGTTCATATAAACGTAGGTCCGAAAACGGTTTGTTAGCGAGTTACGGCTCGCGAACCAGTTCACCCTGATTTCTGTTCCCAAGGTAAAATGATACCATACTGAAATTCATAGGATATAAAGTGAAGAGTACATTTAATAGTTTTTTATAGTTTATGATCTGAAACATTGTATAAAAGGGGTCCCAGAGCTCTATCTCAATTAGTTCCTAAGAAAAACTGTGTAAAACACAAAACATTAGAGTCGAAAACACACTTTTTTAGATTTGGGATAAAATAACTTCGTTAATTTGCCAATAAACAAATAAAAATTTGTGACTAACTTTGTAGAGAAATTAATTATGAGAAAATTGATGTGTATAATAATGTCTGTCGAAATTAATACAAATTTGAGAAATTTGACTTTAATTAAAAACAAAACAGACCAAAATGCGCCAGAAAAGCGTTACGATTTACAAGAAATGGCATTGTAAACTTTCGAAACACCCACACTTGGGCAGAAGAAAACCCACATGATACTGCTACAAGACATGACCAACGTACTTTTTTATTTAATGTGTGGTGTGGTCTTCTTGTTGATAAACTCTTAAGATCATTTTTTTTTTACCACTAAGGCTTAATGGAAGACAATACATACATTTTTTTCAAACGAATCTGATGGAACTCTTAGAAGATATTCTACTTGCAGATAGAGTGCAGATGTGATTTTTGAATGACGGTACATCTGATCACTACTGTCGTGATTTTATAAACCATTTAAATAATACATAAGGGAAGCGATGGATTGGTCGAAACGGACTAGTAAATTGGCCACCTCGATGTCCTGATCTCACGGCAGCAGACTTTTTCCTTTGGGGTTGGATGAAGTCGTTAGTTTATTCCGCTTGTATTGGCACACAAGAAGAACTGAGACACGGAATAATAGAATATGGAACTACTGATGCTATAAGACGTGCCCGGCTAGCATGGATTCGTCGAGCTGAATTCTGCATTCAACAAAATGGCCACATTGAACAACTGCTTTGAACGAACGTTTGCAGCTTTATCAGTTTAACAATTTTGATATTTAATCACTTGAAAGAAAAATTCAATAGTATAAGTTTTCAATTTGTTTACAATTACATTTGTTGTGAAAACGTATACGAAAACCTTTGTAATTATATAATTACCTTATTATCTACTCTAGTGATACAAAGTTTCGTCAGTTATAACTGAGGAAACTTTGTATCACTAGAGTGGATAATAAGGTAATTATATAATTATATAATAAGTGATACGGTACGCAAAAAAAAAGTAATTAAAACCTTTGTTCTGTTTAAAATTGTTAACACTTTTCTGGCTCATTTTGGTCCGTTTTGTTTTTAATTAAAGTCAAATTTTTCAAATTTGTATTTACTTTTAATACACTTTATAAACATAAATTCTCTCACAATTAATTTCTCTACAAAGTTAGTTAGAGATTTGTATTTGTTTACTGGTAAATTAACGAAGTTATTTTATCCCAAATCTAAAAAAAAGTGTGTTTTTCAACTCTAATGTTTTGTGTTTTACACAGTTTTTCTTAGGAACTAATTGAGATAGAGCTCTGGGACAATTCTTTTATTAAATTTTTCAGATCAAAAACCATAACGAACCACGCAATTTACCCCTCATTTTACCGTGGGAGCAGAAATCAGGGGGAATGGTTCGCGAGCCGTAACTCGCTAACAAACCGTTTTCGGACCTATGTTTACATGAACTTTTTTCCTTATTTTTAATTGTAGAATCAGGTCTTGACAGAATGGCGTGCAATTTTGAATCAGCCTGTATATAAAGCAACATAACGCGGTAAACTTTGTTTACCACATTATTAGTTAAAGTCTCTCTCTGTCGCTACGACGTCTTGTATCTCTTTACTGGTAGCCATTATAAACCATCGACCTGTTGCTGCGGCTTGATCTTATCTCTTAAGCAAACCGTCGCGTCGTTCTCAATACGTTACAATGTTCCGTTTGTCAACACTTTGGTAGCGCTTTCGTAATGACGACGATAAAACTGTGTACTCGCGGCCCGGCAGAGCATATTTTAAGGAATCTGCACTATATGTACTACTATACGGCATTTGAAACCAACCAATGTACTATATATAGTCTCCTATATGATTTTTATATAATATTGAAAATTATGTAACTTAATTTGAGTTTGACTTCATCATGATCATGTTCATGCTTTATTCCTGAAATTAACTGTAAAAATAGACACAAATGCTTTATACATTAGGAAAATTAAAAACAAAACACCACAAACACTCAAATGGATAAATGGCAGTAATATTCAATAAGTACAGTACAGCGTGATGTGCTACTACTTGAAGGCCTGTTACAAATTCAAAGCCTTTATCATTGGTCTACTTAAAAATATATAACGTACTGTAATTATATAACTGAGATTGGCAAAAGCTTAAACACTATAAGTTTGTTTAATTTTAAGTAATTTTTTTTTTAATGAAAAATGCATAAACATTTCATATCATATTGCTTTACAACTAAATACGTTAGGTTAAGAAAGAAAAAGGAAAAAGTATGCTAGTAACAAAATATTTCCTTAATTCACATCAAAGGTAAAAACTTAAAAAATAGTCATTTGGAAAAAAAATAAGTGCCCAATTCGCACACTGTATAGACAATGCTAAAGCTAATATACGCAAATGCAAACGTGCCTTCTTGGTTTGCTGATTTCTCCCCTTTTTTCTCACTTTTCGGCACCGGCACTAATACCTGCCACTAGTGGTGCCTAGTTTATTGCTTAAAATATGCTCTGCGGCCAGGTTAGAATCCTATCGCTCCCGCCTCGGAAATTTCCTCATTATTTATGTATGTTTAATTTGATAGAGGAGCAACATTAATTATATATATATATATACAGTAAAATATCGGTATGGAGAACCACACATCTACCATTTTCTAAGATTTAGGCCTATATTTAATTTATATTTACATTCGGTTCGATAATTTCACAAAACATCCCCCACCCTCAAACTATTTTCACTGTTTATAGATATTTTTGTCATTATATGGTAGTAGTTTAATATAATGTTATCTTCGAGTCGCTTTATCTATAAATTTAGGTACTTTATCCTTAACCGATCCCTACCATTCATGACATTTACACTTTCATAGAGAAATAGTTTTATCATATGTAATTTCTAAAGTATTTTATCCTTCAAAATTAATTATTCGTACTTCACTTGATTTCAACACAGCAATTTTCAAAAAATCACTCCCCCCCTTCAACTACCCACTCCATTTATAATATCTCATTTACCATTTCTCAGTGGATTAATATCACTTTATTTTCGGGGAACTTATTTATTAAAATTAAAAGTACTTTACTCTTGTTAAAACACAAAACAATGCGGGTAAACTACCCCTCTGTGAGCAGTGGCAATTGTCCGATTGCCGCTCATCGCCGACAGTTTTTGTCGCATATTTATTGTGCAGTCACAGAAACCTTACACAGCGTACAGACTACACTAAACACTAACATATACTAGAAAATACATTCTTAACATTTCAAAATTAACCCCAGCACTGAATATGTGTTAGAGTTTAATGTCTGCTCGCCTTAATTTTTGAGCCATTTCATCACTAGCTTTTTCTGGGGTCATTTAATCGATTTTCCTATATTTTATATTTCAATCGTATACGCAAATGCTATATAATAAAACCGTTTGCATGTTCAAAAAAAGAGTTACTACTATATTAGCAAACACAGGAGAAATAATAGTAAAACAGCCTAAAAATTACGAGATTAACAAAATTCCTCGTTCGTCTGGAGAGGCGGGGTCCCCCCCCCCAATCCACCTCTATAAGGGGTTGTGGTAATAAAGACAAAAACAATAATGTTAAATTAAAACAAACAATGAACAAAAATGTACAACAGCTTTGTGATTAATGCAACGACAATTAAATTTAACGCCGTCACATGATACAATAACGGAAAACTCATCTGAAGTGAACCCTGCAGAGAAGAGGCAGACTGCAGCAAACTCTCTCTGAGGTGGCAACATCGAACGTGGTCTTCATTCACAGGGTTTGAAAGTAAGTACAGTACAAACCCGATTTCCTAGCTACATTTTAAATTGTTATTGTAAGGGGAGAGAGATACGCAGGGCAAAGAGCAGCAGATTATATTGGTGTTGTTCAGATTGAATTAAAGTACTTGCAGACATTTCAATAAAAAGACAACGTTTGCAATGCAATTTGGTGGGTTGGGTGTAGAAGGAGGGGGAGAGGGGAAGGGAGAGAAGAGAGAGAGAGTAAGAGTAAGAGTGGGAATGAGAAGCAATGGTATGTGACTGGGAAAGAGAACGCGGCAGTCTCCAACAAGAGGTATAACAAGTACGAAAGCAATTCTTACCACAGGATTATCAGAAGAAAACGAACGTATGCTGGTATCTTAAACGAATATTTTTTCAAAAAATATTATTTTCCCTTTAAACCGACTGTCATTATATTTGCGGTTATCCGTTCACGATCCAGTCGATTTTTCTTTTTACAATAACAGTGAAATGTCCAAGCGGCAGTGCGATATAAATGGAATAACAAAACAAAAACACAATGCCGCTTTCTATAAGTAAAAGTTTGAACTAAATACGGCGCTTAATTTATGTTTTGCTCAACAGATGCCGCTACGACGTCGTAGAACACCAGTAGTAGTAGTAGGCCGGCCGCGGCCCCGACGACCTTCAACAGACCTCGATGCGATACACGACACGACACGACAGATAATAGAAATTCGGCGAGGCAAACAGCAAGAGAACACAATTTTAATGGGTTCCTTTCCACCGTTCGAACACAAAACATTAACTCTTGCTGCACAGAGTGATTGCAGCCAACTGTGTTCTAATATACAAAACGAATGTTTCAGCAGCAGTGAATGAATTTGTGTAGAGTATGTAAAATGTGTGACGTCACAATACAACTAATTGCGTCATGGAAATGTAATCAATCGATAGATCGCGCGCAAGGTTTTCACAACCCAACGACTTGACGTAAAATATTTTACGAGATTGTCTACACACAATTTATGGAATTTAATAAATTTAGAACGCGTCAATAAAACTATGAAATATTACATTAAAATGTTTTTACATTATATTATTTTTTTAAATTAGATCTTTACAATCTGCTCGCATTGAGTAACAAGTAAATATGATAAGAGTATAAATATGAATGGGGGAAGATATCCAATGATGGCACTCTCTTGTTTAACGATACGTACAGCTGTATCAAAACAAAATCATTATCGTCATTATCTGCAAGGATTAAACTAAGGATGGTTTGTTCCGGTCTCGAACAGGCAAAGTTGGTCACTCCAGCGCTTCCTCGGACGTCCCACACCTCTCCGTCCATTCGACTTATAGTTCCATAGTTGTCTGGGGATGCGGCAGTCGTCCATTCGGCAAAGATGTTCCCACCAATTCAACCGATACTGGGCAATCCTGTCGAGTATAGGCTACTCGTAATATTCAGTTCCTACCGTATATCTGTGTTTCTTCTACGATCATGGAGAGTATCTGAGAAATCTCATTTCAGCCACTTGGATACGACTGGCCTGGCCTTTCGTTAAAGTCCAATTCTCAGACCCATAAAGAAGTGTGGGAAGAGCCATCACCTTTTAGAATTTTAGCCGTGTTTCTTTACTTGCTGACTTAAGAGTTCGCCTAATGGTTCTGCACACCAGGTTGAACTTATGCAACTTATTCACAACGGCAAAACAAAATTAACAGCGTAATTAGGTAATCAGATGTGAAAGCCACTGCTTCTTCAGGCGCCTTGGCCGAGGCGAACAATTCTTGGAAAAAACAGATTAGGCCTGGTTGGGATAGTAAACAAAGGTTAACATAAAAGGTATTTGCTCCGTCACAAGGCGAGAAGACAAAAGAGGTTTTGAATTGAATGAAAAAACAAATATTATGAAGAAAGTTGGATAAATTGTAACCTTCTTTTCTTCTTCCGGAGCTCTACAGACCGTGATGACCGCCACCACTCGCCTCCAGTTGTCTCTCTGTTCCAACGTTCCTCCAGTTTTTTACGCCCATTTTTCTTAAGTCTTCCTCCATCTCCATCGGCTTCCGGGTCTGCACCTTCTTCTTGTTTCTTCCATTTACCACTCGCTTGGGCGGTCTCTCCTCTGGCATTCTCTCCACATGTCCCAGCCAGCTTATACGCACTGCCGTTATGAACCGTACTGTATCTTCCCGCTGCAACATTTCATCAATTCAGTATTTCGAAGGCATCTCCACTCTCCTACTTCCGTTGTTGGGCCGTACATCTTTCTCACTATTTTCCTTTCAAATAGGCACAACGAATTATTGATACAGCCGCGAATGGCCATGCTTCAGCTCCGTAAGTCACGACTGGTCTGATCGAGCTTTTCTAGATTTTCATTTTGGTTTTAAAGACAGAAGCTTGGACTTAATTAAGATTAAGATCATAATATGCTCTATTGCCAGCCATGATTCTTCTATTTATTTCTTGTGAGATTTTGTTCTCTTCATTGAGTTCTGTTCCAAGATGCACAAACCTGTCTACACCACTAGAAATTATCCCACTCTAAGTTATGGGGCTCCCTTCTTGCTTCTGATACTGCCATTTACATATAGTGCGTTTTCTTTTTATTAACAACAAGTCCCAAAGGACGGGCTTCTTCATCCAGGACCTCAAACATTTCTTTAAGACCTATGAGACCTCTAACCACCAAGGCTACATTATCTGCATAGACATGTGTTTGAGTTAGCCTATACGTTAAATTGCCTCTTAAGTCTATTCTGCTCACTGCTTTATCCAAGGCTACGTTAAAAAGCAAAGCTGATAATGCATATGCTGATAAACTGTAACCACCACGTGACAATCAGCAACCTTGCCACGACCAATGAAAAACACGACAGTCGTTTGGTTAACTGGCAGACAACTACATCAGCCTCGTATTGAAAATGAACGAAAATTAAAGAATTCACCGACAGTTCACACGTGAAGTCCCCGCGAATACGGTGTGACGTTCGCAAATTCGCATGTCGTACATCCCTACCATACGTCCCGGATTTCGGACCTAAGTCCCGGTGTCCCGATAAATCGTTAAAAAGTCCCGGATTTAGACTATAAAATATTTTACCAAATCGAATCTGCAAAGACTCCACACGTAAGACCAAGGTGATGGCTTTTCGTTGAACTGATCCTGTACGGACAAAAATTGTTACATATGGTCCTGTCCTGGAATAAATAACCAATTTTGAATATCTGGGCTACAGTGTGTCTTATAATGCACGCAACGACGTTGTGAATAAGTCGCATAAGTTCAACCTTATGTGCGGGACCATTAGGCGACCACTTAAGTCAGCAAGTAAAGGAACACGCCTAAAATTCTACAAGGGTATGGCTCTTCCCACACTTCTTTGTGGGTCTGAAAACTGGACTTTAACGAAAAACCAGGCCAGTCGCATCCAACCCGAGATTTCTAAGGCACTTGGCAGGGTATACTCTCCATGATCATAGAAGAAACACAGATATACGGTAGGAACTGAATATTATGAGTATACTCGACAGGATCGCCCAGTATCGGCTGAATTGGTGGGAACATCTTTGCCGAATGGATGACTACCGCATCCCCAAACAACTCTGGAACTATAAGCCGAGTGGACGGAGGGGCGTGGGACGTCCGAGGAAGCGCTGGAGTGACCAGATCTAATCTTTGCCTATTTGAGACCGGAACAAACCATCTTTGGTTTAATCCGTGAAGATGATGAAATATTTTACCCGTTTAAACCCAAAATTTTGCTTAATTTATGTACACATAGTAGCCGTGGTCCACGGTCTGCTGAAGTTTACTCTTCGCACGTCTCAATACACGGAATGTTAATAAATTGAAAATGCTAACTTAGAAATAGTGGAAGCAAATTATATTTTCTTCGGGAACCGTTTGAAGCTGGTTTCACGTTTTGACCATTTGTTCAGGACATGAAAGTATATACACACTTAAGTTCTAGAATACCAAATTGATCGAGAACATATTTTTATAAACAATTTTAGTTGGAAAAACGTGTTTTTCCTGGGTTTCTCAAAATATCTCCACTGGTAATAATCGGATCAAGTTTTAATTAAAAATTGTTCAGGATATGATTTCAAATATAATTATAAACTTATAAAAATTATGTGATAAATAGTTTTTATGCAAATCGCTTGTAAAGTTAGCAACAGGCGATTTTACACAAATTAGTATTATTTTATTGGGATTAATTACATTTGTTATGTGGGTTTGGCGAGCAATGGAAAAAGTAAGGTGGGTTGATAAAGTAAGGAATGATGAAGTTTTAAGAAGAATAGGGGAAGAGAGAAGAATCTTGAAGGTAATAGAAAATAGGGAAAGGAATTGGTTAAGTCATTGTTTAAGAAGAGACTGCTTGCTTACAACTGCCATGGAGAGTGTCATAGAAGGAAAAAAAGCAGAGGGCGTAGAAGAATGAAGTTAATAGATACCATTAAAATCAGAGGGTGTTACGAAGAAACAAAAATAGTGAAAGACTGGCATGCAATAGGGCAGCTTGGAGAGATTTTACCATTTGAAGACCTGCCTTAGGGCAGAACGCCAAATAAAAAAAGTATTCTTCGTATTGTTTAAATTAGCAGCCATCCTTACTATTTCTTTTATGAATTTGCTAACTGCTATAATTTTTTATTGTTTGACTAAGCTTTTCGTCATTACTGACATCTTCAGGTCTTAAACAACCTACCCTTGTCAACAACAACCGTTGTTTAAGACCTGAAGATGTCAGTAATGACGAAAAGCTTAGTCAAACAATAAAAAATTATAGCAGTTAGCAAATTCATAAAAGAAATAGTAAAAAAAGTATTATTTTGAAAATAATGGATATAAATGAAGGAAATTTTATACATTTATAGCACTAATGTAACTGAACTTCCATGCCAAATTTCAAAACATTTTGTTAATAATTAACGCCAAATGTAACCTCCATTAAAAGACTATATATTTTTTACATTGTTTCGAGAAATGCCTCATACCTTCACCCTAAACTAACCTAACATAACCTACCTCCACCTAACCTCGACTGCTGTCATATGTTCCGCATTGCAACTGAGAAAATATGGTCACCGTATGCATCGCATAAGCACTACGTAAACGGACCGTCAGACAGTTTGAATTATAAATAAACACGCCACATCACCATAAGGTCATCAGTCCAAGGACTGGTTGGCTAGCTCTGAGGCTTTCCATTTATTTCTTGTTTGCGCCGCCAATTTCTTCACTTCCCCGTAGCCCTTCCTATGGACGTCTTGCTCTACTCCAAATGTGGCCTACCGCTTGAGTTTCTGCCCTCAATAGAGCCTTGAATGATATTTATTATTAAGCTGTCACGCCTTGATATCTGTTCATTTTGACTATTCTAAAGTTGTTGGATCTGTTTCCAAAGATCCGCTACAACTTCCTCATTTATTACCTGTCTTGAAAGAGCGAAGCGAGTTCTCAGTTTTAACTCGACCGTTTGTCATTTGTATGTCTGTAACGTTTGAACGCATCAACCGAGTTTTATAAAACGTGGCACGCGTGTACCCTACAAGACCCTATCCAAAAATAGCGGGGTGAGAGGCAAAAATGTGAGGGGGGCAAAATTTTGAAAAAATCGGTAAAGTCCACGTGAGATATCAAATTAAAAAATATGAATTTATCAACGTAAAAATATGAATTCAGTGTTCATTTTTGAAAATTTCAAAATTCAAGCACATCAGGTCCCAAAAAGTGTATGGAAATTTTGATAAAATCGCAAAAAAACATTTTGCGTATCAGATTGAAAGGAATGTTAACTGAAACCTGAATTTGGTGTTAATTTTTGAAAATTTCAAAATTTTGGGACGCCAGGGCTTCCCAAAGTTCAAAATTATTCTGTGAAATAATTCAAAAAACCTCTGAAGATACAGAATAAATTCTGTGAAACGTGCGTCAGGTGTAAATAAACTTACTTGCAGTTGTATTTATTTGAAGATATTACCGTACATATTAAAAAAAGTAGGTGATATACTGCACCCTTCTCTAACACCTTGAATGACAGATATTTGTTGAGATATTCTACAATTATTTTTGACAGCCATTCTTGTTATACATAGATCTTGTATAGTTCTTGTAAGTTGATGAGGGTATCCCCGTTCTTCTAACATTTTCTATAACAAATTTCTGTCTACTCTATCAAAGGCCTTCACAAAATCAACGAAAGCTAACTTCTAGTGAACCCTAGCGTTATCACGAGACAGATATCTGAATGTGCTGTTGTTTTCTGATTGTTGTTGTTGCTGTTCTTGATTGCACTTCAAAATACTTAATATGATTTGTAAAAATCTATTTTTAAGCTTAATCAGATTTCTAAACAATAGAATAAAAAAAATCTCCACTGTAAAACCGCAGGTAATGGTATTTCGAGGCAAGGTGCTAATAAAAACAAAAATAATGACTAGTGATCGAATTCTAGAACAGGTGAGCCACTTTATTTATTTGGGAAATAATATTGGCTATGATAAGAATTATGATAGTGATTTTAAGTTAGGTAAGTTCCAGTTGGACAGTCATAAACAACATTCGTCAAGATACAAATTTAATTTTGTACAAAAATAAATTTCTACAAAGTTATGGCAGTTCCTGTAGGCCTACTGTCGTACGGGCATTAATTATAGACAACAATTAAGAAACAAAAAACTAAAATACAGGCCTCATAAATGGCATTCTTAAGAGGAATTAAAAGGCGTTCTAAACTTGACCGTATAAGAAATAAGGCGATAAGGAAGAGTTACAAGTTTTTAATTTGAATGAAAAATTAAAAGTACAAACAACGGTGGAAAGAACACAGAGAAGGAATGTCAGATTCCCCAGAGTGACCAGACAAGTATGGAAATACAAACCTATAGGACACAGGTGTGTGGGTAGAGTCAGGAAGAGATGGCTGCAGGATCTTTGAAGGGGAACAGGCAGCACCTTGTCTATGCCGTGCTGTGAAGAAGAAGAAGAAGAAGATGATGATGATGATGTGTAAAAGCGTTCTAGGCTGTAAATCTTTCCGCCATACGAACTTTACCCGTTAAAGAAACATCGCGATCACAGTCGCTCGGTGGATCGGATCCGCGAACGCAATAGTTGTCCAAACTGTATCGTACATTGTAGTCGAGCACGGGAGGAGCAAAATATAAATACTACACAGTCAGGTAAATATAACTATTACTACTGCTGTGGAGTTTTAATTATAGATCTTCGCATTAATTTGGAAAGGTCACGTGAACAGACGAACACGACGACCAAGGACGACGGGTCAATAGTTACCAAACACACTGAGTAATGCACTATAATTATGCATCACGCGGCCCGCAGACAGATTTGTTGTTGTACAGTATTCTTCTTACTTTTTGCTTTCAAACTTTACACTCTGTCGTCGCTGGTGTTCAGTTTTAGCAAACGAAACTACGAATAAACTAGTACCGTGATCCCGATATTCAAGAAAGGCGAAAACGAAACCAAGATAATTATCGAGGAATCAATTTACTGAACACGCGTCTCATATTTACCACAAAAATAACGATGAAACTTAGCGATGTGATTAGATTTCATAATGAGCAACAAAGATTCAGAAAGGGTCGCGGTCCCGCGTCCATGGGACATTTACGATTAGACAACTCTTCGAAAAAGTTTTTCAATATAACAAGCCAGCTTTCTACTATTTTATTGAACAAGATAAGGGAGTTCTCAGTTTTAACTCCCTTTGGCATTTGTCTGTCTACGTATTTGGGTTTGTCTAATACTTTGCGGTTGTTCTGGACAACTGGGCTCTTTCCAAAGTTTACACTGTTATCTCATATTCAAAAAACATTATTTTATAACAAATAAAGTACACTAATAAAACGGGTCGTGATAAATTCAGAATTATTAAACAGTTGCATTTAACACGGTTCGTTCAACATAAAACGTTGCCGCCATTTCGATTCCTCGCAAACATCTCGCGCGGTCTGGTTTACTACTTTTCTCTTTGAGTGGTACTGATTATTTTTGTTTTTGTCAGCCTCGTTTCTTTTTTTCTGTTTCTCATTACAGAACCGGATGTGTTCACCAATCTGTGTGCGTGTGTGTGTTTGTTTGAGCGCTTCCCATTTAACAGAGAGCAACAAAGGAAACGAACCCGCGACGACACCATACGGTACCGCCGCCGCCACAGCCACCGATATAGTATACACAGTTTACGCCGCTGCAGTCACTTTTACGACTTCATTGAAACGCAAACGCACACACGCGCCGAGAGCAGGCAAACTGGAACACGCTGTTGCCACGTTTCTTCTTACATTTTTTTTCTTTACGTCATTGATTTCACTTGTGCTCCTTAGTAAAATTACGAAAATAAGGAATTCATCATTCATCGCGTGTGATTTTTTTTATTTGCTAGGAACACTGGAATTACCTTTCTTTCATAAATACATTTCTGCTCATTTCGACACGCTAAAAGCTCAGAAAATTAAACAGTTCACATTAGTTTATCAAAATCCATTTTATAGTCAAAATGAAGACAAAAATAATGCCATAAAAATGACTATCACAATAAATATAATAAGACTGCGTACGCTTTTTGTCTCCTCTTGTCCCGTAATGGGAAGGTGTCAGACATTGGCGTAACTATGGGGGGGGGGGTCAATTAAAAATTTTAGTGAAATTTCTTAAACACTTACCGTGAGCCTATTTCTAATTATTAGTATTACGTGTGTTATACTAATGTCTATAAATAATTAAACGGGAGGAATCTTAAAATCTCATTTGTCCTACGAAAGTCTTCAAGCTCATCCCCCCTTACAAAAACTAATCTCACCCCTTTCCACAGATACACTAATATCATCCCCTCATCCCCTTTTCTACAGAAACTAATCTCACACCTTTCTGGTCTCAGAAACACTTTCACTGAATGTTATATTCAGATGTCCTTTCATTAAATATATTTTTTCCACTTTAAATAGGTGATGATTGTTATGAACACATTTCAGGAGCGGGGCCCCGTTAAACACACACACACACACACACTTATATGTTGCCATCCGTCCAGGTTTCATGGACATGGTGCTGTTTTTCATGTAAGAATGGAACGATCGGGGGGGGGGGGGGTTGTCTAGTATTTTGTGAAACCTTAAAAAACAACTGATAATGCCGGAAAAACATATTAGCTAGGTTAAGCCTCAAATGTACATATATTTAATTGCGGAAAGTTAATTTTACAAGAAAAAATTAGACACGGAAAGTTAAATAAACTAAATAAATATGGGCCAGTGTTGTTGTGGTGGAAACTAACACAATGAATACCTCCCGATATAATATTCAACACTTATGTAAACTACTGTCTGGTTTCGACAGTGCTGAATGAAAAGTCACTCTAAGGTAAACAAAAATACGACAAAAATATGAAAATCAGCTGGAATGAATAACACACACTGTATTAAATAGAAATTAGATGTATTAAAAAATAAATAAATAAATACTGTAGTGCAGCAGAAACAATACTGAGGATAGTAGCACATACAGAGTTGCTGTATGGATGTGAGACCTGGAAAGTGAAAAAGGACATTACCACAAGGTTACAGACTCATAAACCGCTGCCTGAGGTACATAATGAGAATTTGGTGGCCCAATACCATCTCGAACTGAGATCTATGGGAGGTCACAAGTCAGAGTACCATCCAACTACAGATAAAGAGAAGAAAATGGAGGTGGATCGGTCCACACCCTGAGACAGGCAGAGGCACTGAATTGGAATCCGCAAGGTAGCCGCAGACGTGGAAGACCGAGGAACACCTGGAAGAGGACTATGGAAAGAGTGCTGGCTGGTGTCAACAAGACATGGATGGAGGTGAAGGCCCTGGCAGTGGACAGAACACACTGGAGAAATTTCGTCGAGCCCCCATGTTCCACCTAGGAATTTAAGGACTAAGTCAAGTAAGTCAAGAAGCACATACAGAAACGATTTTTTTCATAGAAACGTCTGATGACGTTTCTTTTAGGGATGGATATTGTGTTACTTTTCCACTTTACAAATTTACAAATAAAATTTGGGGGAGAGGTTGAGAGTGATGGGGGGGGGGGAGATGGCGATTGCTTGACGAAAGGAAAACGATTGGCGGGAGGGGGAAAGGAGTCTGTGCATGAGCGCGCGTGTGTATTTTGAACACTTTTTGCTACAGTCTATTTCTTCATGCATATATAATTTATTTAATATTTATAAATTCTTTACCTCAAGATGTTTTATTCCCTTATTTGGTACACGTTTCCGGAAGCGTATTGTTCCCATCCTCAGCCTTCCTGATTTTATATCTTGTGGGTTGGTTGTTGTTATGGGTTCCTGTTGGTTCTTGATATTTTATACGGGTGTTATTGTGGTTTACTAGTATTTTGTGTATTTTCGATGTGGAGTGCTTTGAAAATTGTATCATGTTTTGTATTTGTTCAGGCATTAGTTTGTTTTGTGTTTGTATATTTGTAAATTTTCCCAAATGTTCATTATGGTGCCTTTGTGTGGTATGTGTTTTATATGTCTGGGAATTCATGTCCAGTGTTTATTGCATGTGTGGCCAAGTTAGATTTATATATTTTTGGTTAAACTAAGTGGTAAATCTAACTTGGCCACACATGCAATAAATATATACACCACAATCACACACAATGATAACAATTTAAAAAACCAAAAACCAACGGGAAGCCATAACAACAGCCAACCAGCACACAGGTAGAGTCTACTCCACAAGATTCAAAATTAGGAAGGTTGATGATGGGAACACTAAGGGTCCAGAAACATGTTCCAAATAAGGGAAAAATAACATTTTGAGGTAAAGTAAATATAAATTTTAAATATATTATATACATCAAGAAATAGACTGTAGCAAAAAGTGTTTGAAAAAAATAATAACTTGTTGACTCTCTGTCATTCGTTTATCAATAATATTATTTATTATTATTCATGTAGCCTATTAGTAGGCTATACAATTAACCTCAAGGCGGCTGCCGTCTGTTTGGGTGGTAGAAACGTGGCGTTTGAACGTGTTCTGTGACAGCAAAAGTCCGTCGGTTAGATTCAGATTCAAATCTCTACAATCCGTCACAGCCATCTTTTAAAGAAGACTTATATCGTGAAAAAATATTGATTAAAAAAATTTTAAATAACCATTTTTACTTCCGTGTTCCGTAAAGAAATGGAAGTATGGTGACCGCGAAAAAAATTGTGTTCGGGATAAGGGCTGATTCTGATTGTACTACCCTCAAAACATGAAGAAATGTCATTTTCCGAAAAGTGTCTGTGTGTAGAATTTTTTATGGAGAACGATAACTGCCGCAAATTCAAACAGAATGAAATAATTTGTATCCTGAAAAAATAGTAAAGTATCCTGAAAAGAAGGTCATAATAATCAACTGTAGAAAGGTAAATGAAATATCTATAAATGATAAGGGTAGTAGAAGGGAGAACGGGGTAAATTTCTATAAATGAAAATGACACCTGAAGGGGGAGGGTGTAAATTTTTATATGTGTACAACATTATAGGCAATAAAGAAGTACTATTTCTTTTATGAAGTTGCTAAACTGCTAATTTTTTTTTCAGACAAAGCTTTTCGTCATCACTACATCATCAGGTCTTAAACAATTTTGACAGGTTTAAGACCTGATGATGTCAGTGATGACGAAAAGCTTTGTCTGAAAAAAAAAATTTAGCAGTTTAGCAACTTCATAAAAGACATAGTAAGGATGGCTGCTAATTCAAACAATACGAAGAATAAAGAAGTAGTTTCTATGGAAATATTTCATTTCAATTTGTCAAGGCTTTCAAAATTTTCAATTTATATTTAAATATTTTAAATATGAATCTTAGAACATGGAAGTCATGTATGGTTCGCCATACCGATTTTTCGTTTAATTTTGACTGGGGTAGTTAGCTGGCTGTTAAAGACACACAACTCGAAAAACAAAGACTTCTACTATTTTAAACACGCGAAAATAAAGATTTTTTGTGTGTGAAAAAGCATACCAATACCGTTTCTTGTGCAGTGTATTGGACACACGGCGACGTGAGTGTTCGTCTTCGTGCGAACACGCTGTAGTGGCAGAGAAACCATGTGGCAACGCTGTGTACACAGTGGCCTACTTTAGGCCCGGGCCAACCTGTGCCTCTCTCTCTCTCTCTCACACTTACATCATGTTGTAGCTGCGCGCGCGCGCACGCCGCCCGATATCAAATGTCCATAGTAACACTTATCACAATTCCACAATGACACCGCCGGTCGTGTGTGTGTGTGTGTGTGTCTGCGTGCGTGCGATTCATGAATACTGAAGTCTTACGCTGAGAACGATGACGCTCTTATTGGGCGTCCTTTACGCTCGATCTGAAACTGAAAAACCTAAAAACTGACTTATGTTTGATTGAATTCTCCTGGTTTTTGGCTACAGGCCTGACAATATTTGGAACAATTTCTTAAAATCCGTGTAGCTATTAGAATTAAATTCGCGTGGAGTGTTACTTAAAAATATAAAAACTACTTGCTCCAATCTACAAACCAATATATTCTTTTAATTTCTGTAGTAAAGAGTTGACGCTTTTCAATCATGAAACAAATTTGTTTTGGAATTACAGTGCTTAACTTGTTTGAGTTTGAAAATTTCCAGCAATAAATATGTTCGAGCATAACATTAGTACACTACAGTATAATAGTATAGTAATAAAACATTTTATATTGTTTTTAATGGGTTTGTTTGTTACTCTCTTACTAATTCGTCACCCCTTCGGTCCCGTAGATGGCGAATTAGTGAGGTTCTACTGTAGTTTTCAGATAATCATTGAAACTGTCTGTATCTGTTGTGGAAAATTACAGACCTCACAAGTGACTTATTAGAAATTGTAAACCTATACGGTACATTCCCCCTTCTCATTCTCACACGGACACACAGGCGCGCGCGTGCTGGTCGGGCTATCACCTCTTGGCCGACAACAACTAGACACCAGATATACCTTTTCCGCGGAATCACAGTATCAAAGTCAGCAAAACACTGTATGTGTTACTTCAGCGATAGTTCAACGATTACAAGAAACGAATATTTTCCAAGAACGCGGCTCGGCCGGTTATCCAGTGGAGATAACCTTGGTATGGTAGCAGTAACCGACCGTGTTGTATATTATACTAGTACAAGAAACTGAATCCGTTGACTTCCGTGTAGAACGCACGTGTATGAGGTCCAATCCGGGCTGCGTAAGGAGCAGTGTTTTAACTACTGTGGGGGGGGGGGATCAATCCCTGCCAAGGATATTAAAATTTTAGTAAAATTGCATAATCATTCAACGTAGACCTATTTCTAAGCCAGCTGCATGTGTCTACATAAGGTTTATAAATAATTATATGGGAAGAATATTGGTTATTCATTTGTTAATCAAATCTACAAATATCCACACTTAAGACCAAGGTAATAACATTTCGTGGAACTGATCCCGTACGGATAATTTCTTACGATGGTACCGTCCTAGAATAAATAAGCAATTTTGGATACCTGGGCTACAGTGTGTCTTATAATACAAGCAACGACGTTGTGAATAAGCTGCATAACCAGTCGTATCCAACTTTCTGAAATGAGATTTCTCAGCCACGTGACAGGGTATACTCTCCATGATCGTAGAAGAAACACAGTTATACGGCAGGAACTGAATATTATGAGTATATTCGACAGGAGTCGCCAGTATCCGCTGAATTGGTGGGAACGTCTTTGCCGAATGGATGACTGCCGCATCTTCAAACAACTATAGAACTATACGCCGAAGGGACGGGGAGAGCTGTGGGACATCCGAGGAAGCGCTGGAGTGACCAACTTTGCCTGTTTGAGGGAGGAACAAACCATCCTTGGTTTAATCCTTGAGGATTATGATGATGGTGATGAGCACTGAACACGCCATTTGCCTTGAGGAAAAAAACGACCCCAACCTCCAAACTAGTCTCACCCCCCTACCACCGAGAGGGAGCCCCTATTACGCCACTGGTAATGAGTCAATTTACATTTCTACCATAAACGCCGATCTCGGAACTACAAAACTGAGGCCAGAGGACGCACAGACACACTATACGTGCATTCTTTAACCCGGATCGCGGAACCCGTTCCAATGAGAAACTCAGAGAAGAAAAACAAGGAAGAGGAGGAGTAGAAATTTTAAGTAGCCTATGTATAATACGTATATGAGTTGACAGTTTCTCTTCGTCTGTTTATTACCCAGTCCAACAATAAAGAAAACCAATCGTACAAAATGGATAAAATTCTACACGTACTGGCAGGAAACTTGACAAAAAAAAAATATCGTAAACATGTCAGCGCCGCAGTGGACGTCTTCGTCCGACCGTATTGCGAAGAACCAACAAGAAGTAAATAAAATTTATGCTGGGGCGCGGAATATCGCTCATGGGGATCAAGCGACACACTGTGCAAATGCCAAGAAAGCGGAGGGGGGGGGCGAGATGTGTAAAACAAGAAACTCCAATAACAAATCCTTCCACCAATAGGCCTACACTGATAAGTGTGCGTGTGCCCAAGTGTTCTTGAAGTGGCGGCGAGAGAAGTGTTAGGCCTACTCAAATCGTTTCCAGTAGTAAAACTCTGTGTTATTCTTTGTCGTTTGTTGGTTCTACTTTTTGGCTCCAAATTTTAATGCCACTGCGTTACCCAAAAGATATTTAATATTTATTTGCTTTGTTTTAAGGTGTAATGTTCATGACACATTTTCTGTTTCACTGCAATTAAAAAAAAAAACAACGGCAACAACAAAAAATGTGAAGACTTGACCGTTATTCCGTATATTTCAACTAAAATACTTAAGACATGAATCGGGTGTCTGGTTGCGCTGTGTCAAAAGATCTCACTGCGCAGCACCTTGTTTACCCCTTGTTGTGAAGATGATGATTATGATGATGATACAATTTCGTAGTCCTTCAGTCTTCGACTGGTTTGTACCCTCCCCGCATATACCCGTGGTGCGTGTGGTACTGATTCTCTCACAGGTATATGGGACCTACAGTTTAACGCCGGATCCGAACGGCATAGTTGGGGAAGGTTTATACTAAGCAGGATACCTCTCGCTGGTTTGCCATTGCCTTGATGATACAATATCGTAATTAATGTAATAATACATGTAGGCCTACTTCGTTCAAAATAGTGCACGTCTTTTGAATGCATACTAGTCAGTAATACGTTACTGTGTTTGTGTGTGGGATAGGGGGGGGGTGAGAGAGAGAGAGAGAGAGAGAGAGAGAGAGAGAGAGAGAGAGAGACTCATACCGTCCTCACCTGTATTCTTTTGTTATTTATAGGCTAATAATACACGAAAACAATTGTTCCGTTCAAAAGTAGTCTCTGTTATTTGTTGTGCAAGTTTTATCACTATAATATCTTGTCAACCACGTGCGTCACACACACACAGTTTAATTATCTAAAATAGGACAAGAATTCATAGAGGACAATAGACTTTTGTACCGCGAGTCCAAGCAAGCACAGCTAGCTACAGTATCTATTTGGCGCGCTCGTGTGCGGCGCGCGAGGTACATGTGCGTATCTGTTGTTTGAGCGTCGTAGTGTACTGCACTGTATACAATATACACGTAGCCTTGAGCATGCCTGTGTACTTCCTATCTGGCTTTAACTAACTGGGTCAATAGACACTTTAATCTGTTATCACTTAATTTAGATAACGCTATCATCACCTTCCATATGTATGTCAACTATTCCCTGCTCGTGCAGTGTATAGCAGCAACAGGCCTGAATTCGCTCTGTTAACGTTTGTAGGCCCGTCAACCAATGTAGTAGTAGTAGTAGTAGGCCTATATTTAGATCGCGGTTCTTTTAATACACGAGCAAAAACAAATTTGGAAATATTTATTGCTCAATGGAGTTGTTCCCCCTCTCGCCCAATCAGCTTTCTCGTTCTGTTTTACCCGTTCTTCTTACAGAAAGGGATTACTGAAATTAATGCAATACAAATTACGTACGGTATTCTTCTTTGAAGAATACATACAAGTGAAAAAAATGAAGTTCTTGAGAAAAACCAAAGGTTGCGCCCTTAGAGATCAAATACGAAATGAAGACATAAGAACCGAGTTAAATGTGTATTCTATGCCCAGCAGAATAACAGAAGGACAAATAAAATGGTGGCAGCATATCGAGAGAACGGAAGATATGAGACGACTACCTAAACAAGTAATAAGATACAGACCTCAAGGAAGACGAGATATAGTTAGGCCAAGGAAGCGATGGCTTCAGTGAAGGCGGAACAGGCTGTAAGCCTATACCGTGACGTGCAGAAGAATAAGACAAATTACGTAAACAATTATTCAGCAAAACACGTCACACATTTGCGTTTTGTATAAAGATGTAGAATGAACAAGAAAAGATAAAAATAAACGCCCAGTTTTTTAGTTATCTAACGGGTTAGGTCGGTCCGGCATTTTTGAAGTGAAAAATGAAAGTTTACAAAGAATAATTCCTCTGGAAAACATTGTCTGGAAATCAAATTTAGTGTCTACGGGAAAAAATAATAAAAATTTCAAATTCTCACTTTTTTCTATCAAAAACTGTTAAAGCAGGTCTGAACGAAAGGTAAACATTTCAAATGTGTGTTAATGATACCTTTATTTCAGCACTTTACAATCGTCTGTCAGAAACTTAGAACCGAAAGAAGTGTCTGGAAATTGTAATTTTTAATTTATTATATTGTCAAATTGGATACATCAAAAAGCCAGACATACTGCTATAACGTTTTATCCATTAATTTAGCCCTTTAGGGCCTTTGAGGGCGGCAAGGGAAACGGTAGCAAGTTGCCAGACTCCCCACACGTTTCTAGCAAGTCAAGTTGAATTTCTATACAAAGTATCAAGCGTACTGAAATACCGTGAGCATTTTCGTCGTCAGCACTTTGTGTATTACACCCTGTATATACAGGCGAAGACTACGACTATGATAGAACAGATTACGAATCATGTGAGATACAGAAGACAGAAAATACTACCGAGCGGAGGGAGAACTACTGTCAATCAATCTTCGGAATGATCACCAGAGAAGAAGACTGTGTATATGTGTGTCACGTTATCTTCTTCAGTTTTCCGTTGTCATTTTCCATTGTATATTTCGTATTAATTCTATCGTTGTATGGTTATCGCACGTATTTATTTTGGTGACTTGATTTCTTCGCCGGACAGCAGCCGACGTATTTGTTTCTGTTGAATTATCTACGTCTAAATATATATATTCCCAAGCATCGCTGGATTGACGCAGTGGCGAGGGATGCTGATACTTTACTTAAATAAAACGACGGACACGATCGCCAAGGACAGAGAAAAATTAAGGCGGATGATTATGGAGGCTACGGTCCGACTCCGAACTGTGACGCCATAGAAGAAGAAAAAGAAATATATATTACTGTGACGTCGCAGATTTGATCCCGGAGTGGAAAATTTTCAGCGTTCCGATACACGTCGTCCTTTTGTGAGCGCAAAATGTTCAGGTAAATTACATTGTGTGCGTTCGCGCGCGTGTGTGTGTGTGATCATAAATAAGCGCTTCGTACGTCAGTTTTAAGGTCATCAGTCGACTGGACGCGCGCGGCTGTGCGTCAGAAAGCCAATCTTTTTGTGTACACACACAGTGACCTTGCTGATTGAAATGACGTTCACCTCTTGAGGCGCCACGGCGTGTGAACGTTTTCCCGAATCCGCCCAAGAGTCGGCGGACCTTCATGCCGACAAACAAGTCGTTGTGCTTTAAAATAGCTCTCATCGAGCCGTACATGATAAATACGCAGTTTTTCCATATACGAGGGTCAGTTGAAAAGTTCGCGGAGCTACATCTGTAGCTTAGCGGTAAAACTAAAATTTTTCGTGTGCTGCAAGCAGTGCCGGATTTAAGATTTTTGAGGCCCTAGGCCAGGTTTTCTGAGCGGTCCCCAGCTATTTTGATTCCCTTGAATGTTTAAATTATCCTCGGACGGAGGTCGATCGTACCTCTGCTGCAGAAGTACTTGGAACATTGAAGTCAGTTTCAGTAACTGCAGGGCTATCATTAAACACCGGCGTAGTTTTAAAAAATTGATATAATTTTTAAATTTTTTTTAATTGTTTCCAAATGAGCTTCCTCTTTAATTAACGTAATTTTTTTATCTTACGGTAGTAGGCTCCACTAGCCGTGGTAATGTTTATGATCATGTTCATGATGAATACGTTTAGTGTACGGATTCAATTCTGTGTTCATAAAGTTTTCATACTAATAAATATCAACGAAACAACACGCAGCCCACCACACAAAGCTAACATTCAATACAAAATAAATACATAATCTCAAATCGCAAATCGTTCAGTCACAACGCAGATAAACAATGATAACAAACAAGGGTGGTACCACGGTCGTCTAAATTCGGGGGCAATATAGCGAACGTTCAAAATTCGCATGCGCAGATTAGTTTTCAAGGATGCCAACGTCTTAAAAATAAGCGCGCATTTAAATAAGAACCGTCTTCCATTTCTATTATTAACAAAAATTGATCATTTAATTTCAACAAATTATACTTAAATAAATCAAAATGACTCCTACTTTTACAAAAATACTTCTGTTAATAAAAAATATCTGTAGCTTGCGGCCTCCTTTGAGCCCGGGGCCCAGTCAGCCTAGTTGTAAATCCGGCAGTGGCTGCAAGATTTGCATTTTATGTGAACTCCTGTTAATTTCCAAATCTATCAATTTTATCATTGTTTAGAAGCTGTTTAAAATTGACGTGCCATGTGTGTTGTTGAAAAACGGACAAAATCAAACATCGTGGTGTGATTCTTTGTTAAAAATTGTTTAGTGCCAACGGAAATTCAGAACGAAATTGTAAATGTGTCAGGATGTGCTGCGACTTCAAAACCAACGGTTCGTAAATAGGCATTTGAGTTTAAACGTGGTCGTACGAGCATTGAAGATGAGCCCCCCCCCCCCCGGACTGGACGCCCAAAAAAATGCAACAACTCCAGATGCGGCAGTTGCATCTTGCACAACGCTTTTTCACACCAAGTTCTTGAGTTAAAGTACGATGCACACGCTTATATGAGATGCCTATATGATTTCAGCAACGTCATCCACTCCTCAATCTACGGTCTTCCAACACCCTATGGAATTGTCTCAATAACGCCACTTTTTGGACGTCCACTGCCGGGATAGTCTTCACTGCTTGTACGACCACGTTTAAACTCGAGTGTGCCCCACTTACCGTTGTTTCTGAAGGCGCAGCATCTTCTAACACATTTACAATTTCGTTTTGATTTTCCATTAGCGCTAAACGTTTGTAACAGAGAACTCATCACAACACGATGTTTGATATTATACATTTTAAAAACACGCGTGACAGGAAAATTTCAAACAGCTAGTAAAAAGTGAATAACTTGACAGATATATCTGGAAATTAACAGGTGTTCACGCGAAATATACGCCTTGCAGCACACGAAAGATTTTAGTTCTACCACTGCCCTATATATGTAGCTCCGCGAAATTTTCAACTGACCCTCGTATAGCCTACATATATTTTTTCAAACAGTAGTATGTATGCTCAAAGGAATATGTTACGGTTTGTTTTTATCGAAAGATAAGTGTTACAAGCAACTTATCTACAGTAACAAAAGTGTAGTTGTAGTGTAACAATAATTGCACGGGTGTTTGGCGCGATAAGTATTGTTTACATGCGCAGACACGTTACAGTTCAGCAACTGTTGCTTCACGTGGTCGCTTTACCGTCTTAATACGTTTCTCTTCACGTCATAAGCACCCACTTTCCACTCGAGCAGCGAAAATCGGTTTCGATTTCTTCTCCTGTCTCTCAGTCTTCTCTTTCGTCTGCGTGATCTTTTTCTGACTGTGACTCGCCTAGAGCTCCTACGGTTTTCACGTCCCCACACAGTTGGAAACACGATTGGCCGGGCTGTTAGGCCGTGTGGTCTGAAGTCTATGCGGACAGGCGTTTCGGCCTCACCATCGGGGGCCACCATCAGTGTCGGTAACAACTGGCTCGGTGAGGAGGTATAAACTGTATTTTGTTTTTAAGATGGCCCGTTTACATAGCCTTTGACAGAGTGGAATGATATTCAGTTTCAATGCTAATAAGTAATTAGCATACGAGTACGCTTATTACCTTACGCTATACGCGTAGGCTATTATTAGGCCTACTTATTTTGTTTATAGCAAGGCAACGCTACTTGGTATACGTACAGCTGATCTGGCAAATCTCCCTGTCGAGTCTCGAAGCCGCGTCTCATGATACGACGTGTACAAAGCGCTCTCTTAACTTCTCCTTTTGAAGTAAATACACTTTTAGAAAGTCTACATAAGTGGAAGAAATTACAAAACTCGCAGTTACTCGGCCATTTCGTTAGTAGGTAATACTGTATAACAATTGTAGAGCACACAATCATTAAATCGACACTGAAAATTCGAAACATTCGGGTCGGGGTTACAAATCCTTTTAGTCTGAACACCCTGCTGGATTGTACTTCGTAGGCTTTACACGGAGTCACTGTTGTTAAAATTCCTTTCCGGGCCGTTTAGCCGTGGTCCATTGTTATCTACAGAAACAGACGTTTAGGCAGTGCCGTCAGCTTACGTTAGCGAAACTCGATTTTACACTGAAGATGCCACTGCCGAAACGTCTGTTTTTGTACAAAAGAATGGACCACGGCCAAACAGCCCGGGAAGGAATTCTAACAACGCCCTGGTGGATTTTCACAAAATTCTGATTTCGTTTTTCGGGTCCTGTGTGCCAAAACTTTGAAATTTCCCGAATTTAACACTACTGTACATTCAGAAGTTATTAAAAGTTCTCTTTAATTTGATGCCTGAACAGTGGGTCAACAATGAGGGAACAAATAAATTTAGTGACGAAGAAATTGTTATCGCATTGGTGAGAAAATACGGAATGCCAAAACGCCAAAATCAGACGTTTCGCCTCCCATCCGGAGACTATCTTCATTGAAAGGTCTTCGAAACGACTGACAAGATGTGTGCCAGCCTTTGCCACAGTACTGTGGTATACTGACGTACATCTTGTCAGTAGTTTCGAAGACCCTTCACTGAAGATGGTCTCCAGAGGTGAGGCCGAAATGTCTGATTACATTACCGACATCAATCAGAGACAATTTCGGAAGACCATGGTCTTACAGCCCGGATAATGATCTAAATAATTTTATTATTTCCTTACTTGGAACATGTTTCGGGAATTAGATATTTTCCCATCCTCAGCCACCTTAGTTTCTGATCAAGTGGGATATTTGTGCCCAGGTTGGTTGTCGCTCTGGCTTCCTGTTGGCTTTTGGTAGTTTAAATTGACATTATTGTGTGTGGATGTGGTGTATATATTTGTTTGTTGAGTGTTTCCAATGTTAAGTAGTTTGAAAATTTTGTCGTGTTTTTTATTGAATTGTATTTGTTATCAACACAAAACACGACACAGTTTTCAAAATATTAACATTGGAAACACTCAACAAACACCACATCCATACACAGTAATACCAATTTAAACTATCAAAAGCCAACAGGAAGCCAGAGCGACAACCAACCTGGGCACAAATATTCCACAAGATCAAAAAACTAAGCAATGACAGCAGAGATGGACTTTTGGAGACGTTCGGCAAGAGTACCCAGACGTGAGAAAATTAGAAATTAAGTTATTAACGACAGAGTGAACGTGAAAAATTCAATTGTTGATTTTATCCAAACAAAAAATGACAATGCTATGGACACATGAAAAGAACGGCACACGAAAGACTGCCAGGGAGAATTATCGAATGGACTCCACCAGGAAGGAGGGAAAGATGAAGTCCACCTATCACCTGGATAGGAGAATTTCAGATTATATTGAAGAGGATCTTTGGATGGACAAGCAACTGTGGAAGATGAGAGTTCAATCAATTCTGTAATCTTTGGTTCAGGAAAATGTGTAAATATTGTACAGCCGGAATAATAATAATAATCAATAACTAAGACGGCTGAGGACGGAAAAAAAATCCAATTCCCGAAACACGTTCCAAGTAAGGAAACAATATATCTTGATTGTAAATATAAGTATAAACTTATTAAATAATTTACGTTTCAAAAAACTGACTGTAGCAAGAAGCGTTTATATTGAACTGTATATTTTAATATTATACAATTCACAATTATTTGTGGTACGATTCATAGAAATCTTAGAAATAACACAAGACACAGCACAAAGATTAAATTTTAATAAGACAACTGCAACACCCACTTTGATTTATGGGAGTGAGGCGTGAGTGAAAGGAAAGACATGAAAGGAAAGACATGAAAGGAAAGCGGCAAGATTCGCAGTGCTGAAATGCAGTTTCTTCGAAATACAGTACTTTAAATTATAGATTGTAAGATAGAATAAGGAATGAGGATATCAGAGCAGAACTCGAAGGAAGGGACATAAATGAAATTATTTCAATTTACAGAAGACAACGGTGGGATCATCTGCAAAGGATGACAGAGGATCGATCGCCGAAAGCGGCACTGAACTATAAAGCCATTGATAGAAGAGACGTGGATCGTCCGAGGATGAGATGGGTGGCGTAACAGGTTTCAATAACCTAATCCTTGAAGAGGAGAAAAAGAAGAAAACAATTCATAATTTGTTTATAACGTAGGATTTACTTTGAACACAAAGCTTAACACAGCCGTAACATGGAATGTTTTGCGTTTCTAGAGTACTGACGTAATTGTTTATATAATTACTTAATTAACTAACAACGGAACGCTAGCCAAAGTTTGTTTAAATGCCGTTCGTTCGTTGACTACAAGACGACCAGCCAATAAGCAATAGACGCGGGCGGGCACACGGGCGACTGTCCTAGTTCCTAGACCAGACCTCATCTCATCATGCAAGGTCACTCGTGCCTATATTTGCCTAGTCGTTTGCCCTCCCACGTGTTCTCTTGCCACACACACGAAACAGTTCACTACACAGCCAAAGCGTGCGCGCGCACGCGTGGTCTGATAAGCCAATTTTTACGCCGGAGATGATGTAACATTGAACAGCTGTTAATACCATAAGTACATAATTTACACCATAATTGGTAATGCCCACTACAATCGTCTCGTTGAGAATAGTTTAGTTTAAACGTTTCTACTCTATAATGCAATCGACTGTCATCGTTCCATTTGCTTACGCTAGTTATAACAAAACAGTTTCTCACAAGCAAAGTTTTACAAATCGTAATTCGAAAAAAAAGTAACCAAACGATATAATTTTTTGTTACAATATGTGAAAATAAAAACAGAAAAAGATTTTATTATCCAAAAAACAGAAAAAGATCTCCAGTTTTCCACTTGAGCCAAATATGGAAAGAATATAATCTTCGAACATCAACCCAGAAAACAAAAGTTATGGCCTTTAGAGGAAAGCATCCGATACGTTCCGAGATAATTATAAACAATCAGGCTACAGAACACGTATCTCATTTCAATTTTCTAGGGTGCGATATAACTTATGAACATGACAGCATCGATATAAAAATAAATAGATTTCAAATGATATGCGGTACTATACACAGAACACTTGGAAATAAGACAAGGAAATAAGACGATAAAATTCTATAAACTAATTGCAACACCTGTTTTAACTTATAGAAGTGAAACTTGGACGATGACGAGAAATGATGAACGAAGAATACAAACAAGTGAAATGAAGTTCTTGAGGAAAACCAAAGGTTGTACCCTTAGAGATCAAATACGAAATGAAGATATAAGAACTGAGTTAAATGTATATTCTATGGCCAACAGAATAAGGGAAGGACAAAAAAATGGAGGCAGCATATCGAGAGAATAGAAGATATGAGGCTACCTAAACAAGTAATACGATACAGACCTCAGGGAAGACGTGATATAGGTAGACCAAGGAAGAGGTGGCTTCCTATACCTTGATGTGAAGAATACGTGAAAAACCATAAAAACATTCACTATTCCTTCGCCTTACGGATACAATAAGCTACAAATACAAGTAAAAATGAGCCGTTTACGTCAACTGGCAACGGAAATACGACGAGTTTAATTTTGTCTCTCTACGTACCTTGTTCCTAAAACTACGACTGATTGGCCCATAGATCGTCTGGAACTTACCTAAGTCAACAATCAACATCATAATTATCATCTTTTTCTTCTTCTTCTTCTGCACTAAAAGGATTAGGCATTTGCCTGTCCCGTTCTCACAAACGACCACCGTTTTCGTGGTCTTTCTATATCTCTTTCCCCTCTTGGGTTGTAGTTAAGTATGTTTTTGGGTATTCTCCCATTTCCCATTCTATTTACGTGTTGTTTCCATCTTTCTTTATATCCAGTTATTTTTTCATTTACTGCATATACATTTAGTTCATTTCGCACGTCTTCATTTCTTACTAAATCTCTTCTTGTGCAGCCTCTGACCCGTCTCAAAAATCTCATTTTTTCTGCCTGTATTTTGGTGTCTCCTTTTTTGGTATTTAACCAACTTTCACTCCCATACATAAGTACAGGTACAGCCATCGTTTTATAAAATTTTATCCTTGTGCCTTTTCGTGTTTTGTTATTTATTTAATGTTCTATTTATTGTACCACATATTGCCTGGAACTTATTTATTTTATTTTCCATGTCATTGTCATAATTGTAGCTTGTGTCGCAGCCCAAGTATGTAAAATTTGGTACTTGTTCGATTGGCTTACTGTTGACAATTATTTTCGACCTAACGGGATACTTGCCTTGGAAAGCCATAACTTTCGTCTTATGCAAGGAAATTTTAAGATTATATTCTGGACATACTTCATTCAGTCGGTGCACTGCCAGTTGTAATTTATCTTCGCTCTCTTGTATTATTATTTTATCGTCAGCAAATAGTAACGTGCTCATGTAAGTATGTCGGTCTAGCTGGACTCCAGGATATTCCTTTGACTGCCATTTCTTAAGAACATCGTCAACATATATGTCATCATAATTATTATCATATCCAATTAACCTACCACTTCCCAAATAGCTAAAACGGTTCACCTGTTCTACAATTTGATCATTAATCATTGTTTGTGTTCTTATTGGCTCTTTGCCTCGAAATGCCATTACCTTTGTTTTAATAGTGGAGATCTGCCTATTGTATCGTTTGCAAATCTGATGAAGCTTAAAAACAGATGTTCGTAAAGCAGATTCTGTATTTTGAAGTAAAAACAAGTCGTCAGAAAACAACAGAACATTCAAATATCTTGTCTCGGGATGTCTTAATACCAGGTTTCATTGGATGTTTCCATTTCCTTACTAGGTCGTCAATATTAATGTTAAAAACAGTACGTGGTATACTGCTCCCTTGTCTAACACCTTGATTGGCAGATATTTGACATTGAGAGAAATTAAACTATTGTTAACAGCTATTATTGTTCCGGTTATGTTGGCCTTGTATAGTTTGTTTTAAGTCGTTGTGGGCATCCTCGTTATCAGTACACATGGATCGGGTCCGCGACGCTGTGGGAACCACTAATCACGATAAGAAATGTAAAAATCATACCAAGAACTGAACCCGTTTGGAGGCTGTGGATCCGGAACTGGTCGCATGGCCTTATCCTTGAAAGTAACGACGACCTAGCCTACATAATGAGTAAATGTAAAAATGGATTTACGAGGAAAATCTGTACTATCAATATTAGTCAATAACGAATATTAACAAAAAAAATTATAGTTTACGTAAAATACGTATCTAATAAGACCACGCCAGAAAAAAAGGCATAAAATTATACATAATTAAATATATATAGGCTATAATCGCAGCTGTGCGTGAATTCAGTTGATTTGGAATGAAAAAAAAACACATAAATTTAGGTTACTTTTTGATATCAAATATACATTTTGTACACAACAATCAGCTTCCCACACGTCTTTGACCTATCGGCTGATAATTCAATAGTTGTTTGGGGTACGCGCCAGTCATCCATTCGGTTGAGATGTTCCAACCATAATAATATTCAGCTCCTGCCGTACACCGATATTTTATTTTGCGATCTTTATCCTGCCACGTGGCGTCATTTCGGCGCCACTTGAATATGACTGACCTAAGAATTTCATTCTCAGAAGCGTACACAAGCGAAGGCAGGGCTGTCACACCTTCAGGTGTTTCTTTACTCATTGATTTTATAGTTCTTCTGATGGTCCTATACAGTGGTTGATTTCTAAGTTATAGGCGCCGGAACGCATCAATTCAAAAGTTGTACAGGCACAAATATATTTTTATTGGAGATCTGTAAGCTGTTCGACTGAGCGAACATTTAACAAATTGGCTGACAACACACACAGGATTATGAAGAGCTGACCATTGACAGCTCTTCTTGTTTTGATAATAGATTAAAGAGGTAACAAAATACAAAACTAAATGATAAAAACATGTAAACAAATGAACAAAAGTCACTATCACTTCCCGCTGGCATGATACAATAAGTTCAAACATTAAACACTGGGCCCATAAGGCACATATACAGGTTGACGTTAACACGTATGAATGACACGAATACAAAAACATACAGAACAGATATCACAGACAGTACAATACAGAAAATACAGAGAATACATTATGAGTTAAACCTGAATGGTAAGTCTAATAGTTTGTGTCTTTTTAGTCTATAAATATCTTCACTGTTGTCTAACAAGTTAATTGCCAGGTGGTTGGGATGCTGTTCTAGTTTGGAGATGTGAGTCCTGCAGAGGCGCATGATTTCTTCTTTCACGGTTGAAACTTTGAGGTCGCGGTGTATAGAGTTATTTGAGACAAACCAAGGAGCGTCGACTATTGATCTAAGTGTTTTGGACTGAAAGCGCTGGATAATCTCAATATTACTTGTACTTGCAGTACCCCAAAGTTGTATACCATAAGTCCATACCGGTTTAAGGACGGCTTTATAGATCAAGAGTTTGTTGACGAGACTTAACCGTGATTGTCTGCCTATAAGCCAATAGATGTTTCTGACCTTGTGATTAAGTTGAAGCTTCTTAGATGTTATATGTTTTTTCCATGTTAGTCTCCTGTCCAGATGCATCCCAAGGTACTTAGCACTTTCAGCTTGCGGTACTGGTTGACCGTTAATTGTGACTGGAGGGCAGTTTGCCTTACGTGTGGTGAAGGTAACGTGGACTGACTTCGATGAATTGATTTTTATGCGCCAATTATCAAGCCATAACTGAACGCTGTTTAATGATTCTTGTAGTATAAGAGATGCTATTGAGGGATCGGAGTGTGTCGCTAGGATCGCTGTGTCATCGGCGTAGGTAGCAACAGTGGTTTCACTTGCTGACGGTAAGTCCGAGGTGAACAGGAGGTAGAGCAGAGGACCCAGGACACTACCCTGCGGAACACCCGACCCCACTGGTAATAGAGGAGAAGTAGCATCGGAGTACTTGACTTGAAACACTCTGCCCACTAAGTAGGAATGTAAGATACGGTAACAATTATGTGGCAGATTTTACTTTATTTTATATAAGAGTCCAAGATGCCAGACTTTGTCAAATGCCTGGGAAACGTCGAGAAACACACCTGAGCAGAACATCTTCGATTCCAGCGATTTATTGATAACATTTGTTAGTCTGTGTATTTGATCTACCGTAGAGTGCTTTTCTCGAAAACCAAATTGGTGATCCGGAATTAGGTTGTTTTCTACAATTGTTGGCATAAGTCGTTTTACAAACAGCTTTTCAAAGATCTTACCAAGTATCGGTAGAAGGCTTATGGGTCGATAAGAAGAGGGCTCTTGAGGGTTTTTACCAGGTTTTAAGACCATGATAACTTGAGCCGATTTCCAGAGAAGAGGAAAGTATTCGAGTCTGAGTATGGCATTGAAAATGTATGTTATTAGTACAATGCCTTTGTGAGGCAGCTCCTTTAGAACTTTCCCCGATAGCAAATCAATGCCGGGAGCTATTTACTTTTCAAATTATACAGGATTATTTCCTTGATTTCCTTAACTTTAAAAGGCTTAATAGGTAGAGTCATTTGGAGCGGGGAGTGTAAGTATCTTTGTACCTCTTCATCGAAAGAGACGTTCTTGCTGGATTCAGGTTGAAAAACGTTGACCAAATGTTCGGCAAAAACCTGGGATTTCTCTGTATTGCTGCGCGCCCAGCTACCATCTGGTTTATGTATTGGTGGTATTTGTAATAGTGGCCTTTTTAATCGTTTAGTAGCCTTCCACAGAGAATAATCAGTACTTTCATTTGGTGACAGATTTTCTAGATAATCCTGAATCCCTTCTTTCTTTAGATTTTCCAGCAATCGTTTAAGTTGTCTGGCCGCGGAATGCCACTTTCTTTTATCATCCGGATGATGAGTATGCTGCCAAATTCGTCGCAATTTACGCTTCTCAGCTAATTTCTTCCGGACAACCAGAGGAAGGTTCAAGTGCTTATTCTTCGCTGTATTGCAAGGTGTAGCTTCCCAGGCTGATTTTTGAAAAGTACTGGTGAGAGAATTTACAGCCGCATCCAATTCAGCAGGCGTGTGGAGTGGAAGTTCTAGCGAGATATTATAATTTACAAGCTCTCTAAAGTAATCCCAGTCAGTAAGACGATTTGTGAGTGTTGGTAGACTTTCAGACTCAATTATAGTATTGCTAATAGTGGCAATAATTGGAGTGTGGTCACAGGACAAATCAAGGCAAGATTCAACTTTGTAGTATTTATGAGACAAGCCTCGTATTAAGAAGAAATCAATTAGGTCAGGTATTTTATTTGTGTCAGAAGGCCAATAGGTTGGTTGACCAGTGGACAGAAAGGACAGGGATTCTTGTCTAATGACGTTATATAAAATTCTACCTCTTGGATTAGCTAATCTCGAACCCCATTGCGGGTGTTTTGCGTTAAAGTCACCTCCCACCAAAAAACGTGCTCCAAGAGTTCCAAGAAAAGAGCTGAAGTCAGTTTCATTGATTCTGTGTTTTGGGGGACAGTAGACTGCAGAAACAATTAGAGGGCCTCTTTGATCTTCAATTAAAACGTTGGTCGCCTGTAGGTGAGCAGTTTTGACGTTAGAGAAGAGATAATGTTTTATATTGTTTCGGATTAACAGAGCGGTTCCGCCACGAGCTGTCCCGTCCGGATGTTGGGTATCATAAACAGTAAAGCCTGGAATCCTAATATGGCTTCTGTCTGTGAAGTGTGTCTCAGATATAAGCATTACGTCTAATCTGTTTTCAAGAAGAAAAGCTTTGAGTTCTAGGGTGCGTTGAGAGAGTCCATTGGCGTTCCATAATCCAATCCTGTAATTGTTATTCATTATTAATTAGAAAGTTTATTGACAAGTGTTGTAAGGAGATTAAGCATGACGCTATTTTGCTGCATGAGTTGACTGAACATAGTCTCGAATTTTGTCAGGAAGTGTGAAAGAGTGATGTCCTCATTTGCTGTCTGTTTGAGATTGCTGTCATAAGGGGGCGATGATTCTGAGTGTTGCGGTAGTCCTGCAATTTGAGCGTAAGTAGGAGAAGAGACGTTACGGGTATTCATGTTCTGTTCCGTGTTCATAGTCCTAAACGTTGAAGGGGTTCTCCTAGGTGTGGAGTTTCGTACGGGGCTTTTTCTGGCCTGCAGGTTTTGATAAACTTCACAGCCCTTATAATTAGCTGTATGAGGACCATCACATAATGCACATGTGGCTGGTGTATCCTTAGATTTGGAACAAGTTGCGGAGTTGTGTTCACCTCCGCACTTGACACACTGGAAAGGTTTCCTACAATACGTCTTACTGTGACCGTATGACTGACAACGAGTGCACTGTATGATAAAGTTTTTTCTCCGAGGTGGTTCTACAGCAATCTGCATGTTACCTAAAGACCTTAGGCTATATATTTGTTTATTGTTTGCTGCAGGTTCAAGATCAACAAAGAAGAGAGGGAGGGGCGTTTTCTCGACTCTGTGTCGAACGTTGATTATGTTTCTGACCGAGTGTCCTTTTTCTTTTAGTGCTTCTTTAATAAAGTGTACACCGATGCTAGGATGAATGTTTCTTATGACAACCCGGATGCTCGCTGGTCTTTAATTTGATAAGTATGGTAAATAATTTTTTCGTCCTCGAGGTGACGAATTAATTTTCTGTAAGAATCAGGTGCAAAAGTGTTGATTTTCACCGTATTGTCGTCGAACGATTTAGTACTGTAAATTTCATATTAGCGTATAAGTTTATATCAGGTTATTACAAAGGACGTCTACGTTTTTAAAGCCTTATAAAATATGTAACACACGTATAAACTTGTATCTAAAAGGGTAATAAAAGTTTACTGATACAGTATTTCTAAAGAGCTTCATCGTCAGGTTAGCCGCACGGCAATCGAAAACATGTCAATCATGATGGCGTCATCCCTGAGCCTCAATCAAACTCTGATGGTTTCAGCGGTTCGGGCATTTAAAAAAAAGTTTCCATTGTTTCATCATTGTGTCGTCACATTGTCTGTTTGCTGACCTTTCTTTACTCTTTGTGTCAAATGCTGTATGATGGCCAGAAATCAGCCACGAATCCACGTGCTTTGATGGATCAAATAAACGGAGAGGAGGTCCATTAATTATCACAAATAAGAGTCTGGATACAGTTTTTGTCTTTAGAGATGCTCTTAAAGATTTAATGACTGGATTCATTTGCGAAAAACCTCTCTCACATTCACTTGAAGATATTGCTATTGCTTTAATAGCATATTTCAAGGTAGAAAGACTCCGGAAAAATTCTGGAATGCGTAGATAAACATCGGTCGTCGCTTCTTGTCGACACCGCTAAATGCGAATGTCATCTTCGAGCGAGCCTTGTTGACATTTTTTAAAAATAGGTTCTACTTACTAGAGAATTTCAGGTAGAACGTATTAAAAAAAAAGAACGATAGTAGTTAAGATAAAGATTAGTGCTGGTGTTTGATTTTGAAATGTTTAGTTTTGTAATGGGGCTGATGAGGGGCAGATTTTAAAAAGTAGTAGTAAATATTTGTAATACATAGGTTTTTATTTCCATACAATTTTTCGGTAATTTGTTCTTGGATCCAAGAGGTTCCGGAAAGACGTTTCGGCGCGTTCCCCCTGAAATCAAGCCCTGGTCCTATGTAACACGCACACCACGGTAACACTATATAGCGTTGTTTTATATTTATTCACATGCGTGTAAATTATAAGTAATTTGTTTTAATTATCTGACGAACTTTACTGAGAGATTACACCTGAAGATGGGACATATGTCCAGAAACGCGAAGTTTTTTTTTATATTGAATTTAACATGTTAAAACTGGTCTGTAAGACCAACCATCAACTTATCTCTAATACCTCTTAATACTAAATACATATCAGCCAAATTAAGTCCAATGACATCCTTTAGTTAGTTCTGGTGTTCTTAACTAAACACTCTCACCCGCGCACAATGCTCTGCTTTTATAACACAAAACACTACACAAGTTCAAATGGCTTTGTTCTCTTCAGTCTTCGGAACGCGTGTTGATTGTCCAGCAGCTGAAGAACTTCTGCATTTTCGTGGTGGTGAAGCCTTTCTTCATGCTTCTTCGTCAACTTTTTAATCTCTTCTTTAATTGTTGGAATGCATAGATCTCTGTGGGTATCAGCGTTTCTAACGTACCATGGTCTGGGGATGCATTCACCATGGTCCGCAAAACTTTGTTTTGGAATGTTTGTATTATCCTGATGTTAGTATCTTTCGCGCACCCCCAGAGTTGAATTCCATACAGCCATTTGGGTTTAATTATCTGATTATAGATCAGAGTTTTACTGTATAAAGACAGGTTGGAATGTTTTCCTATGAGCCATTCATATTGTCGGAATTTTATGTTAAGTTCCTCTTTTTAACATGATAATGTTTTTAGGCTGGGGCTCATTATACAAAAATGTAACGTCATCGAAAAACGTGACGGTTCCACACTTTCGATTCCCCACAGTCTAGAAATCTGATATGTACAATTGTACACGCATCAAGACAGAAATAAACGCTGCTCGAGTTTAGCAAACGTTTTAGTGAGAATAAATTTGGTTTTACATGCTCTGTTTGTGATCGTCTGTGGTTTGGAAATGATTTACGTAATCCACATTATACGTTTCAAAAGCCTAAAAACATTACCATGCTTCGATGTTTCGGTTTCGTCGAAATTCTTTTGAGTTTTTTCTTTTTTACATGCTCTTTCCATCTCAGTTTGGTATCCAATTTCATACCCAGGTATTTGGCTTTGTTTTCATAAGGACCTACCGTTCCATTTATGACCAATGATGGAAGACTATTCAGTCTTCTATTGATGAAATTAATGTGTGACGATTTGGGTTAGTTAAGTTTAATTTTCCATTTTTTGATCCATTCATAAACGCGTAGCGAAATATAAATAAGGAAAAGCCAGTAGATGGATAAAAGAGGTAAATTTTATTCTATTCAATGCCTTAATGTTTCGCCAGGCACCACGTCACAAATTAACTTTGGGCACAACGCTGCGGTGTGCAGCACCTGCGCGGATTCCACGGGCTTGACGACCCACGGAATACAAAAAAAACAGAACACGCCTGTCCGGCTGTTGTATGTAGCTGCCCGCTAATGCATAAGTATGTTATGCATGTACCATGTATGATTAAACATTATGCAAATCAGAAGTGGAGCGTTGTATGACCGCACACACACAGGTCGATCTGTAGCTCCACCGCGCTCCGACCACTTGTAATTCGGGGAGTCCACACACACACACACACACACACACACACACACACACACACACACACACACACACACACACACACACACACACACACACACACACACACACACACACACCGCGGTTGTTAACGATAAATTGTAATAATTCATGAGAGTTCTGCTGCGGTGTGCTGTCAGGCGAATTCGGTTGGATTTTTAACTTTATCTCTAATTAATTGCTGCTGACAGTACAACAGCTGGACATCTGCCGGGATGCCGCAGATATTCAGTAAAATACATCACCGACTACGACAAGAGGCGAACGCGGTCCTCTGTACGCGGACGTCAGGCCGGCCAACTTACGCGGTTCGCTGGGTACTACAAAATCCATCTAGACCGATGCGATGCGTCAGGTAGTGGCACGGCTGAATTGCAGCTTCCGGGACGTGCCCGATGGCTGCCAGATGAAAACAGTGCTGGACTTTCTGTAAGATAGGTACCTAAATACTGGAAGGGGCACGCCAACGCGGTTAACCGCAGAGGCGCGGAATTCTGAAACAGCTTTATTTAATATGAGGTTCAGGTCATGGTAGCACTGCCACTGCCACTGCGGCAGATGCCGCACGCGCCCGGCCCAGTAGGCAGGCGCCGGTCGTTCCCCGTGAGGCAGGGAACATCCGTGCCGGTGGCAAACGGTAACAAGGCCAAGCAGTGTGCAAACATACTTGGGGAAGGATTGCACTGAGAAGGGAAGGTAACATGGAAAGGAAGTTGCTGGGACTATTTATATAGCATCAACATAGAATTATGGGGGGGGGTCATCTAGAATCGCCCGAGGGCGTTCGACTCTTCCAGGGGGTGGTGGTCAGACGTAGTAATGGTCCTCAGGAAGAGGAAGGACGAGGTCGCTGAAGAAGCAAAGAGAGTTTCGGGGAGCCACCGGACAAAGTCGGCAAGAGTAGGAAGGCGAGGGCCTCCACGAATAACCCATCTTGACCAGTGGTTCTTAACCTTTTAACTCCGGGGGACCCACCTTACTTCATGGGACCCATAAGCGTGGGCGCTGGTAGAATTACTTGAACAGGCGTACACCCAGTTTATAATCATATTTTTGCTAACATCGAGTACTTTAAGCCCTCATTTTACGCTTAATGAAAGTACTGTACACGTACCCACTTAATTCTACTTAAAACTGAATGGAATAGTTTTTTAAGACACGGTAAATAAATTTTCGAGCCCGACTCCCCGATCCACCAAACGCCACCTTGGTACACCCAGCTGTGGACCGCGCCCCCTAGGTTGAGAAATGGTGATCTAGACAATATAAACTATGTCATGTTTACCGTCTTGTAGAGAGACGGATTTTGTTTTAACGACTAAAAAATTTGGTTCAGAAGTTTGAATGAGCAGCCAATCGGTAGTAATGGTGGGTCGTATCCATCTCAACGCTTCGCTGTTCACGACACCCAGTCAAGACGTTGTATTTTCGCTCGTACACTTGCGTGCTGAAAGTTTCCGATAATAAACGTTCTGTGTTGGCAATGTTATGTTGTACGGCATCCTCAGTTGTTGTAAGGCTGGCACTGATGAACAGTACTACTATACGCCTCGCCTGTGTGGAGTGTCCGTTGCGAGATGATCCACAAAATTGCCGAGGGGCTTAGGAGCTCCTGCCTCGAGGTCCGGTCCAGAACGGAATTTTACTCGGATGGGAGGAGGGGGAGCAGAATTAGAAGAAGAAGAAGAAGAAGGGAGATATATATGTAGAATACGAACGTAATATTATATACAACTGCTCAGCCATAAATACCACCTGGTTATGCACTTGGTATGAATAAATGTCTTCACTTTAGACACGTCAAATGTGAATCACGTATTGGGAAACGATATTGTCAGAAGAAATACTACAGGCACACAGTACTTCTACTCCTTACGTAGTTGTATACTGTATTTATATTCCATTGCATGTAACAGACTTGAGTAACACAAGCTTTACATAACGCTATAGTTGAGAGCAACACTGACAAATGTCACTGTAATAGTGGACTGGCGGAAAATGCTCAGACAACGAGCCGTTACATACGAGCGCGCACGCGCACACACCATCGGTATGAGACTTCAACTTAGAGAACTCAATCCTACATTACAGCAGGGACCAATCTTCGGGAAATCACTAAAATCCTCCCCCTAATCTTGAAAAAAAAAAACATTTTCCACAAACACCGTCGTCGTCGTCATCCTTTAGGTTACAGCTTAGGCTAGCAGCCTGTTCCACTCTCAGTGAAAGTCATCCAACCATCGTTTACGGGATCTTCCCACACTTCTCTTCCCCCCCCCCCGGATGATAATCAAGGGCGCTTCTTGAAAATCTAGTTGGATCCATTCTCTCTTCGTGTAACCGCCATTCCGTTTTGTACCCGGAGATTTTCTCATTTAAGCTTTCAGCTATGCCTAGCTGCATTCTAATATGATCGTTTCTGAAAAGATCTCTCCTGGTACAACCATTTACAGCCCTCAAGAACCTCATTTCCGCTACTTGTATTATAGATGTATCTTAGGTCTTTCAATCCAAGTCGCACTACCATCCAGTAGTTGAGGTATGGCCATTAGATTATAATATTTCAATTGCATCTTCATACAACAAGGTATGCGTATTCCTATCTTTACTCTACACAATTCTATTGTTTTGTAGATATATCCTCCCCAAAATAGGGGGTGAACAGGCAGAAAGGTGAGGAGGCCAAAATGGTGATAAAGTCATAAAACCCCACGTGGGGTATCAAAATAAAGGGACTTTTAAACGAAACATGAATATAATGATCATATTTGAAAATTTCAACATTTTTTATCTCCAGTACCCAAAAAGTGGGTGAAAAGTTTGATAAATCGCAAAAATTCACGTGGGGGTATCAAATTACATAAAATTTTAACTAATATATGAATTTAGTGTTACATTTTTATCTAATATGGAATTTATGCAATGTCGAGAATTATCTAATATCGAATTTCATGTAATAATAAAGTACTTAGTTCAAAATAATGAGCGAGTTCTGCAGCTCTGGGAGCTAACTAGTATTTAACATTTAAAATAAACTGCGATTCTTTAAAATATAACGCTCTGTATTAACCTCACATACAGTATTTGTGGCAGTGGGGATTTTTATGCCAAAGTGGGGAAATTTTCAGGCGTTATGTAGGGAAAATTTGGTTTGATCGACGTGGCAATACTGAGTACGCCTACACTAAGTTCTCGAGAGGTAACACGTGCAAAACGGTGTTATTACGACGGTTACTCTCTCTCTCTCTCTCTCTCTCTCTCTCTACTGACTCATCTCCAGACACTACTTTAATAGTTTTTATATTCGGACTAAAAGTTGACGCATACTCAAAATGTGTACTGTTGTCATTCAAACCAAATCGGAACATAGCCTACTGGGGCAAATATATGAATGTAATTTCTCTCTTTCTCACACACACACGCGCGCGCGCGCAAAGCTGAGTATGTTTCTCTCTTTTGTTAACAACTCTGAAGGCCAAATGTGTTACCAATAATATAGATAACAGAAAATGAGTCCCGTTATCAAAATAACTACGTTTGTGTGCCGTCTACATATACTACGACGTAATAAATATTTTGTAAAAAAAATCTCACCAAATTCACTCTCAGAAATTACAGTCATCGTATTGACAGCGTCGTTTACACACTTACACACAGAGGAACAACAAACGCAACGCGTCGCGACGGACGGATCTTCACCACGACACAAAGTTTAACACAACTTCAACACGCGTAGTACGCGACACCATGTTTCAGTACAAACTCTGCTCTCTTTCGAATACCGTATCAAAGCTTTCTGGCGATAAGGAAGTCCACACACAACTACACAAGCTTATCGTAAAAAAAAAGAGTGCAGCACACGAATTCTGATAGTAAAGTTATCGCACCATAAATTTTCATTAAAAAATGATTAATGACGCGTTGCTTTTCGGTTTCTGTAATCTATCGTACTAAAAGCTTTTGGCCGGTCGTGTTTCGGGAAGCGGGGCTCGCCTCGCACACACACATCCATTTACGACGACTGTCGTATTTTTACAAAATAACAAACAGAAATACATTTTCATTTTAACTCTTGTATAGTATATAAAGCAAACGGAAATTAATATAATAACAGATCCTAATTAGACTGAGGCAGCTGTCAATCAGAGGACTGAATTAAAAACATAAAGACTGAAATCTTACAAAACGCTCTAACTTACAATGTGGTTAAGAGCTTTGATATGAAATCAGTTTTAAAGTTCGATTGTGAAACGCCGCCATATAATCCAGTTAGGAATGAAAGTTTAGTGCTGTATTTAAATTTTACTATTACGGTATAGCCTACGTTAGTAAATATGACAATAAACAAAATATTTCTACTACTACTACTACTACTACTACTACTACTAACAATAATAATAAAGAATTGAAATTGGCATGTGGTCCTTAGACGGCCGATACAAATTCTGATAGTAAGTTAACGCACCATAAATTTTCATTAAAAAATGATTAATGACGCGTTGCTTTTTACTTCCTTGTTCCATAAGGAAATGGAAGTATGGCGATGGCGAAAAAAATCGTGTTCGACATAAGGGCTGATTCTGATTGTACTACCCTCAAAACACGAAGAAAAGTAATTTTTCGAAAAGTGTCTGAGTGTAGAATTTTTTCTATGGCAAACGACAACAGCCGCAAATTCAAACAGAATCACATAATTTTTTGCATACGTTCCTGAATTGTAGAGGACTCAAGGCCTATTGATTTTGGTGACGATCGGTTACGGGGAAAGGGTAGTTTACCTGCAACGTTTTAAGTTTTAACAAGAGTAAGGCACTTAATTTTTATAAATAAAGTATCCTGAAAGGAAGGTCATAATAATCCACTGTACAAACGTAGATGAAATATCTATAAATGAAGAGGCCAGTTGAAGGGTGTAGGGGTAATTTTCTATAAATGAAAATGATAGTTGAAGGGGGAGGGGATAATTTTATTTAGGCCTACATGTCATGTGTACTACGTTATCGGCAACAAGAATTAGTTTGTTGTTAAAATTCCTTCCCGGGCTGTTTGGCCGTGGTCCAATATTTTCTGCAAAACCAGACGTTTCGGCAGTGCCATCGACTGCCATCATCAGTGAAAATCGAGTGCGCTAGCGTGAGGTGGTATACAGTTAGTGACCACAGTACTGTGGTTAAGGCTGAAGAAAGAAGTATACCTATGGAAATATTTCATTTCAAAAATGATTTTAAAATTTTCAAAAATTAACACAACGTCCAGAGTGTGGATAATTTTCTTTTTTATTTTGATACCCCACATATGCTTTGAGATTTTTTCACAATTTTTACACATTTTTGCCTCCCACCCCCGAATTTTTCGGGGGTTCCAAAAAAAAAAAAAAAAAAAAAAAAAAAAAAAAAAAAAAAAAAAAGGCACACGCATTCCAAGTTTTACGAAAATCGGTTGATCAGTTCAAAAGTTAAAGTGAGACAAACTCCAAATAGTCAGAAGACAGACAGACAGACAAATGCCAAACGGTCGAATTAAAACCGAGAACTCGCGTCGCTCGCTCGAAAAAGCAAAATTCAAAATGTTCTCTTAAATGAACTTCTACGGTGCGGTGTCCAAACGTTTCAGTATACTAACTGGTTATTAAATATTTCTGAAATATTGACCCTTTCATTGTTTTGTCTTAAAATATTAATTTTTAATGCACTATCTCTATTTGAAATGTTTCCATTTTGTAGATATAGATACGAGAGGGAGGATTGTAGATTACATAAAGACAGTACATACAGACCAGGGGCGGATTAGAAGCGCGTGTGACCTATGCTGCCATTAGACTGGTGCCCCCCCTCTATTCAAAATTCAACCTTTTATCCATTAGTTACACTAATAAATGGCATACACAATTTCAAAAGTTAACAATTATTTTATTAAATATTTAGCTAAGTAGTAATTACAATGAATGTAGTAGTCCTCAAGCTTAGAAAATACTAATCTATCCATTTTTTCTTGATTTTACCTTAACGAAGTCGTGTATAATTTCTTATAAATTGAGTGATTCAATCTAGCTTTCAATACTCAGCCTTGCTAACGAAGTTAATCTCTCGTCTCCCATATTTGAACTCAACATTTCTTTAATGCGTTTTAATACAGAAAATGATTTTCCAGAATCGCAGTTAGCTATTGGAATCATCAAAATCAGACGATAAGCAATGTATATATTCGGAAATACATCAATCATTTTACACTCAATAATCCAGTTTAATACTTTCAGCGCGCAAACTGTAGTATCACGGAACGAACGATCATCTTCATTCGAACGATTTGAAAAACCTCTTTCTTGCAATTTTGCCCGTGACAAAAAGTACTTCAATTCTATAAGAACATCGTTATTCAAATCTTTCGAGTATACTTCTATAAGAGCTTCTATATATTTCTGTTTACTTTGAGTAAACTTCTACATGTTTTAAAAACATAACAGCGAACTCGTCGAAAAGGTTGCACACATCTTTTTATGATCTTAGACTGAGGACAATTTTTTTTTACATTTATTGTGTTCAAAATTTTTTGTGATTTAGGGCTGGATGGTGCCCCCTTTGACAGATGAGGCCCAGGTGCCCGGTGCTGCAGCATACCATAGCGTTATGGATAATCCGCCACTCCTTACAGAATACAAATAACACTATTGCTAAAGCGGTTGGAACATCTTAATCGAATGAACGACTGCCGCATCCTCAAACAACTATGGAATTAATTATACACTGAAAAGACGGAGAGGTATGGGGTGCCCTAAGAAGCGTTGGAGTGACCCGCTCTAGGCTATCTGCTTGAAACCGTAACAAACCTGAAGATGAAGATGATGACGATAAATTCTTCGCTTTCTACACACTGACAATACGAGAAATACGCGTGTGCATACTAAAGTATTCTCAACTAAAATACAAATACAATTTTAGCAGCGCTGAAAACAATTTCACAACGGAAGGTCTTCGCGATTTTTCTCGGATTCTTTTATTTTCACTTTCAAGGAAACAGAAAATAAACTTGAAAATTGTGCAGGAATAAACACGAAGAGAGAAACGCTGGCGTCAAAATTACAACTGAACGCTGCTTTGATAGAAGCAGTCACGAGATATATATACAGTATATACGTATTTTGTGTTGTTTGAATTGAAAAGCGAATAAAATACCACGACGATGATTCGTACAAGAGATTCGTTTCTTTAACAAAAAATTTTTTCCAAATATCTGTTTCCGTTGCGCTGTGACTGTGGGCCGCGTACGCGTGTGAATTCGCGTACGTGAGACCGACACGCACACACGCACGCACTCGGCGGACTGTGGATGGGCCATTATTTCAGCCAGTGAGGCAGTATAAATGCGTTGTTGGATTCAGGCCAAAACGCGTTCACTTTCAGAGTTTAAATAAAAACACGGGAGTTCAGAAAACATTTGAGAAACTGTTCTACCGTAATAAACCTTTACTTGCTTAGACGCGGTAATGTCTTTTCGCAGAGAAACCGAAGGTTAAAGTTTTGTTTTACACAAACGGCAGTTCTACAGTGTACCAATTAAAAACAAAACAGTCGAGACGGAGTATAATAACTGACAAATTTCCAAAAGCATGTTTTTTTTTTTTAGATGTCATCCAACATTTCGGTATATTCTTAGTTATGTTAAATCTGCGTATGTTACTTTGGTCTTCCGGCTGGAAAGGGACGTCGCACACTGGATCCGCTCCGCTCACATAACAAAAACTCGAAAGTCACGTGTTTAAATGAAATTCCACACGCTGCTTCCGTTTAGATCAGAACCGGAGTCTACGCTCAGCAGAACGCGTCAGACGTTTCCTCCCGGCGATCAATTTTGTTCGGATTCGGATGCGTTCTAAAGGGACACGCGTGCGCACTAAGGTGCTCGGTAGTAACCCTGCCACGCACTGTAAGACAGTGGGTTGCATCAGTACAGCGTGTGTAGACGGAAAACTAATCTCCACGGTGGAACAATATCCTGTACGACGAGAAATGATGAGCGAAGAATACTAACAAGTGAAATGAAGATCTTGAGAAAAACCAAAGGTTGGACCCTCAGAGATCAAATACGAAATGAACTGAATATAAGAAACGAGTTAAATGTATAAGGCAACGCGTTAAACGAGTACGGCGAGCAAAATAAGGGAAGGACAAATAAAATGGAGGCAGCATATCGACAAAATGGAAGATACGAGCCTACCTAAACAAGTAATAACATACAGACCTCAAGGAAGACGAGGTATAGGTAGACCAAGGAAAGAGATGGTTTCAGTGAAGGCGGAGCAGGCTGTAAGCCTATACCTTGACGTGGAGAAGAAGAAGAAGATATCCTGTACTTTATGACTTAAGGTATAGAACGATTATTATAATACAAAAGTGAAGGAATCGATTTGGGAAGAAACATGTGAATGAAAATGGTAAATAAAATAATAGCCCAATATGAAATTTATGAATAGTAAATGATATCTACTGGTGTTACTTATTCTGAACATGTGTTCAAAACTACAAACCGCAACTACCAACAACTGTACAAACCGCAACGTTCGAGGAAACCACTTCAACCGGACAGTGTAGGCCTGAGAACTGTCATTGTTCTGTGAGGGACGGATGCAGCGGACGCGATCTGACGTCCTGATCCGACCTGAGCGGATCTAATGTGCGACCTGTCTAAGGCCGTAAACCATTGTTTCTGAAGGAAAACATGGGAAGAAGGACGTCCGCACGTGTGTGGAAACGACTGCCTGAAGGCAGGTCAGGACGCCCCACGAAGAACCGAAGATATAAGGAAACAAAGCGAAAGTAACAGATTAGAACAGTTGCGACCGAAGAGTGGAATAACCAGTACCAACTGGTTTTCCCGATAAAGTAAAGGTCCCTTGATCTCACGAAGCCATACCGACTTCAATGACAGACTTGCGGAACCAGTAAAGGGAGAATATACTGACTATCATGAAGAACACACCTTCTGTATAAAATGTTAATATTTCTTGTGCCGCTGTTTGCCTCTGACAGTTGAGTCATTATCATCATCATCAGCTTCTTTCACAAGGATTAAACCGAAGTGGAATTCACAAAACCTATCGGTTTCACTCCACTCTCGCCTTTTGTAGACTTAATGGATTTACTGCTTCCCATTATGTGCGAACACTAGGTTCGTTGGTAACAACAGCAGTAGTAGAGCTGATATGTCATGTTGTCCAGCTGACAACCTCTATATTGACAGCCCTGACTTTGTTCATCACCATCTTCAACAAGGTTGAAACCAAAAATAGTCTGTCCCTGTCCCAATAAGTACAGACATGGTTGGACGGACCGCGTACAAAGCATGCATCAGGACAGACTACCTAAGCAACGGTTGTTTTGTCTTCCCAGGGAAATCGCAACATCGGAAGACACAAGAAAAGGTGGTCCGATCAGTGAGTGCGCAACTTGGATCTTCTGTAAGGTTCAAGGCCTGGAGAAATAAAAAAGTGTTAAAGCCTAGGTGGAGGTACGCCGCGCAGCTGTACAAAACCGTCTAACATACGTATCCCACGAAGATTTCATTCGTAAGTACTTCGCACAAAGGTGGTGGTACATCTTTAACCGGGCTATCCACGAAGGACTCTATGCCTGTCCTCACTCTATCAGGGACACGACAACCACAACTAGTAAACGACCTTGCTACTGCCACACTTTCCAGAAGACAGAACAACGAACGGCCAACGGATCTCCTACACCGCTGGCTATTCTCTTCCCATACTGTGGCTTACTCAAATTTACTTAATAGTCTGTAAAAGTAGATTGTAACTACTCAGGCTCAGTAACAAAAAAGAAAGCTTTCTGGAACCCACAACATTAGGTTAGTACAAATTTACTTACACCAGAATTACGCTAAATTTCAAGTTTTGATGACAAGACTTATGTTAATCCCTGAGACGTTGCTGTCACGAACAGATCTGGTAAGCCTGTTAAGGGGAGTCTGTACCTTTTCCGAACCAATGCTTTTTAAATGAGAAATTTAGCTAGCTTTAGGTACCGTTATTTAAAAAACGGTCAATCGTATCTCTATAAAAGTTTTTAACAAGTAATAAGTACACTTACCTTTTGTTACTCTGGCAGATTTACTAAAGTATCATGTCTGGTTAGAATTGAAACAAAAATTTAAACTTTTATAACTTTTATTCACGTAAAATTCTGATAGAGCAAACTTGTAAATAACATGCCAGCAAAATATTAGACTTGTAAGTTTTTTAGTTTTTATAAAAAATGTAGCTAAAATTGAAAAATGGTAACTTTCGGAAAAGCTCGTTTAAAAATTGAAAACACACTTTAAAGAATTTTATGTCTCTAAATCCACCAGGATAATAACTTTCACTTTCACATTCTTCTCACTTTCGTTTAACAGTCTTCTTCTTTGTCCCTTATTTTGTACTTGAGTCTCCTTGTCAGTCTTTCGTATACGTGCTGCGTCAATCTGTTTGAGACCTTCAACCATAAATTTCCCAGGATTGATCTGAAGCCTTCGAAGAAGATTTGCCTTTCCAATACAATCTTCATTAAAGCATACAGTCGCATCTATGACTCCAAGTTCGACAGTTTGCAGGCCCGCAAATACAGTATTTGTGAGTATTTGCCAGATAGAACTATTGAAACTATCGTTCGGGTTCTGAGTTTTCCCGTGAAGTCGGGTTTTAAGAGATCTTCATTAGACAAGTCTCTATATACGGCCTTAATAGCTTTCATTAGTGCTTCTGGTAGGGAGTACTCATGTATTTTGTTCTATCTTCTTTTGCCATATTTAAGCTCGCATCAACTATCATTTCCCATTGGGCAGAAATTGTGTTGCGGCTTTGGATCGTGTGTTAAATGGGGCGCATTTCTTTTAATATATTAATTTTTCAACATCGAAATAACCATTAAAGCATATAAAACTATATATGTTCTTAAAGGGGAAGAAATGGAGAATTTTCTAAGACGATTTTTTTAGCCCTAAGAAGGTACTGACTCCTCTTAATGAAGCGAGCACTTGACACAAGACATTGCTTATGCGCGCGCGCGTGTACACGTCATCTGGGACCCAACTGTCCGTCACGTGGCGGAAATCTCTTTAGCCAGGCTCGGTTCCACGACGTTTGTTGGTGGTCTGCCCGTCTACCGTTTTTCTATGTTACTGTTGTTTTTGGCAACCTTTCATTATTACTACAGACAAGCCGAGTATCGATTGTTACGAAAACAAAAAGAAAAGCTATGAAAAAAATACTTTTCGTTTTTGATACCAGTTTTTACATTTAGCCCTTCTTCATTTTTTGCTTCATAATATTCGAATACAATAAAAACAAATATTGATGAAAAATGTACGGCTTTTCCTTGTTGCCCTCCGGGGCATCATCATCCTCATCCCCATTTCACGGATTAGGCTGCACTGCCTGTTCTGGAAACCATGTTCCTCGGATGCCCGATTTATAGGTACATGAATAAAAAATAACCGAATATTAAGCTGCCCAAAACTCAAACGTCAGCCTATGATAAATACACGATGCACCTTCTACTCTTCTTAAATGCAACCTATTTTAATGCTACTCACTTTATTAAAATCAACAACCGAGTTTACGTTTTATTTGAGACCAAACAAGAGTTGTACAGAATAAATGTGAAAAATTCAATTGTTGATTTTATCCAAACAAAAAAATCACATTGGTGTGGTCACACGAAAAGAATGGCACAGGAAACATTTCCCACCAGGAAGAAGGAAAAGACGAAGACCACCTATCACCTGAATAGAAGATATTCAGACTGTACTGAGGAAACGAGAAAGTAAAGATGATCTTTGGATGGACAAGCAGCAGTGGAAGATGAGAATTCAATCACTTCTGTAATCTTTTGTTCCGGAAAATGTGTAAACATTGTATAGCCAGAAATAATAATAAGAAGAAAACGAGAGTTGTATGAAAGCTTGGAAAGTCTCGGACTACAATTTAGAAAAAAACGAATGTCTTTTTGTGGGCTCCTTAAGAATGGAACGAGAAATAATGATACCAAACAAGATCAGAAAATCACAGGAGAACAGAAACGCACAAATACCACGGGCAAAAGATACAAGTACTATGGGTGGAGAACTAGAAAAATGTGTGTTCAAGGGAGAAGATATAGGAAACAGAGAGGTGTGCCCAGAAGGAAAAGGGCGAAGAATCTGCCCGCGCATCATCTCCGAAGCTTGAATTCTATTGACACCTCTTCGTGACATTACTGCATTCTCAGACTCATACAGCTCAGAGGCGACTGCCATGACCCCATAAAACTTAAATCGGGTTCCCTTCCTTGTTCCCCTACGTCCTTCGTATCGCACCGCAGATTGAAACAAACTCGCCACGTTTAGTGTCTGTATCATTGCTGTTGACGATGTCATATCCCAGACAGTGGAAATGGGATTTGTTCAGTTGTTACACCATTAATTGTTATCTTTGATCTGACAGAATACATGCTTCTAAAAGCTATTACATTAGTAACTAATCAGTGGCGTGGCGTGGGTACGTAACACCTGTTGCCGGTTGTGATAGGCCTAAAACTTAACATAAAAATTAATTCGATTTTTTTTCTTGTACCAAGTGTTCTGTATAGAGCATTTTCTATCATTCGCTGGGAGAAGAAGAGGGTCCGGGTTCAACGGGATCTGACTCTTATTATACTTACATAGAATAAATCAGAAAACAAATAATCGAATTAAAAATAATAAAGACAAACAGAGAAACACATAATTAAACGAACAAAACACAAATACTGTAGTAACTGCTGCACATCAGTTCCGAAAACGACCATAGCCGCTAACTGAGCGTTTTGCCGGTTTATACAGCGGCAACACACTGGGAGGACGAATCTGTCCCCCCTCTCTAATGTTTGTACAGTGACAACTACTACGAGGTCAATGACCGTACGCAGTAAAACATTGTCGATATCTGAGTCGGCGCAAGTACACAGCAGTTCGAAAGCAATGCTACGCTTTTCTTCAAGTTTCCCTACCAATATCATTCGGATTTCAAATTATTCAGTTTTCCTACCTACTGTCCTTCGTATCGCTCCGGAGACTGAAATAAACTCGGCAAGTTTAGCGTCTGTATCACTGCTGTTGACGATGTCATATCCCAGACAGTGGAAGTGGGATTTGTTCAATTGTTGCACCATTGTCATCTTTGATCTGACAGAGTTGTAAAAGTTTCATGTTGTACTCAGACGCAAGCTTTCCAAAGAATGTAGACTCACCTACCTTCTTCACTCTCTTGAATAATAATAATAATCTCATCATCAACGTATAAAACAGTATTCTGATGCCTGTCGTTATTAACTGCCATCCCAAATGTTGTCTTGTTTTTCCAACGTCAAGGGGAGGGGGCGAACGGGACCGGATCACCAGAGGGTCGAAAAAGTTGACGAATTTTGTTAATATCTTAATTTTTAGGCTGTTTTATTTATTTTATTTTTCAGTTGGGTACGTTAATATAGTAGAAGTTTTTTAAAATATTCAAACAGATTTATTGCACACCATTTGCATATACGTTTGAAACAGGAAATATAGGAAAATCAATTCAGTCAAGAACGATGCTTCAAAAACTCGTATTTGTACTGTGATATAACCGTTTATTATAAGGGGACTGATTATGTTATCACGTGTTTTTCAGCCACTTAAACGATAATAGTTTTGATTAGTCTTAGCTTGTTTTTTCTTTTGTATGAAGCCTACCCGACCCAGGACCCCCTCCACAGCCAAATTCTAGATACGCCACTGACGTCTAGTAACATCGTCACCCTTCTTCTTCAGGCTGTGGACCTTACGATCCGTTGCGCTCTCCTTGGTCAGACCATCTTTTCTTTGGCCTTTCAAATATTCCGCCGTCCTTTCGGATAATAAAACCAAAATTTGTTTTCATATCCTTCCTTATGCATCCTTCAACGTGGTCTCTCCAATCGCTTTACCCTTTCGTTATTTCAAGGCTGTTCCTTATACCGTCATTTGTTAGCCGGTCCTTTCGTGATACTCCTAGTATTAATCGTAAAAATCTCATTTCATTGGCCTGTATCCGGCTTTGGGACTTTGCGTTCAGTGTCCAAGTCTCACTGCCACAAAGGTCGCACACACTATCGGTATATAAATTAAATAATATCGGGGAAAAACTACATTCTTGTCACCAAAGATGTCGTTACAAGGAGGAGCACTTTTGACTGGCGTGTTCTTCTAGTAATTGGACAACGGATCACACGGCGTTCAGTAGACAATGAGACAGACCTGTCGTACCAGACGAGACAAGAACGCATTTGCGAAACGGCAATAAACAATAACATAAATCACAACAAACAGCCGTCGTCATCGAAGCGGTTGACAACGGTGTCATAACGTCGCGTTGCAGTAACGACAACACTATGACATTTCGCGCGAGATGTCTGGACGACGTCAACATACATCATCGTGTAAGTATCGCGCGGTACTATTCATCTTAGCGGCGCGGCGTTGCCAAGTCGACGGCGAGTGGTGACGCTCGGCAACGTCGCGCCCGCCGTACGGTTTCACCAGCAGCAGAACTCTCGCTGGCCGGCGGCCCCGCGGCTGCAATACAACACACAGCATTCAATTCGGCCACTATTGTCAATTCAGGGACACCAGCACAGGTACGCTACGTCCCGTCGTCGTCATCGTTGCTAATCAAGCGTGTAGCGTCGAACGCTCGCTCCTTACGCTACTATACTACTAACATTCTTGAAAACATTCTCGCCCGCGCCACGGCATTATATAACGTAAACACGTTTGCACATTTTCCTTTTTTTTTTTAAACATTTCACTGCTCCGCCGTTTCGCAAACAAAAGAATCCAATTTCGCCAATTTTCACATTGGCGAAACAGATAATAGTAGTAACAACAACAATAAGCGTATTGCTTGTGAAATTTTCCGTAAAATGTCCGGGTAATTTGAAAGTTTTCTTTTTTCTGTGTTGCAACTGGCACGGGGCTCGCTGCTGCTGCTATGCGTGCCACACACACACACACACACACACACACACAGCGCGCGCGTTGCAACGTGGGCTCTTGCACGAGCCCGGCACTCAGCCGCGTTACGTAATGCGCAAAAATTGACCAATCACGTTTCTTCACGATTACTTCCAAAGATATGTTATTAAAATGCCATTTTAAATTTGCGATAAATTAAATAAATTCTACTACTACATTAATCCATGTTTTTCTTATCATCATATTAACATATTCCTGAGAGACAATTAACTTTCACCAATTTCAAACACAAAAAACACTGTTGCACACTACTAAACTGAAAGCGCTAATCGGGAATTTCAATGCAACAGTGTTTTTACTTCCATGTTCCGTAAGGAAATGGAAGTATGGTAATCGCGAAAAAATTGTGTTCGAGATAAGGGCTGATTCTGATTGTACTACCCTCAAAACATGAAGAAAAGTCATTTTCCGAAAAGTATCTGTGTCTCTGTGTAGAATTTTTTCTGTAGCGAACGGTAACTCCCGCAAATTCGAACAGAATCAAATAATTTTTAGCATATGTGCCCGAGTTGTTGAGAACTCAAGGCCTATTGATTTTGGTGAAGATCGGTTACAGGGGAGGGGTAGTTTAACGGCAACGTTTTAGGTTTTAACAAGAGTAAAGTACTTGATTTTTATAAATAAAGTATCCTGAAAAGGTCATAATAATACACTGTAGAAAGGTAGGTTACATATCTATAAATTAACGGGGGTGGGGATAATTTTTTATATGTGCACTACGTTATCGGCAACAAAGAAGTAGTTTCTATGGAAATATTTCATCTCAGTATGTCAAATCATAAAACTCGATTTACAAGGAACGCATCTAACTTGTTAGAAATTATCGAACCGAATTCAAGTAAATGATTTTAAATACAAATCTTCCAACATGGAAGTCATGTACATACCGATTTTTTGTGTTTGTGATTATAACCACTAACACAACTTTTTGAATTAAATATTTTTAAATTAATTATTTCACCAATTTCTACATTTATTGCAAACAGTTTACGAGGAACACTGCAACAACCATACCAAGCAGTCTCATCTCGCTTCCTAACTTCCTAAAACGCACACATACACTCAATTTACACAGTAGAATGAGTGACGAACTTAAGGTGAGCAATTTTACAAATCTCTTCACCTACTCTGTCACTCTCGCACATTTCTCCAGGACTGAGTAGACCTTCCTTTTTCCTTCTGTCGCGTGGTATCCATTCCCAATTCCCGTAGCTTCTTAGCCCATCTGTCCCTTAACATGCGCGTTACGTGTCCGAAACAATTTAACACTTTCACCCCCTACCGTTTCTATTATGTCTACGCCAATCTTCGTTTCCGCTCTTATATCTCATCATTACCTTCAAGGTTTAAACAAAGGATGGTTTGTTCCGGTCTCAAATACGCAAATATTACAGTTGGTCACTCCAGCGCTTCCTCGGACGTACCACACCTCTCCGTCCCCTCGGCATATAGTTTCATAGATGTTTGGGGATGCGGCAGTCACCCATTCGGCAAAGATGTTCCCACCAATTCAACCGATACTGGACGATCCTGTCGAGTATACTCATAATATTCAGTTCCTGCCGTATATCTGTGTTTCTTCTATGATCATGGAGAGTATACCCTGCCACGTGCCTGAGAAATCTCATTTCACCCGCTTTGATGCGACTGGCCTGGCCTTTCGTTAAAGTCCAATTCTCAGACCCATAAAGAAGTGTGGGAAGAACCATCACCTTGTAGAATTTAGCCGTGTTCCTTTACTTGCTGACTTAAGGGTTCGCCTGATGGTCTCGCAGATAAGGTTGAAGTTATGCAACTTATTCACCACGTCGTTGCCTGCATTATAACACACTGTAGCCCAGGTATTTATTTACTAAACTACTTATTTATTCCAGGACAGTCCCATCTGTAACAATTTTTGCCCGTACAGGATCAGTTCCACGAAAAGCCGTCATCTTGGTTTTAAGTGTGGATATTTGCAATCCAGAGTCTTTGCAGATTCGATTTAACAAATGTATACCCATCTGCAATCTGCTTTCCCCTCTTATATCTACACTCTTAATTCTATCCAATCAAGTTCGTCTACAACACTGTATCCAAAAATCCACCTCCACAGCTCTGATTCTGGATTTATTTCTTCTATCCATTACGTCTCACAATATAATCTTTTATTTTTACCCCATATAATCCTGTGCTTTCCATCATGCAAATTCGTGATTTAGAAAAATTGAGGGCGGATGTGGATATAATGTGAAAGCCAAGACCAAACGGAAGATATCTGATTGTAGCATTGTAGAGGTCTACTACACTGAGAAGGCTTACAAACAGTGTCGTATTTAGAATTTGGCTTTGGAGAGCGGGTCCGGGGTCGTGTCGGCTTCAAAAAAAAAATCAATGTACTATCTTTAAAGTGGGTGAAAAACGTGTAATAACATCCTGAAATCAGTCCCATTAAAGTAAACGATAATAACACAATTATAATATAGGCTACGCGTTATTGAAAGTTATTGAAACATTGTTTACAAGATATTTATTGATTTAATTGATTTTCCTATATTTCCTATTTCAAACGTATACCTTAATGCTATGTTATAAACCTGTTTGTATATTTAAAAATGGGCTACTACTATATTAGCGTACACAGCTGAAAAAAATAAAACAACCTAAAAATTAAAGTAAGCTAACAAAATTTAGATGCATCTGTGGAACGATTCATAGGTACCTGTAAAATTAAACACGGAAGGATATCCGAATAAAACTTTAGACCGAGGAGGAGATGGGTTCTGGAACAGGTCAAGGCCTGGTCCTTGGAGTGGTGATGATGATGATGATGATGATGACCTAAAAAATTAAGAGATTAACAAGATTCGTAAGCTTTTTCGTCCCTCTGAGAGGGGGGATCCGATCGCGTTCGTCCCTCTCCGTAAATACGCCCCTGCTTACAAGAGAAATAATCGAAAACAAAACCTTTTAAGCGAAACTCGAAATCGACCGTAGAATGAGTACATGATAATTTAGTCGGAAAAGAACGATCTTTTTAACCACAAGATCTTTATTATATTAGCAGTCATTATACGAAATTTATTCGGCACGCTGTTACCGTGCAAAAGGTGTTATTTCAATACATAATACAGAAATACTGTGTACAAGTTCGTGTGTGAAAGTTGTGTGGCCAATGGAACGGAACGAAATGAGACATTCAGTGTACAGCAGAACACGCGTGGGTGTCTGAGCCACGGAAAGTGTTCTCACGAATCGCGCGTTATTTGCGCGAACCGGCGAATTTCTAACGCCCACGTTCGTTTGCAACTAGGAGGAGGAAGAAGAAGAAGAAGAAGAAGAAGAAGAAGAAGAAGAAGAAGAAGAAGAAGAAGAAGAAGAAGAAGAAGAAGAAGAAATCATACCTCCTTGCCTTATATTGTGCGCTGTGCCGTGCCGGCGTCGCTGCTACCAGAGCTGTTGGGTTGTGCGTCGTGAGACGACCTAATGGTTTCCTAGTACCGAGCCTCCGGTAGGGGCTCCTGCCTAGTGGTCCTGTCCAGACGGAATATTATTTAATTTTTAATGGTCGCTACAACGACATGCTCGTACTAGGTCGACTAGTACAGTATTTGTCGAAGCCGTTTCCAAGATTCACCTGGACGTGTTCGGTACTTGCCAAGGCCAGCTATGAGTGGGTTTGCCTGGGTCCTCGCAGCTCGGACGTAAAATTTACGTGCAAGTCGCCTTGCGGTGTCTTCCAAGGAGCGGACACCGAGTCCTCTTCTCAAGAGACGAGAAGAAAACCGATAGGGGACTTTGGCCGCTAGCCGAAGCCCCCTATCGAGAACGCTTTGCAACCTTCTTTTATGAACGGTTGCGAGGTACCCCCAGACGGGAAGAGCATAGGTAATGATCGGCAACAGATACGCGTTGACGATCAGCTTAAACAACAGGCGACAGTCTGCTCTTTCCGACAGCCGGCGCCCGTGATGCATTCCACCAATCTCATCAGCTGATGAGTGGTGGAATGCCCCACACGGAAGCCGAACTGTTCGGGGACCAGTACATCGAAATTTCGTAGATGGTCTAGTACTCTCCGTTGTACGAGACGTTCGAGAACCTTTGACGTGGCTGACAGTAGACTGATGGGCCGGAGGTTGCCGGGACGGGAAGCATCCTTTCCCTGCTTCGGGATCACTATGACCGTCGCCTAACGCCATTTCTGGGGAAAATAGGCCAGTCTGAGACACGCGTTGAACAGCGCGACCAAGAAAATTACTCCTTGCTCCGGGAGTCGAGTAAGAGCAGCGTTCGAGACGCCGTCCGGGCCAGGAGCTTTTCTCGGTACGAGTTCAACGAGCCGATCTGTGACCTCTTCCCTAGTAATGGGTTCGGGCTCCGCAGTGATCGGAAGAGACAGAAAGTCTTCCACTTCGTTCTCGACTTATTCGTCGAAGTCCCAGTCCATGGGCGGGTTAGGAGCGAACTGTCGCTCGAAACACGCGCCCAAGTACTCTTCCTTCGCCTCCGGGCGAGCCAGGATTTGACCGAAGGGTCCAGCAATGGCTGGGATGAGAGGTCGGCGCCTCTTCCCTACCAACGCCGAAGATATCCGGTAAGGGCTACTTTCGTCCGATCCGTCCCCTGCCTGGGCCACGGCGAGTTCCCAACAGCGTCTCCGGTAGGCCTGCATTTCACGACGTAAAATGCCGGTCGCCCGGTTGTACGCTGCCTTGTCGGCCGGATCACGGGTCCGCTGCCAGCGTCTCCGGAGGCGATTTCTCTCGCAAGCGAGAGCACTCGTCTCCTCTGGGATCCGCTGCCAGTGGGGCGTGACGCCAGGCTTCATCCTGGAAGACGCGTCGATCGCAGATACGACAGCCTCGTCAAACGCGGCAACTGCCTCGTCGACTTGGCGGACGGTTTCGAGTGGTCCCGCCTCTGGCAATCGGCGATTTAACGCCGGGCCATAGCGGTCCCATTCTACCACCTTCCTGACATCTCTGCGTACGACGTGCTGGGTAGCGACGTGTATCAAGATGGGGAGATGATCGGACGATAGTTCCGTTAGTGTGGACACATGGACCGGGTGGTTGGTTACAATTCCGTTTAGTCGGGTCTTGCAGGATTTTAACAATTTTCCTAAAATTTTTATGCCTTTTTTTTGGCCTCAAAAATTTCAAATTCTCAAAACGTAACACTACATTCAGATGTCTGTTAAAATTGCCTTCAAATAGATATACCACATATCAATTTTTGCGATTTTATTTTACTTTTCACCCTCTTTTGGGTCCTGAATTCCACAAATATTTAAATTAAAACAGAAACATTATATTCAAATTGTTGTTAAAATTCCCTTTAATTTGACACCCAACATGGATTTTCGATTTTTTCACAATTTTGCTTACCCCTCCACTATTTTTTGGGGGGTCAATCTAAAAAATAACAGGGTTCTGTAGGGTAAACGTATGGATACGCACGCCACGTATTAAGAAAATTGGTTGAAAATTCAAAAGTTAACTTGAAACACATCCTAAACAGACAGACAGAGAGACAAACAGGCAAGTGCCAAACACAGACGATATAACATAATTTTTAATGACGGGGAAAAATTACAAAAAATCCGGAATAGTCTACTGATTCTGTAGTAATATAACAATTTCAGAGGAGACAATCATATAATAAACACTAAAAATTCGAAACATTCGGACTTGTGTTACAGTTTCACAATTTTTTTCCAAATTTTTTTTCTCTTTTTTTTGGGACGATCTGGGGTCCCAAAATTTTTGAAATTTCTAAAACTTAATACTACATCAAGACGACGTTAGTCAAAAATTTTCTTTAATTTGATACCCCCTCACTCGAAGTTACGAGGTTTTTTCACAATTTTCTCCCCTCCACAAAAGTATATGGAACTCATATGAAGTTTTACGAAAATCGGTTGGCGCGTCCAAAAGTTATCGCTAGACATACCTCAAGCAGATAGACAGACAGACAATTGTCAAACGGTCGAGTAAAAACTGCGAACTCGGTTCGCTCGTTCAACAACTTCATATGAGCTGTTAAGATTTTTTTCACAATTTATATCCCCTCATATTTTTTCCTCCCGCCTCCCTACTTTTGGAGGAATCAATCTCAAAAACAACAGGGTCCCGTAGGGCAAACGTGTGGACACCCATGCCAAGTTTTACGAAAATCGGTTGAAGCTTTCGTAAGTTATCGTGAGACATACCTCAAACAACGGATAGACAGACAGACAGACAAATTCCAAACGGTGGAGTCAAAACTAACAACTCGCTTCGGTCATTCAATGACAACCTGGAAAGAAAACGTGTGCCTACTATGCTGACTGCATAATCTAAACCGATGCGATAACATGTCGCGGGCGCCGAAGACCTGTATGACCGGCTTTGCTACCTAGTATACTATAATTGTATACAACACGAAACACTTTCCAGTGTGACAAGAAAAGTAAGACAATCAGGCTGGTTCGGTCGAAAGTCACGCCGCGAAATTCACTTCTTTGTTCCAAACAAAAGCGACATCTTTGGTTAACCGCAACCTGCTTTGCGAGAAAACGTCCTACTTTTGTTGTCACAATAATTATAACAAGTTATAAGGTTTCGGTGGACATTTGACATCGTGCAAGCACATTAAACACCAGTGTTTCAACCTCTAACCGAATCGGATGCCGTCTTTGGGCAAAACAATGAATTAATACAGAGGAACAATCAAAACGGACAGACAAAACAAGCACATTATTTAAATAATACGAGGTTTGATAAAAAAAGTTCGTGCAATTTTGCAATTTCCACCGCTACAAGTGTCCGATTAAAAACTGATTTTATGTGATGTCGGTCGTCTAAAATTTTAGCCCTGTTTGATGTAGGCTATAGGCCTATAGTTTAGATTTCACAGCTAATTGAGTAAGTCGTCTTTAGGTGTATTAGCCGGTTTTTTGTCATTTTACAGTGGAAGATTGAAGAACATGGATTAAATTTGGTGTAAACTGTGAGATAAACTGCTCTGTCCTGGTAAACGTGTTCAGAAGGCTTCTGGCTAGACTGCTGTGTGTGAACAAGCTGTTTAGAAGCTTTAAAGAGTGCCGCAAATGAGTTGGAAGATCGTGGTTGTAAGGTGAAGATTATGATTTTGTGTTCGACGAAATTTCATCGCTAGGCGCAGTGGTAAATATAGACTACTGTTGGGACAGTTTACGCCATTATATGAAGCTATTGGTAGAAAACGGTCACATTTACGAAAGAATAATTTATGAAAATTGTAGCTCGATAATGCGCCTGGACGCACGTCATTGCTTGTTAAGAATTTTGCCAGGCTAGGCAGAAGGAAACTTTATGATGATGACACGGCAACTGCCGTATTCACCAGAAGTAGAGGGAAAATGAGAGTTCAAAGCCACAAAGGAATGCCGCCTTTCTTAAAAAACAATAAAAAACGATAAAAAACATGATCTCAGAGATGACGCCGCCACCGCTGGACCCGCAGCATCCCGATGGACCACAGCACCGCGAATTTCCGCGAATAAATTTTTTATTTTTTTAATTTTATTTTTTTAATTTTTTTAATTAAATTGATTTGGTGGGATGATGTTCAATGGACCACCAGCATCCGTGAATATAATTTTTTTATTTTTTTAAGAAAGCTGATTTGCATATCAGTGGGTGGTGTTGGGTGGGAGGTTGTTTTTTTTTTTTTCATATCAGTGGGTGGGGGGTGGTTCCAACTCGAAGCATTATAGTGTATACTAAAATATATGATCAGGTGTACCAACCTTTGCATGAGTTCAAATTTGTTGTGTGTTATAATGTATATTAAATCTATATGATCAGGTGTACCAACCTCTGTAGTATTATTATAGTGTATAGATATTTTATATGAGCAGGTTTGTCAACATTTTCTGTGGCGGGGGGAGGGAAATTCAAATATGTGTTATATTGTGTATGTATAGAGCAGATCTGTCAACATTTTTTTCTCTTCTGTGGTGGGAAATTCAAACTATATATGATCATAATTGGTACTCTCTCTCGCTCTCTCACACGTTGTGTATGTCTCTCTCTCTCTCTCTCTCTCTCTCTCTCGTTGTCAAACGTTATGCTCACCGGCATTATAGTGTATATTAAAATATATGATTAGGTGTACCAACCTTTACATGAGTTCAAATTTGTCGCGTGTTATAATGTATATTAAATCTATATGATCAGATGTACCAACCTCTGTATTATTCGTCCTCTCACTCCCTCTCTCTCACTCTCTCTCTCTCTCTCTCTTGTTGTCAAACGTTATGCTCAAACCGTTCTCCTCTCTCTGTGGTCAGTACCGAACGCATGTATATGAAATTAGAAAGTTTATTCGACAAATATTAACGTCCTCTCTCTCTCTCTCTCTCACTCTCACTTGTTTCAACTGTGTCAACAAATAGTAACGTCCTCTCTCTCTCTCTCTCTCTCTCTCTCTCTCTCTCTCTCTCTCTCTCTCTCTCTCTCTCTCTCTCTCTCACTTTCACACGTTTCAACTATGCAAGGTTTCATACCCTTTCTCCTGTCTCCCTCTCGTACATTGAGTAGTCGGTGTGATGAATAAATAATTTTAGCCCTCTCTCGTTGTCAAAACGTCGTCTTCATTTTCAATGTATTAAATAATTAATTAATAGTTTTATAATGCAGTCAGTGTGATTGATCCTTGTTAGAAATATATATATATTTGGCGTCAATGAACTACTTACCTGTTATGTTGTTACAGACAATACTTCTGTTTTAAGGTTGCAGTTTACACACACACACATAGGTTCAGTAGTGTATAGCGAAATAAATTAAAATTATACACACACACATGAAAACGGCGGCTGAAATTCATACAAATCTTCTGATGTAACAGTTCACAAAAAATAAATTAATTGTACACATGTTCAGAGGTGTAGAGTGAAATAAAATAAAGTCATAATTTTTTTAAATGATTAAATATATTTTAACATTCACAATATAAAATTCACAATTAAATAAATACATTATAAAATTGATATTTTTCGAAAGTTTATATATATATAATTGTGTGTCGTACTTGTAGAAGAAGCAACCTGCAACATAACAATACAACAACAACATTAAAATCATGTTAAATATCACACACACACAGATGCACACGCAACGCGCGCACATACAGACGCATACGCAACGTAATCACACACACACACACACACACACACACACACACACACACACACACACACACACACACACACACACACACACGCATACGCATACGCAACGTAACCAAACACGCAACGCGCCCACACACACAGACGCAAACGCAACGTACACACGTTTGGGTTACACCACACACACACACACACACACACACACACACACACACACACACACACACACACACACACACACACACACACACACACACACACAGACGTACACGCACACATACGCAACGCGTCCACACACAGACGCAAACACAACGTAATCATATACATACATACAACATGTACATGTAGGACCAATAAACAGATAACAGATTTAAATATGCTATAGTCATTGTAAGACGTTACAATCATTGAAGTGTTTAATAAGTAAATTGTATGTATGTATATATCACTGAATAATAATAATATAATCGTTTGCTGCAACAGGTAAAGCAGTTACAAATAATTACATATAGGTTCAGAGGCGTATAGTGAAATAAATTAAAAATCCATTCATCAAAACTTTGTAAATTAGAATCTGCACTACATTCAAACATACGCACACACACAATGATAAAAAAATTGTTTATTAAAAGTAGTTTGTTACCTTAACGAGATACAATTTCCACATGCGCTGTCTGGTTCTTCATCCCTCGAAACACAAGATGTAGGTCGCTGGGATTTATATGACGGAGTTCTTCATCTGTAAAGACGTCAGCATACCTCTTAGGTAGATATACACGATAGCGGCGCTCACAATCTTCCAACGTTACAAGCACAGACTTCCCATATCGCGTGTCCACATGCAACATGTTAACGATCGGATACTGTGTTTGTCCACTGTTAATTCTGCACAACGTTTGTACTCAATAGCAGAAACTGCGTTGAATTTTGTGATAAACGACATTATTTATGAGAAGTGAAGACGTCTGTATCAAGCAAGGTGGAACCATACAATGTCAGAATATTCGCTACAAAGAAGACTAGTGAAAGTAATGATGGTGATGTGGTCATCAGGAAAGTTCACGTTCATCGCCCGAAGCTTTGCATGTACATACACACAGCCAGAATTAGCGCTGTTACAAAATATATATATTAGGAAAGTCAAGCCCACAGACTACTAGAAATAGTTATCGTTTGAAAAAAAAAAAAGAAACCACACATTACGAACTAATATCGTTACAATAATAATAATACATAAACTTACGTTTACGGTCGTCCAAACTGAAGTATGGAGTGACAATAACTATAGATATCACAGTAAGAATTTTTGTTGTTGTTTTTAACAGGTGATGTTTTTCATCCCCTGAAGCTTTGTATGCAGAATTATGACTGTTACATAATATATATTAGGAAAGTCGTCAGAAATAGTTATTGCCTGCAGCAAGAATTGTTGTTGTTGTTGTTTTTAACAGGTGGTGTTTTTGCATGTACATACATGCAGAATTATGGTTGTTACATAATATATATTAGGAAAGTCGTCAGAAAAAGTTATCGCCTGCAGCAAGACTTTTTGTTGTTGTTTTTAACAGATGGTGTTTTTCATCCCCTGAAGCTTTGCATGTACATACATGTAGAATTATGGCTGTTACATAATATATATTAGGAAAGTCATCAGAAATAGTTATCGCCTGCAGCCATATACAAGTTTACCTAATGAAATTAACAATGCTATGAGACACTTACATTAAAAATGTTTGTATAACAGAAAAATCATTAATTATCCACTCTCTAAGTGCGTGCACATTATGGTTTGTACATAGTGTAGAAGAAGAATTGCAATGTGTAAGACATAACGCCCCAGGAATGTCTTTTGGTACGTCTTTTGGGCAACCAATGTCATCAAGATTTATTATATGATAATGAATTATTTTCGATTCTAAAAAACGTTTTTTCTCAAGACCCTTCACAAACACATATTTATATATGTTCGTATACGTTGTTAACACTGAAACAAGATTGTCGTACGGTGTCTCTCCTTCATCCCATCTTAGCCCATGATAGTTTGTCGTTAACCAGCAGTTGGTTCTAGTGTATTTCGAATTCGTAACGACTGTAGCAGGCGGGGCGAAAATCCAATGTCTGTATGCAAAACGTGTTACGTCCATAACCGACAACTCCTTTACTATATAATTGCCGTTGTCATCATAAAAGCAGTGAAAGTCAATTATTACAGCAGCGTTTTCCATTATACTATAAAAAAAAAAAAGAAACCACACATTACAAACTAATATTTATAAACACAAAGATCGTTACAATAATAATACACAAACTTACGTTTACTGTCGTCCGAACTGAAGCGTGGAGAGAGAATAACTATCGATATCACAGTGAGAATTCTTTTTGTTTTTAACAGATGGAATTTTAGCAGGAGGGGGAGCAGAGTCGCCGTCGGCAATTAATTTGGCACGTACGTAAGATTTTAATAAAACAATTATCAGTTTTAAATAATAATTTTCGGAAACAACCCCGGGGGTCCTCATGCCACGAAACACGAGATGTAGGTCGCTGGGGTTTTATAAATTGTTTATTAAGTCTTTTAGAAATGGTCTTATACTTGAGCTTGGCCTGTTGACTATTGCTTTTAATTTTGTAATTTCTACAGGCGTTAACCGTTTCGGAGAAAAAAACCATTTATGGAGAAGATCCTCCTCCTCTTGTTTTGATGTGGTATTTATTCTATGATCCATCCTTCTTGTTCCTATAATAATAATAACAGTACCTGCTTCATTATCATATACATTATGTGCTATATATAAATATATACATAAGGCTTTCAACACACACACACACACATACCATAAATCCAGAACAGGAAAGGTATTATAACAAACATTACGAAAACAAGTACGTACATAGATCAACGTTTAAACAAACAGATTATTACCTGAATAAATTTTTTTTAAAAACAGGACAGCGTATTATCTATATAACGTTCTGTTTCAGATAAGAATAGTTTGAATATAAAATGAAAGGGTACGTTGTATTTTGTTATGAGAAAATGCATTTCTAAATTTCGTTACATTTGTCAAAAGAGCTTATTGATCAGACGTATGAGTAATTATATTAATCCTTATGTAGCAAATACGCACGGATTCGTAAAATACAGCACTCAGGTGTAGGGCAATTAATCCTTTTTGTATTGAACGTATTTAAGTAGGCCTACTCGTGATATCAGTAAATTCTATCTAAACGTCATCTCAACGGAATCATTAAGTTTTTCAAAAGATCTTATTGATCAGACGTATGAGTATAAAATTGGAAATCTACAAACACATCAAAAATATCTGTCAAACCCCTATCAAACAAAAACCCCCGTTCTTATCGAGAGACAACAGTAACTGACCTAAGCACATGTGCTTCATTAGGCAACAGACCAAAAAATCAAATAGACGACTATAAGCTCAATTTAAATAAAATCTGAATATTCAATAAAATTTTTTTTTTTTTTTAGTAACATATGCAAATCTTTTACTTACCTCTTAAATGTTGTTATACACACAATAGCCGATTGAACGATGAGTGTCTCATACAAATGAGAAATAGTGACATGTCGTCTTGTGTGTGTGTGTGTATGTATATATATATATATATATATCATACGGTGGTAGCGTACACGTTTGAAAGTTGATACACATTAAATTCTCTCTCTCTCTCTCTCTCACACACATTACAGAGATTGATATTAATTGCATGTATGTTCAGAGGTTGGGTGTCTAAATCGATGCATTTTACTTTCACTTTCTAATTTGACACATGGCTTACTTCCATACATAAATATCTATCGTCCATATCCGTCTACGAGTGTTGCTAAACGAAATTGAAAATGTTGTAATACATAACGGCCTGTGTAATAGTATGGTATGTTTTTTAGGACAGCCAAAAGCATGAAAGTATTATTTAAATCTGTATGGAAGTCATATATAAATATCGGGTCAGCGCTTGAATTATTTGCGCATGCGCATAACAGCTTTTTAGTACAGTTGCACACACACACACACACACACACACACACACACACACACACACACACACACACACACACACACACACATCGACACTCACTTGCAACAACGTCTTACTTATCACACGTTCATGCGCTACAAATTGATATTATAAAACGTTTAAGATACACTATAATAACATAATACCAGCGTTATAACCGTACCTTTTGTTTTTCAGCGTTACGACGGCAGTGTGTACGTATGCGTCTGTGTGTGTTCGCGTGTTTGGTTACGTTGTGTACGTGTGCGCTCGTTGCGTGTGTGCGTGTTTGGTTACGTTGCGTATGTATGTGTGTGTGTGTGTGTGTGATTACGTTACGTATGCGTGTGCGTCTTAATGTGAACAATTTTACGTTTAAATAAAATCTGTACATACAATAAAATTATGTTTCAGTATTAATGATATAAATATTACTGTTTTATTATTTTAAAATACTGTATATATATAACCTAGGAACTTCGCAGGTGAAGAAATTAATTTCTATTTTTCATCTGTAACGACATGCGTGTATAATTTTAATTTATTTCACTATACACCTTCGCCACCGCTGCTACCACAGTCGTCAGTAATAAAAAAAGAAGAAGAAGAAAGATCAGTTAGGAAACGCATCAGTACTCGTTCGAAACGATTAACATCAGTCCCAATGGACCATAGCATCCGTGAATTTCCGCGAATAAAAAAAAAAAAAAACGTAAAACGTTCTACTTACGTTTCATGTTAGGTTAAAAAATACAGTCCACGTACGTAGGTTAAAAATGCAGTCCACGTACGTTTACGTTAGGTTAAGATGCAGTCTACTTACGTTCCACGTTAGGTTAAAAAATGCAAACACACACACACACACGTGTATATTATTTAAATTATTATTTAAATAACATACACACGCGTTAGGTTGCAACCTAACACGTGTGTGTGTGTGTTTGCATTTTTTAACCTAACGTGAAACGTAAGTAGACTGCATCTTAACCTAACGTAAACGTACGTGGACTGCATTTTTAACCTACGTACGTGGACTGTATTTTTTAACCTAACATGAAACGTAAGTAGAACGTTTTACGTTTTTTTTTTTTTTTATTCGCGGAAATTCACGGATGCTATGGTCCATTGGGACTGATGTTAATCGTTTCGAACGAGTACTGATGCGTTTCCTAACTGATCTTTCTTCTTCTTCTTTTTTTATTACTGACGACTGTGGTAGCAGCGGTGGCGAAGGTGTATAGTGAAATAAATTAAAATTATACACGCATGTCGTTACAGATGAAAAATAGAAATTAATTTCTTCACCTGCGAAGTTCCTAGGTTATATATATACAGTATTTTAAAATAATAAAACAGTAATATTTATATCATTAATACTGAAACATAATTTTATTGTATGTACAGATTTTATTTAAACGTAAAATTGTTCACATTAAGACGCACACGCATACGTAACGTAATCACACACACACACACACACATACATACGCAACGTAACCAAACACGCACACACGCAACGAGCGCACACGTACACAACGTAACCAAACACGCGAACACACACAGACGCATACGTACACACTGCCGTCGTAACGCTGAAAAACAAAAGGTACGGTTATAACGCTGGTATTATGTTATTATAGTGTATCTTAAACGTTTTATAATATCAATTTGTAGCGCATGAACGTGTGATAAGTAAGACGTTGTTGCAAGTGAGTGTCTATGTGTGTGTGTGTGTGTGTGTGTGTGTGTGTGTGTGTGTGTGTGTGTGTGTGTGTGCAACTGTACTAAAAAGCTGTTATGCGCATGCGCAAATAATTCAAGCGCTGACCCGATATTTATATATGACTTCCATACAGATTTAAATAATACTTTCATGCTTTTGGCTGTCCTAAAAAACATACCATACTATTACACAGGCCGTTATGTATTACAACATTTTCAATTTCGTTTAGCAACACTCGTAGACGGATATGGACGATAGATATTTATGTATGGAAGTAAGCCATGTGTCAAATTAGAAAGTGAAAGTAAAATGCATCGATTTAGACACCCAACCTCTGAACATACATGCAATTAATATCAATCTCTGTAATGTGTGTGAGAGAGAGAGAGAGAGAATTTAATGTGTATCAACTTTCAAACGTGTACGCTACCACCGTATGATATATATATATATATATACATACACACACACACACAAGACGACATGTCACTATTTCTCATTTGTATGAGACACTCATCGTTCAATCGGCTATTGTGTGTATAACAACATTTAAGAGGTAAGTAAAAGATTTGCATATGTTACTAAAAAAAAAAAAAAATTTTATTGAATATTCAGATTTTATTTAAATTGAGCTTATAGTCGTCTATTTGATTTTTTGGTCTGTTGCCTAATGAAGCACATGTGCTTAGGTCAGTTACTGTTGTCTCTCGATAAGAACGGGGGTTTTTGTTTGATAGGGGTTTGACAGATATTTTTGATGTGTTTGTAGATTTCCAATTTTATACTCATACGTCTGATCAATAAGATCTTTTGAAAAACTTAATGATTCCGTTGAGATGACGTTTAGATAGAATTTACTGATATCACGAGTAGGCCTACTTAAATACGTTCAATACAAAAAGGATTAATTGCCCTACACCTGAGTGCTGTATTTTACGAATCCGTGCGTATTTGCTACATAAGGATTAATATAATTACTCATACGTCTGATCAATAAGCTCTTTTGACAAATGTAACGAAATTTAGAAATGCATTTTCTCATAACAAAATACAACGTACCCTTTCATTTTATATTCAAACTATTCTTATCTGAAACAGAACGTTATATAGATAATACGCTGTCCTGTTTTTAAAAAAAATTTATTCAGGTAATAATCTGTTTGTTTAAACGTTGATCTATGTACGTACTTGTTTTCGTAATGTTTGTTATAATACCTTTCCTGTTCTGGATTTATGGTATGTGTGTGTGTGTGTGTTGAAAGCCTTATGTATATATTTATATATAGCACATAATGTATATGATAATGAAGCAGGTACTGTTATTATTATTATAGGAACAAGAAGGATGGATCATAGAATAAATACCACATCAAAACAAGAGGAGGAGGATCTTCTCCATAAATGGTTTTTTTCTCCGAAACGGTTAACGCCTGTAGAAATTACAAAATTAAAAGCAATAGTCAACAGGCCAAGCTCAAGTATAAGACCATTTCTAAAAGACTTAATAAACAATTTATAAAACCCCAGCGACCTACATCTCGTGTTTCGTGGCATGAGGACCCCCGGGGTTGTTTCCGAAAATTATTATTTAAAACTGATAATTGTTTTATTAAAATCTTACGCACGTGCCAAATTAATTGCCGACGGCGACTCTGCTCCCCCTCCTGCTAAAATTCCATCTGTTAAAAACAAAAAGAATTCTCACTGTGATATCGATAGTTATTCTCTCTCCACGCTTCAGTTCGGACGACAGTAAACGTAAGTTTGTGTATTATTATTGTAACGATCTTTGTGTTTATAAATATTAGTTTGTAATGTGTGGTTTCTTTTTTTTTTTATAGTATAATGGAAAACGCTGCTGTAATAATTGACTTTCACTGCTTTTATGATGACAACGGCAATTATATAGTAAAGGAGTTGTCGGTTATGGACGTAACACGTTTTGCATACAGACATTGGATTTTCGCCCCGCCTGCTACAGTCGTTACGAATTCGAAATACACTAGAACCAACTGCTGGTTAACGACAAACTATCATGGGCTAAGATGGGATGAAGGAGAGACACCGTACGACAATCTTGTTTCAGTGTTAACAACGTATACGAACATATATAAATATGTGTTTGTGAAGGGTCTTGAGAAAAAACGTTTTTTAGAATCGAAAATAATTCATTATCATATAATAAATCTTGATGACATTGGTTGCCCAAAAGACGTACCAAAAGACATTCCTGGGGCGTTATGTCTTACACATTGCAATTCTTCTTCTACACTATGTACAAACCATAATGTGCACGCACTTAGAGAGTGGATAATTAATGATTTTTCTGTTATACAAACATTTTTAATGTAAGTGTCTCATAGCATTGTTAATTTCATTAGGTAAACTTGTATATGGCTGCAGGCGATAACTATTTCTGATGACTTTCCTAATATATATTATGTAACAGCCATAATTCTACATGTATGTACATGCAAAGCTTCAGGGGATGAAAAACACCATCTGTTAAAAACAACAACAAAAAGTCTTGCTGCAGGCGATAACTTTTTCTGACGACTTTCCTAATATATATTATGTAACAACCATAATTCTGCATGTATGTACATGCAAAAACACCACCTGTTAAAAACAACAACAACAACAATTCTTGCTGCAGGCAATAACTATTTCTGACGACTTTCCTAATATATATTATGTAACAGTCATAATTCTGCATACAAAGCTTCAGGGGATGAAAAACATCACCTGTTAAAAACAACAACAAAAATTCTTACTGTGATATCTATAGTTATTGTCACTCCATACTTCAGTTTGGACGACCGTAAACGTAAGTTTATGTATTATTATTATTGTAACGATATTAGTTCGTAATGGGTGGTTTCTTTTTTTTTTTTCAAACGATAACTATTTCTAGTAGTCTGTGGGCTTGACTTTCCTAATATATATATTTTGTAACAGCGCTAATTCTGGCTGTGTGTATGTACATGCAAAGCTTCGGGCGATGAACGTGAACTTTCCTGATGACCACATCACCATCATTACTTTCACTAGTCTTCTTTGTAGCGAATATTCTGACATTGTATGGTTCCACCTTGCTTGATACAGACGTCTTCACTTCTCATAAATAATGTCGTTTATCACAAAATTCAACGCAGTTTCTGCTATTGAGTACAAACGTTGTGCAGAATTAACAGTGGACAAACAGTATCCGATCGTTAACATGTTGCATGTGGACACGCGATATGGGAAGTCTGTGCTTGTAACGTTGGAAGATTGTGAGCGCCGCTATCGTGTATATCTACCTAAGAGGTATGCTGACGTCTTTACAGATGAAGAACTCCGTCATATAAATCCCAGCGACCTACATCTTGTGTTTCGAGGGATGAAGAACCAGACAGCGCATGTGGAAATTGTATCTCGTTAAGGTAACAAACTACTTTTAATAAACAATTTTTTTATCATTGTGTGTGTGCGTATGTTTGAATGTAGTGCAGATTCTAATTTACAAAGTTTTGATGAATGGATTTTTAATTTATTTCACTATACGCCTCTGAACCTATATGTAATTATTTGTAACTGCTTTACCTGTTGCAGCAAACGATTATATTATTATTATTCAGTGATATATACATACATACAATTTACTTATTAAACACTTCAATGATTGTAACGTCTTACAATGACTATAGCATATTTAAATCTGTTATCTGTTTATTGGTCCTACATGTACATGTTGTATGTATGTATATGATTACGTTGTGTTTGCGTCTGTGTGTGGACGCGTTGCGTATGTGTGCGTGTACGTCTGTGTGTGTGTGTGTGTGTGTGTGTGTGTGTGTGTGTGTGTGGTGTAACCCAAACGTGTGTACGTTGCGTTTGCGTCTGTGTGTGTGGGCGCGTTGCGTGTTTGGTTACGTTGCGTATGCGTATGCGTGTGTGTGTGTGTGTGTGTGTGTGTGTGTGTGTGTGTGTGTGTGTGTGATTACGTTGCGTATGCGTCTGTATGTGCGCGCGTTGCGTGTGCATCTGTGTGTGTGTGATATTTAACATGATTTTAATGTTGTTGTTGTATTGTTATGTTGCAGGTTGCTTCTTCTACAAGTACGACACACAATTATATATATATATAAACTTTCGAAAAATATCAATTTTATAATGTATTTATTTAATTGTGAATTTTATATTGTGAATGTTAAAATATATTTAATCATTTAAAAAAATTATGACTTTATTTTATTTCACTCTACACCTCTGAACATGTGTACAATTAATTTATTTTTTGTGAACTGTTACATCAGAAGATTTGTATGAATTTCAGCCGCCGTTTTCATGTGTGTGTGTATAATTTTAATTTATTTCGCTATACACTACTGAACCTATGTGTGTGTGTGTAAACTGCAACCTTAAAACAGAAGTATTGTCTGTAACAACATAACAGGTAAGTAGTTCATTGACGCCAAATATATATATATTTCTAACAAGGATCAATCACACTGACTGCATTATAAAACTATTAATTAATTATTTAATACATTGAAAATGAAGACGACGTTTTGACAACGAGAGAGGGCTAAAATTATTTATTCATCACACCGACTACTCAATGTACGAGAGGGAGACAGGAGAAAGGGTATGAAACCTTGCATAGTTGAAACGTGTGAAAGTGAGAGAGAGAGAGAGAGAGAGAGAGAGAGAGAGAGAGAGAGAGGACGTTACTATTTGTTGACACAGTTGAAACAAGTGAGAGTGAGAGAGAGAGAGAGAGAGGACGTTAATATTTGTCGAATAAACTTTCTAATTTCATATACATGCGTTCGGTACTGACCACAGAGAGAGGAGAACGGTTTGAGCATAACGTTTGACAACAAGAGAGAGAGAGAGAGAGAGAGAGAGAGAGAGTGAGAGAGAGGGAGTGAGAGGACGAATAATACAGAGGTTGGTACATCTGATCATATAGATTTAATATACATTATAACACGCGACAAATTTGAACTCATGTAAAGGTTGGTACACCTAATCATATATTTTAATATACACTATAATGCCGGTGAGCATAACGTTTGACAACGAGAGAGAGAGAGAGAGAGAGAGAGAGAGAGAGACATACACAACGTGTGAGAGAGCGAGAGAGAGTACCAATTATGATCATATATAGTTTGAATTTCCCACCACAGAAGAGAAAAAAATGTTGACAGATCTGCTCTATACATACACAATATAACACATATTTGAATTTCCCTCCCCCCGCCACAGAAAATGTTGACAAACCTGCTCATATAAAATATCTATACACTATAATAATACTACAGAGGTTGGTACACCTGATCATATAGATTTAATATACATTATAACACACAACAAATTTGAACTCATGCAAAGGTTGGTACACCTGATCATATATTTTAGTATACACTATAATGCTTCGAGTTGGAACCACCCCCCACCCACTGATATGAAAAAAAAAAACAACCTCCCACCCAACACCACCCACTGATATGCAAATCAGCTTTCTTAAAAAAATAAAAAAATTATATTCACGGATGCTGGTGGTCCATTGAACATCATCCCACCAAATCAATTTAATTAAAAAAATTAAAAAAATAAAATTAAAAAAATAAAAAATTTATTCGCGGAAATTCGCGGTGCTGTGGTCCATCGGGATGCTGCGGGTCCAGCGGTGGCGGCGTCATCTCTGAGATCATGTTTTTTATCGTTTTTTATTGTTTTTTAAGAAAGGCGGCATTCCTTTGTGGCTTTGAACTCTCATTTTCCCTCTACTACCAGACACTTTAATGGGACTGATTTCAGGACGTTATCAAACGTTTTTCAACCACTTTAACGATAGTAACGTTGATTAGTTCATAACATGTGTTTTTTTGTATGACGCCGACTCGACCCCGGACTCCACCGCAAGCCCAAATTCTAGACACGCCACTGGTTTTAAGAAGCCAATTTTGTTTTTAAAATCCGGCATTCGCTTACTAAATGTCTGTCAAGTAGTTTGAGGTCTGAGGGGAAACAACAGTCGGCAAGAAAGAAAATGCAATAACGAATATAAAACACAGAATAAGAAAAACTAGAAATAATTATTAACGGTCACAAGTGATTGATTAAATGCACAGGAAACGTAGGAAAGCCACCGACGCGCCGTGTGAAGTGAATTCGTAATTCCGCAGCCGAGTGTCCTCAGCCAGTCGGAGAGTTTATCGCAGTGTCGCGCCGTCCTACGTGCCACACCGCCACGATTCCGTTGTTTGGTTTGTCAATCGTCAGCGACACTGACAATGGTCGGTTACGCCACGCCGCGATGTGATGACACACTTAACGTTATACGGGCGGATGGGTACAACCGACCGGCGCGTTGTTGGCAAACTGTACAACACCTGCGCCCCCCTTGCTAAGAACTGTGAACGACCTTCATGTATGCCAGAAATATCGGTATGGAGAACCATACATGACTTCCATGTTCTAAGGTTTATTTTTAAAATCATTTTAGAAATGAAATATTTCCACAGAAACTACTTCTTTCTACGTCTTTCTTCAGCCTTAACCACAGTACTGCGGTCACTAACGTCTACCACCTCACGTTAGCACAATCGATTTTCACTGATATGGCAGTCGATGGCACTGCCGAAACGTATGGTTTTGTAGAAAACATTGGATCACGGCCAAACAGCCCGGGAAGGAATTTTAACAACAAACTATACTTCCTTGCTGCCGATAATGTAGTACACATATAAAAAACATCCCTCCCCCTTCAACTATCATTTTCATTTATAGAAAATTACCCCCTCCCCCTTCAACTACCCATCTTATTTATAGATATTTTATCTACCTTTCTACAGTGGATTATTATGACCTTCTTTTCAGGATACTTTATTTATCAAAATTAAGTACTTTACTCTTGTTAAAACATAAAAGTTGCAGGTAAACCACCCCTTCTCCTTAACCAATCTTCACCAAAATCAATAAGCCTTAAGTCCTCTACAACTCAGGTATATATGCAAAAACTTATTTGATTCTGTTTGAATTTGCGGCAGTTATCGTTCGCCATAGAAAAAATTCCACACACACACACACACACACACACACACACACACACACACACACACACACACACACACACACACACACACACACACACACACACACACACACACACACACACACACATTTTGGAAAATGACTTTTCTTCATGTTTTGAGGGTAGTACAATCAGAATCAGCCCTTATCTCGAACACGATTTTAACATTGAAAATGTTTATAGGGACGTGTCGCAAATTGAAAACGACCGCTGGTGCGTGATCGAAAATGGGAACCGGTGAGTTTCCAATAACGTAGTACACATAGAAACATTCGCTTATGAATGCGACTGCATTTAACTTATAATATGTATATTGGTAAATGAAGAATGAATTCATTGATTGGTGAATAACATAAATATATATATATTTTTTAGATTTATTGAAGCATTTTCAATGCCCTTCTCTGTGCATTGCATTTGTGCAATGCCTGTAATTTTTTTCCATCAGCCATCACAATACTTCCATTTCCTTATGGAACATAGAAATAAAAATACCTCAACTACAATGGACGCCCTCTTAACCGGTCAGCTCGGGACCGGGGGGAGGGGGTAGGCCGGTTAACAAAATGGACGATTAAACCGAATTTTCTTTCAAACTGAGTTTTATCAAACACAGCATGAATTTATTTCTTCAAACACAACATTAATCTAATAAAACACTTGGGGAAATAAAGTAATAATTACTGCATTTATGAGACCGAACAATACTGTAGGCATATATTTCAGTTACACTTTAAAAAAGTCCGTGATTGTTTTTTGCTTCTTAGTTTTCAATCAATTTTTAAAAGCGTAGTGACACCACTATCTCATAAACGTGATATCGACAGCAGACGTCTCGCACTGCCAGCTGTAACGCTTTGAATTCGTATTTGTGAATGACTATTCCCTCACTGTCCTCTTCTTCTTCGATCTCATCTTCGTCGGTATCAGTTATAATTTCCTCATCAGCCCTCTTCAAAACCAGTTATCCATTCTTCTACACGTTTCCGCTTTGTGTCCCTCATCACAAATAGCATCAGCAAACTCATGAAATCACTTACAGTACAGTAATAATCGACACAAGTCTTCACTTTGATAAACCAACCACTAAACTGACAAAAACCTTAAAATAAACAAGTGAAAATCATGTAAGTTTTGACATGTCGGTGGGCCGCTCGGTACCGTATGAATAACGTTTATCTCACAACCACACGACCGGTTAATCCGAAACTGGTTAAGAGGGCGCCCAGTGTATTAGAAAATCTTATTGTTTAACATGTAGGCTAGGCCTATTATTTGTAGATGACGAAAAAACCGATTACATTAGTACGCCAATTTCAATCTTTCGTTTATTCCAAAGCGTTTGTTCTTTTTTGGGTAGCAGTCGTTTACCATTGTCTCCATCCGGCTGTATTCTTTTAAAAGTTGTGAGTAAATCAAATTAATTTCCCCGTTACAAGGTATGTCATGTGGAGGAGGGGCTGCCCCCTTATGGGCCATGAGTCCCAGTAATTTTTATTCACGGTTGTCTTCTCCTAGCCTTTGATGCCCCAACACCCAACTGCAAGGCAGCAGCAAAATATAATCCTATAACAGGTGTTAAAAGATGTTAACAGGTGTTATAAGGAATTAAAAGGTGTTCTAAACTTGATCGTATAAAGAATGAGGCCATAAGAGAAGCGTTATAAGTTTCTAACTGGAAGGAAAAATTAAAAGATTACAAAGAACGGTGATTAGAAAGAATGTCAGATTCCAGACAGGTTAAACAAGTCTGGAAATACAAACCAATAGGACACACGTGTGTCCTAAACGATTGGTATTTTATGATCCTTGCATATATATTGTATCCGGTATCATATGATCCTTGCATATATATTGTATCCGGTATCATATGATCTTTGCATATATATTGTATCCGGTATCATATGATCCTTGCATATATATTGTATCCGGTATCATATGATCCTTACATATATATTGTATCCGGTATCAATCAAACGATTGGTGTTTTATGATCCTTGCATATATATTGTATCCGGTATCATATGATCTTTGCATATATATTGTATCCGGTATCATATGATCCTTGCATATATATTGTATCCGGTATCAATCAAACGATTGGTGTTTTATGATCCTTGCATATATATTGTATCCGGTATCAATCAGACACATTCCCCTAGAGTTATGACAGTCAATCCGTTTTCGTTTCTTAAAAATAGACACCACTGAAGCACTTAACCAATCTTGTGCGACCTGTTGTCTTTTCTAACACATATTATACAATCTACTAATCTAAGTTTAAGGAAGATACTCCCATACTTGAACAATTCTCTGTGGAAACCATCCTCTCCTGTTGCTTTTCTATTTTTAATTTTTTTCAAGGGCTACTTCAAGCTTGTCCATTGCTATTAAGTCTCCTATTCATTTACTTTTTAAAATAAATAGAGTAATTAATAAATTAGTTTCCCAATATAACGTCGCGGGCTGCATGAACAGGTGTCGCAGGTCGGGGGTTGCAAATCACTGACCTAAGTGAATATTGTAGAAACCAACCAGAAAATAAAAAACCGACGACTTTGGGACGAGATTCATTGCATTGAGTGTGCGGGGCGTCTTTGAACCCATGGCAGCATCTGGGTCGAACCCAATGGCTGCCATAAGATAAACTTAGAGCTGGTACAGTCGACAGGTGGCCTAAAACTGGAAGGGAAACCGCCAACACGATTATTCGCAAGATGGCTGGAGAGAAAGGAGACTTGTGACACTGCTGCTGGAGCCGATTCAGACAACAGATGTTGCCTATCTCAAGGTCTCAGCAAGCGGACGCCGCGAGGCAGACAGCCTCCGTGCCGGTGACCAAGGTAACAACGACAAGCGGCTGACACAGCGACGTACTAGGAGGAGACAAGTTGAGGATACAAAGAAGAACAGTTTTCAAAGGCGAACTATGGGGGTTATGGACTGAAGTCATTTTTTTTTTTTTTTTTGAGAGGGCCGATTGGTCCCTCTCGGGCTGTTTTGGAGCAAGCTCCCTTCACCCATTAGGATATGGAAATGTGGGTAGGTAGCGTACGCCAGCAATGACCGGGCGATGAGAAAGTGGTGTTACCAGCGTATAGGGAGGATGTTGGTTTTCAGGTGTGTGTAGCCTCTAGGAGAGGGAGTGGTGGAGTAATCAGTGCCAAACTTACGGACTGTAATGCCAGTATCGTGCGCAGCAATTGACGCTAAAGTTGTTCAGAAGCGTCGTAGTGATGTCAAGGGCAGGGGCGGGTTAAGGAACACGTTGTTGAGATATAGGAAGATGAATTCACGTTTTTTTTAATTTTTTTTATTTATTTATTTTTTTTAGCGACGTTGTAGACGTAGGAAGTCTGGTTGTGGTTGTTTTTTTATTTTGTATTTTGACTGAAGTTACTGCGACGCTGGCTTTATAGCGGGTCATTAAGAAAATTAATCCATAAGACGCGCTGTTCCAACAAAGACATCAGTTGTTCAAAGGATACGCAATTTAAGCAGGAAAAAAGTTTAATTCTCTAAAAGAGATTACTTGACGAGGAAACAGAAAATTGCATTTATGGAACCATCAAGCTCGCGTAGTAAACAAATGTTTTTGCGCATGTGCAAAGTTTGCCAATTGTTTTATTTAGTTAAACTGACAATTAGTTTTGGCAATTACAACAACAGTATCAATTACAACAACAAAAAATTAAATACTACGAAAAACTGTTCCGACCAATCTATATGTAATTTACAATTTTTTGACAGTTAGTTTTTCACATAAAAGCGCTGGTGAATTTTTTTAATTAAACGGAAGCAATTAGATCAATCGGCCGTTAGAGATCATTCATTAAACAGTAATAAAGACGCCTAAAAGCGCGTGGCGTACTGGGCCCCGCTGCGTTATGAAAAATTCTTTGCATAGACGTCGAGACGCCGGAGCCGGGAATATAGGTCAGTTGTGACGGAGCGTCTGCGATATCCGTCCCCATCCCCGCCCCCTCCAGCTCCAGCCCGCCTTTACAATGTACTGCACACAGCATTATCAAACGGCACACGCCACACACCACTGACTCCAAATGCAGTACACACAAAGCCATCGACATAGCGTCGTGTTTATTTTTTACCTGAACGAGTATCACTGCTGTAATATCGTCTTGTCTCCCTTTGTAACACACACACACACACACACACACACACACACACACACACACACACACACACACACACACACACAATGCGTGCATTTTTGTCTACGATTACAAATTTAATGGCTAGTAAGCTCCCTGAGCTAAATGCGCTCACTTTTTTTAAAGAGAAATACCATGTATTATATGGGCGTATTTACGGGGGGGGGGGACGAACGGGACCCTCCCAGAGGGTCGAAAAAGTTGACGAATTTTTAGGTGTTTGAATTATTTTTTCAGTTGTGTTCGCTAATACAATAGTAACCCTTTTGTAAATATAGAAACAGGTTTATTACACACCATTAGTGTATACGTTTTAGCAGAAAATGTTGAGACAATGAATGAAAAGATAAGAGATTTTAATTTAGTATGCGAGGAATATGGAATGAGGATTAATAAGGAAAAACTAAGTACACGGTGATTAGGAGACGAAGAAAAAGGTCAAACATAAAGATAGGGCAAGCCAAAATACAACAGCTCGAGTTGTTTAAATATCTTGGAAGGTTGATAAGTGAAGGTATCTCCTTCACTCGTGAAATTAGAGCAAGAATTGCTATAGCGAAAGAGGAATTTAATGGGAAGAAAAGACTGCTGTATGGCAAAATTTATAAGAATTTAAGAAAAAGGTTTGCCAAATATTATGTGTGGAGCGTTGCTTTATATGGTGCAGAAACATGGACACTGAGGAAGGAGGATGAGAAAAGATTAGAAGCATTTGAGATGTGGGTTTGGCGAGCCTATGGGAAAAGTGAGATGGGTTGATAAAGTAAGGAGATGAAGTTTTAAGAAGAATAGGGGAAGAGAGAAAAATCCTGAAGGTAATAGAAAACAGAAAAGGAATTGGTGAGGTCATTGTTTAAGAAGAGACGGCTTGCTTACAACTGCCATGGAGGGTGTCATAGAAGGAGAAAAAAGAAGAGGGTGTAGAAGAAGAAGTTAATAGATATCATTAAAATCAGAGGGTGTTACGAAGAAACGAAAAGACTGTCATGCGATATTACAGCTTGTAGAGCTCTTACCATTTGAAGACCTGCCTCAGAGCAGAACACCAAAAAAAAAGTGTATACGTTTGAAATATGAAATATAGGAAAATCAATTCAATTAACAGTATCATTTAATAATGTTTAAATAACGCGTATTTTTATTGTGTTATTACCGTTTACTTTAATGGGACTGATTTCAGCAACATTAAAAATAGTAATGTTGATTAGTGTTGACTTGTTTTATCTTAAGTATGAAGCCGACTCCCCCCGGACCCCCTTAAGCCCAAAAATTCTAGATACGCCGCTTATATATTATTAGATAAAATTCGATATTAGATAATTCTTCAGTTGTCATAAAAATTACGAAAACCCCGATTGTAATATTTTTTCTTTGTTAAAGTAAAATAACAGTCACTGTACAGCAGACATCCATACGATAAGCAATAAAAGTTTCAAACATTCAGAGTTGTGTTCATTCATCTTGTGTTGGGAATTCTCTTAATTTAGTATCCACATGGATATTTGAAATTTTAAATGATCAACATTTTTTAAATTCAGACTGTGGTTAAAGTTCCCTTTAATCTGATATCCGACATGAACATACATGATATCCAACATTCTCAGTATTTTGACCCCCTTACATTTTTGCCTCATATCCCCTAATTTTTGAGGACATCAATCTAAAAAACAACAGGGTTTTACTGAGTGCTTTCTACTGTGCGCTACCCTACAGAATTCTATTGTTTTTGAGATCGATCCATCCAAAATTAGGGGGGGGACTGCGCCTCGCAGGGAGAAGGGGTAGGTAGTTTACCTGCAACCCTTTACGTTTTAACAAGAGTAAAGTACTTAATTTTGATAAATAAAGTATTCTGAAAACGAAGGTCATAATAATCCACTGTAAAAAGGTAGATGAAATATCTATAAATGGAAAAGTTAGTTGAAGGGGGAGTGAGAAATTTTCTATAAATGAAAATGATAGTTGAAGGGGGAGGAGATAATTTTTTATATGTGTACTATGTTATCGCCAAACAGCATTTGAAGTATACGTTAGTGACCACTGTAAGGCTGAAGAAAGAAGTAGAAAGAAGTTGCTTCTATGGAAATACGAGGGTCGTTCAATAAGTAGACAGACAAACAGCTGTAGAGCAAAAACTTTTTATTCAATCAATACAATTTTTTTTTACTTTTCAACGTAATCTCCAGCAACGTTTATGCACTTGTCCCATCTCTTTATAAGCTTTTTTATTCCCTCAGCAAAGAATTCTTTACCTTTATGTCGAAGCCAGTTTTGGATTTTTTCCTTCACTTCTTCATTGCTGTTGAACTTGACACCACGCAAAGTCTCCTTGAGTGGGCCAAACAAGAAAAAGTCAGATGGGGCAAGGTCAGGACTATACGGGGGATGAGGCAGGATCTCCCAACCTACTTTTTTTATTGTTTCGAGCGTCAGTTTTGCCGTGTGTGGGCAGGCATTATCGTGAAGAAGAATCACACCTTTCCTCTGCCATCCCGGACATTTATTCTTCAATGCAGTCTTAACTTTGTTCACAATCATGTCAGAATAGTACTGACTATTGATGGTACGCTGGTATTGTAGGTAATCACAGAAAATTGGGCCTTGGGAGCTCCAAAAGAAGGTTAACATCACCTTACCAGCCGATGGCTGGGGTTTGAATTTCTTTTTGGCGGGTGAACTGGGATGCTTCCACTCCATGCTTTGTCGCTTTGACTCAGGTTCAAAATAGTGAATCCAAGTTTTATCACACGTTAAAATTCTTTTCAAAATTCAAAAATCTTATAAAAGAACGCTGTTCTTCGAAAGTACTGTCCTCAAGAGGACATGCCATCGTATATAAAACTGTATTGGTTATGTTTATGGAATATATTATTGAACAGCTGTTCAAAACTCACAACGACGTTGCCAGGTAACACTCCTGAAAGTTTTAATCAGCTGCTACAATTAATTTCTTTTCTACAGCTGTTTGTCTGTTTACTTATTGAATGACCCTCGTATTTCATTTCAAAAATGATTTTAAATATAAATCTTAGAAGATGGAAGTCGTGTATACCATATATACCGATACCGGTATTTTAAATGTGTACTACATTATCGGCAAAAAAGTAGTTTCTTGTTAAAATTCCTTCCCGGGCTGTTTGGCCGTGGTCCAATGTTTTCTGCAAAACCAGACGTTTCGGCAGTGTCATCGACTGCCATCATCAGTGAAAATCGAGTGCGCTAACGAGAGGTGGCATACGTTAGTGACCACAGTACTGTGGTTATGGCTGAAGAAAGAAGTAGTTTCTATGGAAATATTTCATTCCGAAAATGATTTGAAATATAAATCTTAGAACATGGAAGTCGTGTAGGTCTATATGGTTCTCCATACCGATATTTTAAAAATAATATTAGACCACGGAAGTCATGTATGGTTCTCCATAGGCTACAGATATTTTTATATTCACACAGTCGACACACGCACGCGTCATTAACGAAACGTTTCAAACACACAACGTAGACGTTTGGTGCGGTAATTAAACATCGGTCCGCCGGTTAGTTAAGGTAAACGGTGCAGAGTATACTTATGTGTCGTGCCATTAATGTGCGTCGCCTACGTTAACGTTCGTAATTACTAGCGCTCGCTCCCTTCGTCGTCTGATTACGCGTTTCTCGTACGGATTATGCAGAGTTTTGTAGGAGACGGTGATTCAAAACGGGGATAATGACGACGATAATACGCTAAACTCTAATTGCAACCCGTGACTGTTGTTGTTCTCAATGAATGGAGGATGGGGGGGGGAATAAAACACACGTCACACAGTCATTAAAAAAACACTATGCATTTCGCGCCGCCCGTACAATTGAAGTGTAATTATATGTCGTTCAATATAGTTTCATTGCTTCACGATCTTTTTTTCCTTTTTTAAACAGGCACGACTTTTTCTAAATAATAACCATTAAAAATATATTATTATTATTACTACCATCGTCGTCATCGTCGGGTTTGTCCTGTCCGTACACCGTCGTGTCCATCAAACGGCGACTTTTATCCCTCTAAACAAACAAGCCCCACGCACGTATAACTTGTGTGTGTGTGTGTGTGTGTGTGTACTCTTTCCGTTCTTAGTTCAATCCTGATGTAAACAAACCCACGTGGCAAATCTGAAACGGTATTGGTCAGGGATTTGGGTATAATTGGGTATTGGAGTGACACTGTTCACTCAGTAATGTATTACGCGCACGTGCAGAATGTCTGTATAGTCATGTGAGAGTTTATCTTGCCACCTTAATTCGGGGCTCGTCGTTTTAAGACTTCCTCCTTATCACTGTATTATGAATCGTACTGAATTAATATGGAGCCGTTTGAAAATGATACGTTGCCCGTCACACCACAACATTAGCTGCTTGATATAAAACAATTTATTGAGAAGGCGGAAAATGAAACAACGGCGGACAAGTGGAGTCGTTGTGTGTGCAGCATGTAATCAAGGAAGATGCTAAGCTATGGCAACTGGCCCATATTACTGATGGCCGTTGTGGACAATGAACAATCTTATTAATAATAATGCTGACTCAAGTGATGATAGAAGTTCAGAGATATGGAAGGCATTGAATTACTCTCTGACAGCAACTGAGAGTATTCAGTACACTGGTAATTATCACAGCTTCTATTTTTGTTTTAAATAAACTTTACTTTTTTGTTTGTTGCGATATTTAATCGCTTAATAAAAAAAAGGCATTAACTGGTGTTATAAAATAATCCACTGTCGGTCTGACAATAGTCAGACAAAGTATTACAATTTACGTGTGTATATACAGTATCAGTATTATATATGTAGGCCTACACTGTACTCCTTACTCCTTCTGGCAGAGTGACACGCCTCTAATTCAAGTAGCAAATAGCGTTTCAGATTATCATGTCTGTTTATTTACATCAGGATTAAGCTAAGAACGGAAACAGTATATTGTATTAAACGCGACGCGGCGACTGCGTCATCGGCCGGCCGACAGCAGTGAGCGCAGAAAGCAACAGCGAGCGAGAGAAGCGGTCGAATGAAGGTGAGCGACTCCTCTGAAAACGTGAAACAGGTTCGCGGTTACAGTATATATACAGCAACAAGAATACAGAAAAAGTAAAATAAAAAAACAACAGCAACTACGAAGGTAAGCGACGGCTCTGTGTATGTGTTGTGTGCTGCGCGTCGTGGTTTTGATGACCTTCTGTAATCGTACACGCTCACGGGCGCGCTCGCTCGCTCCGTACCGCGTACATTTGCACAGTTTCCCTAGCACAGTTAAGAAAATATTTAAGCACGTTTCGTGCGTGCGCGCGCACGCCGCGAGTCTGTGTCCTGGTGGTGGTCCCCTCTCTCCCGTCTGTCTCTTTCTCTCACTCTCTCTGGTCCAGGAAGAACAACTTTCACTGATCACTAATTTGTGATCAGTTGTGTGACCGAATAAGACGACCGTATATTCTTCACCCGAAGCAATAACCGATCCGCCAAAAAAGAACTAAATCCAAGTCTGATATTTTAATACACGTTATTTTATTTCACATGAGGTTGCACGAACTATATACACACATAGAAAAATAAAAAATTAACCGTTCAGCGGGTCTTGTTGCGTTTTGAAAAAAAGTAAAATAAATAAGGAAACAGTACTGTTTCGACTGAGGTCCTTTCTTTTCTCGTAAAAGAATATACTATGTTGTAAAAACAACTGACGTCTATCGATGACATCCTTAGCCCATGATGATGGAGTCAGAATAGTGTGTCTAAGGTTTTGTATATCTAAGATGATACTGGTAGCTCCTCTGCTAAATAGATCATACAAGTAGGTCATGGGACTGATGCCTTCTGATATTTTCAGTCTTTTATCAAACAGATCTCGCTAACTGGTCATGGGACTGATTCCCTCTGATATGCTCAGTATTCTATCAAACGGATCCCACAAACTGGTCACGGGACTGATGCCTTCTGATATGTTCAATCTCCTATTAAACAGATCCTGCAAGTAGGTCACGGGATTGATGCTCTCACGATGGGATATAAACGACTACGATGTTCCGTAGGCAAACCTCTGTTTCTAACAAGCAGAGCTAACGGTCTCCGAAATGATTATTTGTTCCAGTGGTTATTTGAATAGACAACAACAAAAAAGACACGGAACTACAGAAAAGACTTTCGAAAAGCTTTTAGGGTGAATCAACGAAACATGTAATGGAAAATAAGCATATTCTGAATTGTGTGACTTGTACAAATCAGTCTCCAAGAAGACGAATTAAACCCAACTGCATGAGCAGAGAGACGCGCGTAACTTCGAAGGACGAAAACAAAACAGACCAAGAGTTTGAGAAAGTTGTAACCGGATAAACCGTAGGATTGTTTGTGAACAAGTATTTCTCTAATATCACTTGGGTTTTCAATACATTTTTAATTTATTCATACACTTGTTGCTAGAGTTATTTTCTTGACAAATAAATTACCTAGTAAATAGAATATTAGTTTAGTACCAAGATGTTTTTTGTTACGTGAGACATGTCTCGAGCATCAAGCAGTTGCTCATCGCCGGTCATGTTGTGAGATATCTGTCTCCTCTTCGTTTATCGCTGTTGGTTTCTGTTGGCGTAGAAATAATTATAGAAATAACAGCAATTTACGATTTTTGTACATTACAAAAATAAAGGAGAATATCTCCACCATCCAGGAGCAGCTCCTAGTAACGGCACTGACTGATACAGTACAAAGAGGTATCTCCTTGGTGTTCTGACTTTCCTGGTTATGTTTACCGATTCAAAAAGGAACGAGCACAAGAACAGCGGTATCGGTCGCAGGGTCGTTTTCAAGGCGATTTCTATTTCACGTTATTGTCTGGCTTCTCTTCTCTGGACGCACACGGCACTCTTTCTTATTTATTTATGGGTTTCAATTTCGTTAACCACGCTGCGTTACTCCAATGACACGCCGCGCGTGCGCGCACACAGAAAACAAAACGGTCGTACAAATGCGCGACCTATTTAATTTATTTTTTCCCTTTTAAAGTCTTTGACAACTATCGATTCATCCGCATCAGTTAACTTTTTTTTTCCGTTGAAAGTACACGCAGACAATCCAATCATTGTGGAAATCTAATATCCGGCGTAATTTGATCGAGTTAAAGCAAGAGAGCGTTGGAGTTATGCAATAAACGGTTCACAGCGACTACGCAATCGAGATCTCATAGCAAAAAACTAGACCAGCATACAAATACTAAGAAGGCAATACATTTCAAAACTTATATATACACGGGTTAAAACGTCCTGCGACGTTGTCCCGATGCCTAATTGCCTGTCGTTGCAGTACACTGTGTAGACCTCGTACACTCAGTGATCTCCTTACCCCCCTGTATCCATGCTACTTTTGGCCTTTCCTTTTTTTTTGTTTTCCAGTGGTATCCACTTCATCACTCTCTTTGGCAACTTCTCCTCCCCTACTCTCTGCACGTGCCCATACCAAATTAATTGTCTTTTCTCGATGTTTTCTACAACAGTTTCTTTTATATTCATTTGTTGCTTAATTGTTTCGTTTCTGACCCAGTATAATTTTGATGTTCTACATATTCTTCTTAAGGGGTCCATTTCTGTGGCTTCTCTCTTTCTTTTCAGATGTTCTTTCATTCTCCATGTCTCAGACCCATATACTAATGTGCTCTCATTCATTGTGTTGTATAGGCCTATTCTCATTTTCCTTTGTTTTCCTATTTCGGTGCTCCACAGTATTCCATTTAGAGACTTAATTATTGTTCTTGCTTTGTTTACTCTACACTATATTTCTGTATCGTCTGTCCCTTCTTTGTTAAAAATTTATTCCCAGACATTTGTAATTCTCACATTTTGCTACAATTTCACCGCTTTCCAATACTATGTCGGTCGTGTCCTCTCATATACACAAATATTGTGTTTTTCCACATTCATCTGCAGTCCCCATTTTCCGTATTCTTCCTTCAGTTTGCGTCATTTTGAAAAATACTTTCAAAACTACAAAAAGATTTCAAAAACAATAAGCGCCTTCCGCATCGTTGGTTATCTTATCTTGGAGTAGGTCTAAGAAATAAAAGATAAGAGAACTCAAAAACTATTAAGTGAAGAATCTCGAGAATCCGCGTACATATGAAACATTAAAACATGATACGGTTCGCACAGATCGCAGTGGGGGGGGGGGCAGCGAAATCAGTGCAGGAAATGGGGTGCGAGATGACCAACATGACACACAACCACGTGACATACCGATCATGCATCTGCTCTAAACACAAAATAATTGCTTCCTTCGAAAACAACGCGTCAAAGTAACGCAAAACTGAGACTTTCCGACTCAGCGTAACCAGGCACCTGTTCATGTCAAAACATTTTACCTGTACAACGATATTTTCGCGGAAGATTGTTGGGAAAACGAAATTTTGGTCGAAGGGAAATTTCAAAGTCTTCTGCGACAATCGCTGGATTTTTCCATACGTTAAGTAGTGAAGCTCGACTTCTTACACGTTCAACCAACGTGAAGTATGGGGGGTGAAAAAAATATGGAAAAGCGTTGATTTTAAAGCACTCTATCTTGATTAATTTAATATCTTCAAATAATTACACTGCAAATACGTTTATTTTCATCTGTCGTACGTTTCACAGAAATTATTCTGTAGGCCTATTGTCACGACATCACAGAACCATCTACGTGTTTGTCGAATGTTCCAGAAGAATCTCGCTCTAATTTGTGTGGCATACGGGATTCTCGACGCATTCGCGAGACTTTTCTAGAAGCCGCCAGCCGCGCGGACTGTGTCAAGGCCGCAATTAATTACGTCGTAGTTTGGAATCTTCTGGTCTGTGCGCGGATGTATAAATACAAGGCGGCAGCGGCCTTAGTTTTCAGTTACAGTCGCGATAAATTACAGTGCGGTTCGAGAGTTATTATCGGGCGATATTACTCTGTGCGTTCAAGTGGTTATTAGTGCTGTGTTTTATAATCGGGCGGTATGTTGTAATACAATTGTGTTTTGATATTAGTTGAAATTTTATTACGTGTGAACAATTTTTATCTGATTTATTGTAAGAGTCTGTGTTGTTAATTACGAACTGTTTAACTGTAAACATTAAAGCTGGTGATTAGTGACTTAATTGGTGTCTTGTATTTTGTTTCCACTGTACCTACGACGATCAAGTAGAATGGAAGTTAATTCGATTATCCGTCACCTATATTGTAAGCGAAACATTCAATTACAATTCAAACAAACCTCTGAAGATACAAAATAATTTCTGTGAAACGTGCATCAGGTGAAAATAAACGTACTTGCAGTGTACTTATTTGAAGGTATTACATGGGAGACCTGCAGGAAACTCAACGAGTTACTTACAAAGGAATAACGGACGAAAACACCAAACTTGATTAATTTGTATACAAACTGAAGGTAATATATCTCATGTCAGTTGGAAAAACTTTAATTCTAAATTTCCATTTTTACAGAGCTTGTGTAAACGAGTATTTCTGAAGATATTCTGAAAAACCCAGTTTAATTACTCCTTCGCACTTCAAGAATGTTCCTTCGCACGTTGTCCCAAGAATGTTTTCATACTATGCGTCTTCTAACTTATAGTGTAATTTTCTAATTTTTCCGAATTACAGTCAAGAAACTGGAAGACGGTCCACACCACAGAGATATTAGAGTACAGGAGCCATGTACGGGGAAGTGTGTCTTGGTGGAAATGAAAAAGGTAGAATAATAATAGGTTCTTCTTTGTTTCTGGCGCATGCGTAGGCTAATCATGTTTCTCAATGCTGCAAATTCGTACGTTATTTAACAGATGTTAAGCGATTGTCGTTATTAAGAAAACGCTAACTTTATTTTAAATTATTTATTTTATTTTATTTTATAAATAATAAATACTGACAAATAAAACACGGAAGGATACGCGAATGAAATTTTATAAAACTGTGGCTGTCCCCCACATTCCTGTATGCTAGTGAGGCATGGACTCTTGGTAAAAGGGACATGCAGAGGATTCAGGCAGCCGAAATGAAATTTCTAAGAGGGACGCAAGGTTGTTCTCTCTTGGATCGTAGAGGGAACGAGAATATTAGACGCGATTTAAATATCATTATCAACCAGAATATTTATCATTGTACCAGAAGACTGAAGACCACAGAAGTAGATTGTGTGAACACTTGAATCGCATGCCTGAAATCCTGTGACTGCCTTGTGTTATCACCCTACTGGGAAGAGAGATGTCGGTAGACCGAGGAGGAGATGGGTTCTGGAACGTGTCTAAGGCCTAGTCCTTGGAGTGGTGGTGTTGTGGTGATGATGACGATGATGATGATAAATAGTCATCTGTGTTAAATGAAAGGACTAATCTGTGTTAGTGGTTATAATCGAAAACAGAAATTACGCTGTCTCTGTATCATACAAATTCCCGATTAGCGCTTTCGAGTCTCTCACGTCATCATCAGATCGGAAACAGAACATGGTCTGTCAATAAATAAAAATTGTTCATATTATGATAATCACAAAATATTAATACACTTTCTTCAGACGTTGATGCCAAATTTTCTACTCTGAAAATTTAATTTCAGATAATGATGAGTATGAAAACACTCCAATAGAAAAAGTAAGTAACTTTTATCCATGATCAGTATACACTAATTTTTCTCCTAGGTCCATAATTTATTCTATTAGTGTGGTCGTTCATGGTTACCACTGAATCTCCAGCTGGCTTTTCAGCAATAAGAGAGACATGTTCTCTTATTTAACCACATTCCAAGTATTTACAACATCTCTCATCATCTAATCTCACACCACCCTCCTCTTCGTCAAATCAAAATACAAATTTTCTTATGCCAATAAGCCCAAATTTTGAATTAAAGAGGAAAATATGTAAATCTTCGGCAGGATGAAATTTATACAAATTAAAAAATTGAATATAAAGGTGGGAAAATTATACGAATTGCAAAAATAATGTTTACATCAAAAGCAAAAACTGGTCCATCAATTTTAATTTCCTCATTTTTTTGGTAAATTTAAAGAAATTGTAAGTTTACATCCTTTTAGATATGTTACTGGTAGTCAGTTGTATGATTTAACAACGCACGTAAATCAGCTAGCAGTGGTGCAATACGGTAATTTCTGCTTATTTTGTTAATTAACAAATATTGTGCCAGCACAGAAAAGAATCTGCAGCATAACATAAATGTGTGGGAAGAATTATTTTAACTTTACGGTGCTATCAACAGGAAGTTTCTGGGAAAAAGCGAAGTGTCACAGAAAACCAAACTGGCAGTATACAAATTTATATATTCTCCAACATTGACGTACAGCTGCGAGTCATGGAGTCTGATTGACAAACATAAAAAGACAATACAAGCATAAGGAGATGAGATTCCTGAAGAGATTTGAGAAGAAAACTTGAAGAGATAGGATGAGAAATGTTAACATCCGGAAGAATTTGAAGAGAAGATATTCTCTTTAAATGATAAAATTGAAAGCTCGCAACCGCGTTGGTTTGGCCACACGTCTGTAGGATGAATGAGGAAAGGTGCCCGAGACGAGCACGGGAGCCAAAAACCAGAAGGCAGAAGAGGAAGAGGGACGGCGCAGAACGAAATGTGAGGATAACAAGAAGAAGAGTGTAGCAGGCTGAGGAGCGTTTTGGGTTCGTGCCAGGGTTTTGGCACAGGACAGGACGAGATGGAGAGCTCTCTCGAAAACCTCGACACCCGACGAGTAGAAGAGGATGACTAAGGAGAAGACAAATGTTGTAATTCCTTTCATTTCATTTCAGTTATTTACAAGCCTTATTTTAACACACACAACTTGTTCAGAAATAGGCATACGTTAAATGATTATAAAATTTGTTTAAAAATTTAAATCGTCTGTTGGAGGGGGGGGATTGGTCCCTCTCCATTAATAACGCTACTACGTCTGTCAGATGTGAGGTATACATACTGTTACGTAATGCGGAAAAGTGTAACGTAATAGGCCTACAAGTCTATCGAATGTTCCAGTGGAATCCGGCTGTAATGTGTGTGCGTACGTGATTCTCAACGCATTTGCTAGACTGTGCCAGAATTCGCGCGACCGCACGCACTGTGTCAAGGGCGCAATGAATTACGCTCTAATGTTTTCCTTATTTGCTGATGCGTAGTACGTGGAATGTTCTGGATTTTCGGCGGGGTATAAATACAGCCATTCAGCGACCGTCAAGTTAGTTATTGTCGGGCGATTACTCTGTGCGTTCAAGTTGTTATTAGTGAAAAGTAATTACGAGTTGTGGCGAAGTGTTATGTGTTTTATAATCGTGCTGGACTATTGTAATGCAATTGTGTTTTATATTAGTTGACATTTTATTGCGTGTGAACAATATTTTTATTTGATTTATTGTAAGAGACTGTCTTGTTGATTACAAACTGTTAAATTGTGTTAATTGAAGCTGGTGATTAGTGACGTAATTGGTGTCTTGTGTTTTGTTTTCCACTGTACCGGCGCGGCGTAACATACGTAGGCTATACAAAGATATTGCACATGTTTGTGTACATACTGCTTCAAATTTCAACGATGCTTCAACATTTTATGTTGCTTCTTTTTTCAATTGAACTGTGTCTGATTGACTGTCTATCACGTCGACGTTTCGCGAGGGATCGATTGTCGTTCTGCAGGCAGGCAGAGAACGCCTAAGGGAACAAGATGTCGACGACAAGCGATCAGAGTGACAGTCAATCAAATGGCGGCGAATCGATCAGCAAAACATATACTGTACAAACTGACACTGACTAATACTACAATTCCAACCAAATACGCTTCGTATTAAAAACTGAACAAAAATGTATCCAATCTACCCGTCCTTGTCAAGAACGAAAGACCCAAATACGTATTGGATCCATGACGCTCCGCATTATTTCCGCATGGCTGGTTGACACAAGGTTGTTTGTATCTCTCTCTCTCTCTCTCGCTCTCTAGCCTCACAATTTGTTGTTGCCGAGAAATAACAAAGGCCATCAAGGATAGTCTTCTTCTTCTTCACGCAGGGGCACACAGCACACTGTGATTTTTCGTTTGATTCTTACTAAACATCAGGAATGAATACGTCTCGTTGGAACAGAAACGTCTTCTTGATTCAATTGTAACTTTGGTCGTTAGAACGAAAACACCAAACAAGGTGACGCAACTAATTCCTATTAATTAACTGTTTTGCCACCGTCTATTTCAACAAGAAGTGGTAGACCTAAATATTCTTCCAAAATACACTAAAATGATTGTAAAAAACAAAAACAATAATTTGAACAAATATATTACTCAGGCTCAATATAAATTTGATTAAAGACGAAACAAATAATTACACAAAAACTGACTACCTTAATCAGCAGTTAATTAATTTACGTCTTGTTTTAGCCAACGCACGAGATTCTCATACTTGGAAGAATAAATATACTAATATGTTAACAATTCTAAATAAACACAAAACAAATAAATTTAATACAATCAATAAAAAACTTTTTAACCTAAACAGTAAAAAAACCTACTAAAAATACCAAAATATTACAAATTCCAAATAACAGCTACAGTTTGTATCCTAAATTTGTTAATTTATCTACCATTGACTGCACTGAAAGTGAAATAGCAACTTTAGAAACCTCAAATAAAACAAATCTAAGAAACGTAAATAAACATGTAGGCCTAACAGAAAATGTAACAGTTGAAACAGAAAACGCAATTAATAACGTAGACTAAGAAAAACAAGATGATATTAGAACAGAATCCTCAATGGAAATTATAAATTTATCGAAATGTTTAAAAACAAAAATCAACATATTAAAAATAAACAAAATACACCATACACAATATAAAACACAAATCTTCTTGAAATAAGAAAAATATGGTATAAAATAGAACGACATCGTAAGCTCTCTGAGGTGCAGAACTCACTCAAGCTTTTAAATTGTTCAATATATTAACATGATAATGTTTTTAGGCTGGGGGTCATTCCACAAAAATGTAACGTCATCGAAAAACGTGACGCTTCCACACTTTCGATTCCCCACAGCCTAGAAATTTGATGTGTAAACGCATCAAGACAGAAATAATCGCTGATGACATTGAGTTTAGTAAACGTTTAAGTGAGAATAAATTTGGTTTTACATGCTCTGTTTGTGATCGTCTGTGGTTTGGAAATGATTTACGTAATCCACATTATACGTTTCAAAAGCCTAAAAACATTATCATGCTTCGATGTTTCGGTTTCGTCGAAATTCTTTGAATGCTTAGGTGCATAAATAGAGAGAGAGAGAGAGAGAGAGAGAGAGAGAGAGAGAGAGAGAGAGAGAGAGAGAGAGAGAGAGAGAGAGGGGGGGGGGGGGGAGGGGGGAGAGAGAGAGAGAGAGAGAGATTTATAATCAATATTTGATTTTCAGTTCGTCACGTCATGTTACATGGCATTTTTTCTTTCGTTTTTGCCCCGAGGTGCTGCTTCTAAAGGTAAACAATTTTCAAAACAAACTCTGCATTTGGATTGGATGAACACCGTGCCCTTTAGTGAGACATTCAGTACGATTTTTTCAAAATGTTTTGCACACTTTCACGGCTCCGGTGTTTAGAGTTACGGAATTTCCAAACCTGCACACTATACCCAGATTGTGCTCATCAAACTGTGTTCAAACCGCACGGAGTTTTGCGATTAGTTTTCCCCCAAATTTTGATACAATTTTTGGACCCTAGGTTTCGAAATTCACATAACGAACACTACATTCAGATTCTGTGTAAAATTCACTTTAATTTGATATCCCACGTAGTATTTTGCGTTTTTATTTAACGAGCCAAGTGAGTTGTCAATTTCAACTCGACCCTTTTGGCATTTGCCTGTCTGTATACTCACGCGTGCTGCATTCACTGAATTCGATCCGACCGCTGCATCAGGGGGGGGGGGGGTAAGAATACTGCGTATGCTATATACTGTACCTGTACAAAGTCTGACTTTTCTGCTTTGTTATAGCTGTTGTTGCTTTAGCGGAGCATATTTTGCGTTAAATGTTATAGCTGTCATTTTTTAACAATTAATGACTCCAAAGGGGGAGGTTTTTAATAAGTTCTTTTCTAAAATAAACAAATTTGTTTCACTTTAAGATTTCAGTATGCTGACACATTACTTCAGTTTACCCCTAAGTACTGTTGCATTCACTTATTTATGAACATTTAATGTTGAAGCCAGACGAGTAAATATATAAAATAAAGGAAACAAAGAATAAAACGTGAGCCGTAAACTTTAAAATGTTTATTGTGTAAAAGAAGCTGGCGTATACGCTCGCCATGGTCGTTAAAATGTTCAATTGGCAATGGTAATTTACATTAAAATTTTTTATTTTATTTAATTAGCTACATATTAATTGTATAAAAATTCTTTACATTATAAATAATACAAATTTATTTAACTTTTGGCGGACGCCAAGCTTAGACAAGGTAGCTGCAGCGGTTCTTTATTAGCAGTATCATAGCACAAGATTTTATAAAAGTAATGTCCCTATTAATTTGATAAGTTTCACTTCATGGCTGTCTTCAGAAAAATCATTGTTTGAAATATGTTTTCTAAACACTGTGCCGGCAAACTGATATTTAATCATTTTTTTGGTATTAAGTTTACTGTCAGATATAATCAATAAATTGTACATAAATTTTACAATCTTTAAAACGTCTGATGGACGCTCTAATTAATTTTTAAAACAAGAACATTACTGACTGAATGACTCGTTTAGTACACGTGCTAACTTAGCGCCAAACGCTTTATCCCCCCCCCCCGTGGTGGGGAAAGCTGTACGTGCTTCCGAACATTTTCTGCCGTTCGCTTTGCTTGTCAGCACGTGATCCATATACAGTAGTGTACATCGATAGTCTCACGACACTTGTTTATCCCATCAACCCATTTGCGTGAAAGCACGCGTGTGCGTACTTTTACTCTACAGAACTCAACTGTTTTGAGAATGACCCCCCTCAAAAAAATAGGGGCACAGATGGCAGAAATGTGAATAAATCGAAATTGTGAATAAAATCGAAGAATAGAGTAGGTATGTGGGGTGTCACATTAAAGAGAATTTTAACAAAAATCTGAATATAGTGTCTATTTTGAAAAATTTACAATTTTGGTCTCCCACAGGGTAAAAAAGAGATGAAAACTCTGAAAGAAATTGTGAAATGCAGAGCGTCTCAAACTAAAGGGATCTGTCTGTAACCCAAATCTGAATGTTTCGAATTTTTAGTGTTTATGTTTGAATGATTGTGTGCTCTGGAACTGTTATACGTATTACTAAAGAAATAGCAGAGTAATCGGAATTTTTGTAATGTTTGTCACAACTGAAAAACTATTTACTATATCAATGTAATAATACAGGTAGGCCTACTTTGTTCAAGAAATAGGGAGCGATTTCTGCAGCTGAAGGAGCATACTAGTATTATTATTATTTACCAGACAATGTGGGCTTTCAAAATCAACACTATATTCAGATTTTTGGCTAAAATTCTCTTTACTCTGACACCCCACGTAAGCATGTTACGTTTTCTTTAATTTTGTTCCTCAAATTTTTGTCCCCTGCTACTCTATTTGGTGGGGGGGGGGAGCAAACAATGTAAAAAACAACAGGAAAGGTAGGTGAAAGGTATGGACAGGCATGCCACCTGCTGAATCGAAGTTTTATGAGAATCAGGTTGAAGCGTTCAAAAGTTATCGTGAAACATACCGTAAATAGACAGACAACACACGACTGTCAAATGGCTGAGAGGAACTGAGAACTCGCTTCGCTTGTTCAACGACAGAGAACGGGAAAGAAAAAACGAACGCGAGAGAGAGAGAGAGAGAGAGAGAGAGAGAGAGAGAGGAGAGAGAGAGAGAGAGAGAGAGAGGGGGGGGGGTCGAAAGAATGTCACGCGAAAATATAACGATCGTGCGCGCTAATACGCACGACAAAGGAACCACATGAAATTCATACGCGCACGTGAATTTTCGGCGGTCAGATCTCATTAATGTCCACAAGCTCACGCGCTCCACGTGTAAGAGAACGCGGAAAGGTACGTGACGACAAAAACTGTACACTTTGTATTACACGCGTGTAAACACTGTACCGTGGAATCGTGTATTACTTACAGTGTTGCGTAACATTCCGTTACGAGCGAGGAGACACACACTGCTCGTAAAACAAGCCCCCAACTCCTGCTACGTACGTAATATGTCTCTTTGTTACGTCCTTCTTATGCGACGAGATCTAGGAACCAGTACGCTCCCCGAGCTGCAGAACTCACTATTTTCAACGAAATGCGTTTGTTATTCGATATCAGACGATTGTTCAATTATAAGAAACATTATGAAAATCTCGCCAGTCGTTTTCAAGTGGCGGAAACGAGATTTCTCGGGGACGCGGCAGGATACAATCTTCAAGATCGCTAAAGAAATGTCGATGTGCGGCAGGAGCTGAATATTATGAGTATACTCGACAGGACTGCCCGGTATCGGCTAAAATGGTTGCACATTATAACCAAATGAACGACTGCCGCATCCCCAGACAACTGCTGAATTATAAGCCAAAAGGACGGAGGGGTGTGGGGCGCTGGAGTGACCAGCTCTAGTCCGTCTGCTTGGGACCGGAACAAGCCACTTTTGGTTTAATCCTTGCTGAAGATGATGACGAAGATTATGAAAATCCTGATTACCCTATTTTTTGATTAATAAAGTAAAGTTTAGTAGAGCAACCTAAACCCGGTATCAGTCGCGTAATAGATTCACACACTGCCAAAATGCAGTACACAAAGTGAGAAAAAATATAATTAACATGTATCATAACGTTTATGTATCGTAGTGTGTACACAGTTTTATGTAATGTCTGTATCCGTGACTCAACAATATATGCATGGATATGAGATAAAATAAATCTCGAAACGCCGCATAAAAACTGCATTTTTATTAGAACGAAACTCGATATAAACTTGAAACTATACATATATAAAGTATATTATCTATTATCAAAAATTTTCCAATATAACCGACAAAACAGCTGATTAAGTAAATAAGCATTAAACAGTCGATAGTTAAATTCGAATTAAATTGATTATTCGCTATTTTACGCTATATTAAAATTGCAGCAAATTTGATTATTCGTTAGTTGTTATATTAACATTGATCCATTTCGATTATTGTTAATTTATAAACCTCTGTAGACACTGATACCATCAGTACGTCAGATAATTAAAGACCAATATTAACGACTTTCAAAAGTAATTGAATTTGATAGTATATAATATCATTCAAGATTACTGAAGAAACTCATCGAGTTACTTATAAATTTAAATATATATATATATATATATTTAAATATAAATATATTTTTAAAAAAATGTATTAACTATTTAAAATATTAATGTGAAACGTTATTACACAGCTCACCATAACGGAACTCCGCAATAAACACAGCGGCGTATCAACTTACCTGCAAAAAGAAAAGATAAAACAATATTAGTTAGGAAAACACAAACACAACTGAGCTTATTTGATAAAAACAGTAACAGAAAATTACAATGAAGGGAAAGGAGGAAGAGCATAACCGAGCTGCAATATATGAAACACATTGTCGGTAACGTAATACTGCTGCCACTAAGACAATTACGTGACACTTATCAAAGCGTCAACAATCGAGTCTATTCCAGACCGTACCGGTCAGCGCACTGTGTTCAAGAATACTGTTCCTAATGGATTCGAGAACGCCTATTCACACGTCACGTCATCCAAAGTGACAGATTATTCTGGGATATCAGCGGGGTATAAATATAGGCATTCGGCGTCGGTCAGTTTCAGTTTACTTCGGGCGATTACTCAGTGCGTTTCAAGTGGCTATTAGTGAAAAGTGATTATTGTGCGGGACTCTATTAGTTGACATTATTATTGCGTGTGGACAAATTTTGTTTGAATTATTGTACGAGTATAATCTCGATGAATGACTTGTCGATTACAAATTATTCATTGTGATAATTAAAGCTTGTATTTCCTTTTCCACTGCACCGTACGACGATCCGTGAGACCGTCGTAACACTATAGTAATAAAATAAATTTAGAGTTTTCTTACTGACAGTCACTCAACAGCTGGTAAGTAACGAATGTATCTGCAAGGAACTTCACTTCGGTTTGCCCAAAACTTTGAGACGCAAAAGAATTTATAAAATATGTCTATAAAATTGTATGGGAAGAATCCTGAATTTCTCAGTTGGCCTGAGAAAATTGGGGGTCCAACCCCAAGCTAATCTTATCCCCCTTCAGAAGCAAGCTCATCTCCCCCAGAAGATAGTCTAAACCGCGCCCCCGTCCCCAAGGAGCAGTTCCTAGTTACGTCATTGCAACAGTTGGTTGTCGTACAACTCCTAAAACGAGGTTCACTGGGTGTTATTAGCACTAGAGAGAATCGTCATGAATATTAAAATAAAATGTAGTAGAACATTTACTTGGTCATGTGACAACCATTTTTTAAGAGAATATGCTCTTCCTTTGTATCTGATAACGGTACAAACACAATAGTTATAATGTCAATATTGTTTTTGAATGATAATCAACTACGGGCATATATGGAAGATCTTAAAAATGCATACTTTTTTTTTGCAAACTCGATCAATTCGCCGGGGATACCGTATTTAGCAGACATATTGTAACAAGTCGTACTCAATTATACCGTACACTGGAAGGGGGTGGGGGAGACTGATAAGGCAGAAGTGGATTTCATACGTCCGCGTAAGAAAGTGAAAGTCCTTACGTTGGCGCAAAAACCGGTTCCATAAGGACGGCGATTATTATATGACGTGTGAATTAAAAATGGAAAACCTGTTGGTTTATTTTTTGCACTGGCATCTTGTTCACTCACGTCTAAAGCCTCATAATGGGAATAAACCATTTATGAACTGTATAAAGGTATACAGGATATTACCAATAGATTGTGTATTATCGGGAGACGATTCAATTCATGAAACTATGTTCAATAAACGTACGCTGAAAAACTCTTCGTTTTCCGTCCCTATATGTAAAAAATAAATAAATAAATAATTTATTTACTTATTTCCATGTCGTTCCGTAAAACTATGGAACGACATGGAATGTGGGGTTGAAATTTTGTAAACACACTCACAAAGGTTTGTAGGTTTGCCATTTCTTATAATTACTAACCAAACCAAAATGTCATCTTGAAAATTTTGCTGAATACCACTGATTAATTGGCACAGTTACCTCACGACGCCAGTATAATTTCGTATCTCGACGTACCTTATTCTAAACATACTACTGACTGTCCCACGGATCGTCTGGAACTTGCCTAACTTAACATCAACATCATAATTCCTATTATGGCCAATATAAGTTTACATAATTACATTTGCATCCTTTACTTCTAGTTCTGCTTTTATATCTTCATTCCTCCTTCTATCTTGCAATGTATAGTTTAGAGTATTTCGAAGATACTGCGTTTCAGCACTCTCTTTTCGTCATCACTCGCATATGTCAATGTGGGTATTCCAACTGTCTTATGAAATTTAATTCTGGTGTTGTGTCTTGTTTTATTTCTAACATTTCTATGAATCGTTCCACAAATATTCCTAAATTAATCTGTCTTGTCCTTTATACCATATTCACATAGTACTGTAAGTAATAAATAAAAATGTCTTCTGTAAGTCAATTTTATTTAGAGTGACGCGCGCGTGTCATCAAATTGTAATTCTGCAATACGACACAACACACTGACAAACGTGTCATCAAATTGTAATTTCGATGTACAGCAAAACACGTGTCAGCGCCAGTAAATAGCCTACAGGAGATCGCGAGAAACCAAATCAAATGAATGATTTATGTACACAAACACACATACACGTGCAGACATGCATTGGGGTGGAAGTAATAACAACAACTATGATCATCATCCCATCATCTGTAATAATCTATGCCATCTTTATGGAATAAGAAATAATATTCTACATGTCAGTAAGACGCCCCAAGGGCTGTCTCATTCACTATAAAACGGACGATAATTTAAGTATTTTTTAACATAGCCTTTACTTGTGAATAAGTTGCACAAATTCAAAATTTTGTGCGCGACCATTAGGCGAACCCTCAAGTCAGCAAGTAAAGAAACACGCCTAAAATTCTACAAGGTGATGGTTCTTCCCACAATTCTTTATGGGTCTGAGAATTTGACTTTAACGAAAAGCCAGGCCAGTCGCATGCAAGCGGCTGAAATGAGATTTCTCAGGCACGTGGCAGGGTATACTCTCCATGATCGTAGAAGAAACACAGATATACGGCAGGAACTGAATATTATGAGTATAATAGAGAGAATATAGTCAGCCCAGTGTCGGGTGAATTGGTGGGAACATCTTTACCGAACGGATGACAACTATGGAACTGTAAGCCGAGGGGACGGAGAGGTGTGGAACGTCCGAGGAAGAGCTGGAGTGATCAGCTCTAATCTTTGCCTATTTGAGACCGGAACAAACCATCCTTGGTTTAATCCTTGAAGTTGATGATGATGACAGACTCTTTATCAGTGTAAGCAAAAAAGCCTATGGGACTAAGAGCTGCTCTGGGACGGAGGCGTATTTACCGGGGGGGGGGGGGCGAACGGAATAATATATCTATTATTGTAATATATGGGACTGGCACTACGTTAAGTGATTATGGAATTTCGATAAAATTTTTAACAGCTTTGGGGGGGGGGACTGATCTTTCCCTTATCGCCCTCCCGTAGTTACGCCACCGGGTTACAAGTAAGCATACCCTGCGTGTGGTGTTGAAATGCTACCTCTCTCCACCCCAAGAAAGACATAGTTATTGTAAGAAAACTAAAAAAAATTTTAAACGCATTTTTTCTTCCTCATAACCGACTAACACACACAACACAACTATTATCTGCAAGTTCTCAAGCTTTCACGGCCGCCGCTTAAACATTATTGTTCTCAGCCGGGCTGTTAGACCGTGGTCCATAGTTGTCGTTATTGGCAAACGTTTCGGCCCCATCAGTGTTCAGACCGGAACGGTGTCTGGTAGATCGTGCTGGCACAAAGATGTAAAAAAAGTGGGCCTTCTCAGGCAAAACACACACAGTCTGTACCTCATCTCTGAGGTGAATCGGCGGACACGGTGCCAATCTAGACACTGATGATGTCATCCGATAGTGAGGCCGAAACGTGTGTAAGTAAGGACAACCGTGAACGGCTCAGCTTAAAATAATAATTTCAAAATCTGACATCTTTTCCTATCCGCGTGACTACATATCAAACCGCCCTGTTCTGTGTGTGTTTTAACGTTTCCAGCACCCAGTAACGCTGCTGCCCGTGGCATTCCACCGCCGTCCGTGCGACATACCAGCCCGTTATCACCGTCGTATCATTATTCTTCTCAGTACGTACGCGCGCCTATTTCTGAGAAGAAATGCGTTCTGTGCATACCGGACTAACTACTGAGTCGGACTCTTACTCAGATTCCTAGAAATCGTAAGATTAAGATATTAACCACGCTGAGATCTCTAAGGGTGTGACGATCGCGTGGTCGGTGCCTTTTCGTCTGTTCTAGAGTTTCGTCGCAAAAACCACATCAGCTTCTCATTGAGAGAGAAGCGGACAATATCTCCACTGGCGATCTCTGCAACGGGAATGCGACCTCTTCCTTCGGAAAAGTAACACGCTATATATGCTACTCTTCCTTCGGTTTTTATATGCTATATAAAAACATACATATTGGCCAAAGAAGTACGCTGCCCAACTAAGAGTCCGGTACATCGAGGAAACGTTCGATGGCTTCAATACCGAACAACAAGGCTGAAACACCTGTACAGACTAGAGGTGTGCTAAACAGGTACAAACGAAACCGTTCCAAAAATATAACACGTACAAATACCTGTTATTATATACCTATTATACATATACAGTGGAACCCCGCTAGTCCGAAAACCCGCTTAATCCCAACCGGTAATTTGAAAAAAGGGTCTAAAAATTGGACAAAGAAATAAAAAAATACGACAAAATAACTGGAACATATCAATATAATTTGTACATAAAAAACTTAGACAAATACACACTAATGCACTTTTAGTGAAATTTTTTATTAAAACTAAGACTTTAGATTGTTTTAAATATAAGGCAAAATAAAGTTTTGAATTACGTTATCAAGAAATTAGCGTCGGTAAAATGAATGGAAAAAGGTACTTACAGTTTAGTGCCAGTAAAAGTATATAAAACACAAAAAACTACAATAAATACACATTACGTAACTAGACACTACTTAAGGTGTTGCACAAAGTCAGTCATTTTTCTCTGATGCAAAGCTGTAAATCCAGCATCAAAAAGTAGTACAGTACTTTGATTGTAGGCACGAATGTGGTACTGTGTATACACGTTATACAATTTATATTTATAATATACAGTACTGTATAACCTATAACCCGGTTTATCCGAATTTACGCCAATCCGAACAGGACTTGGTCCCAATTAGTTCGGACCAGCGGGGTTCCACTGTACCTGTAATAAATAATTTGATACAAGTAATAAATTGAAACTAAAAGTATTAACAGTGTTACTTTACACTGTGACTTTATTAAGCTGTTACTGTTTAAAACAAAATACGAAACAAGAGAATTGATAGGTCTATCTCCCTTTGGGAATACTAATTTAAGTGTTCACTAGGAACAAACAAGCTGACATACATTTAATATTAAATGATTGGTTCCATTTCGCTTAGACAAATCAGTTGCGAAACTCGGGCAATGAAATTTAGTTTGCACGGAATAGCACAATAAATAATGTCAAAACAATTTACGTGATACGTGCAGTGAAGTTAAAATCATCTCCGAAATCACATTAACAAAAAGTAATGGTCTATCACCCACTCTGTAGGTTATAACACAATATAATTCGCTTTTTCAAAATTTGCCAAGTTGGTGACTAGTATAATATATAATATGTTATTATAATCTGTATTATATATCTGGATAGCACACGAGAATAAATGTAACATCAGTACGATTTTTTTTTTCATTTATTAAAAACAGCTTCGTCTCTTTGGCATAGAGATATTCTGAACCTCGCTGTTTTGCTTCGTTTCGTACTTGTATGGCAATCGGCACAAACGCAGAATCAAGTATTCAGCACCAATAACTATGACTTTGTACTCGTTTATTCGTTAGAATTTTCAGTTATCGTTGAATCGGAACAGGCATTCAACTTTTCAGTCACTGTTATATCCGTTCCACAAAAATAATCGTTTCAAAATACCTGTTACAGGTGTATCGGCCCATCTAGTTCTCAGTTTCCCAGAAATCGTGCTGCAGTAAGATTGGAGTATTAAACATGCTGAGGACGCTAGGACAGTTACCGCTATTCGTAACGGTAAATGGGAATAAAAAACGTAGACCTAAGGAGTGATCACCGCAAGGTCTGTGCCTTTTCGTCTATTCTAGTTTCATGGCTTCGCAGTGAAGAGAGGCTTCACTCAGACCGTTTATTCGTACAGTGGAAGTCGTGAATAACGAGCTCGTTTATAAGGAGAACTCGGATGTAACGAACAACGGTAAGAGATTTGTTTGTTTTGTATCTAAGTAATGATAATTAAATTCGCTTTTAACGAGTAGAAACACATTATAAAATTGGTTATAACGAGCATATTATCGCAGGGTGGTTCATTTGTTAAGGTCTAACAAAAGTTGGTTACAATACAGCATTTTAAACGTTCGTTTAAAACCATTAACGCAATTTAGTGAAACTAATAACGTAAGTGATGAATTCGTGGATTATTTAAATAAATTACAAAACTGTTTTGATATCTTCAGATACGAATTTACTAAACAAACAAAACAGATGATTTTTTTAAGGTTAATTAAGTTCTGTGTGCGAAATATAATTTTGACGATTCCATTTAGAACGAAGAACAAAAAGACAAATAAATTAGAGTGAATTCTCTTGTAATTTAAAAATAAATACTGTACATGTGGCATGGAAAGATTTGCGTTTTTGCCAGATAGGAAACATTTGGCTGATTTTTCGTAAGTTTTTACTACACAGTTACTTTTACTACTTATATTTCGCGAATGCACTATACGCCAATATTCGGCAAAGAATGTTAACGCCTAAAAAACGTTTTAAGGTCTAAATTTCACTTTTAAGCGTAGAATAAAAACACGTTAAAATTTTATTGTGGAAAGCCTCTTCTATAGTAGACTTTTTTTGTTGTGTTCGATAATCATGGTATAAAAATTTAGGCTTGCGAGTCGACAACTCGGATGTAGCGAGCACCCGGTTTTAACGAGCACATTTGTCCGGTCCCTTGAATCTCGTTATAAGCAAGTTCCACTGTACACGTGTACCTAAAAAGTGTTCTTTCTGTCATCCGATACTATTCTTGACAACACTACACGCGCGCACGCACACACATACAAACCTTAGTATCTGTTGTAAGGAACACAGATATCTCTCTCAAAGGGATTTTCATCGGGTATTGCACATACCTATACCTAATCGCCATCTATTTCAGTCCTGTGCATCTTCTTCTGGCAAGTTATATGTTCCATGGCCTTCCTCATGTTTTCATACAAGGACAGAATACCAGATCTGCCCCTTTTTCCTCTGTCTGGGGGGTTCCACTGAAATATTTTTCTCGGACATCTCTGTTCATCTGTTCGGAGTAAGTGACCGAACCACTTTAGGCCTCTTCGTTCTACTCTGTTAATAATTGTGTCTTCTGCATGCATCCTTCTTCTGATCTCCTTGCTGATTATTCTCTCCCTTCTTGGGACTCCGGCACTTCTACGGAGATAATCCATTTCCACGGCATTCAATTGTCGTAAAATTTCCGTGATCAACGTCCATACCTCACAGCCGTAAGACAGAACTGATTCAACAAAAGCTTTTCCTATATGAATCTTTGTGGCTCTCGAAATATATTTTGTCCCACCAAATAGAGTTCAAGCTTCCTAAAACTTTCCTGCTGTTCTATTCGTTTTTTCGATTTTGGGGTTTCCTAGCCCTTCCCGTGTTATTAGTGCCCCTAGGTATTTAAATTCATCGACCTGTTCAATTGACGTACATGTACTGTCTTTAATCAATACTTCAAATTTGGCATCGGAATTAACCACTAGATATTCGTCTTATTACATTAACATTCAATCCCCATGTTTCATATGCCTTGTATAGTCGGGTGAGCATAAGTTCCAGGTCATAAGAATCTTGTGTTATTACTGTTTGGTCATCAGCAAACTTGATGTTAAACAAGCAGTCTTCTCCGATAGTGATATCCAAACACAGATTTCCGAATATATTTTACAATATTTCCAATTTTTCGTAAGAATAAACGTGTCAGTTTTATTATATCATTAAAACATTTGGATTGTTTTGGTTTGGTAACTGGAATCAACTGTTCTTACATTAACTTTGTGTATATTTGTGGGCGGTCGCAGGCGCGCGCAGACTGTAGATTTGAGGAGTTTTATTTATACACGCCCTCTGGCACGTGTCCTCAAAACTACTACAATTATCTGACGAGTCGGTATTGTAATGTAAACATTGCGAAGACGTCAGCACAACTACAACTGGAGGAGACGCGTGGGCTCGCCCGCGTGTGTACGTACGTTCAATAACAGATTTGGTCGCACTGGGACTCTTTGTTAGAATTTATTGATCGCCCCACTGTCAAAACCTCGGACGCGTGTACGGACTGAAACACATGGCGGCAGTATCTTGAGCCAGCTTGACGCCATGGAACGCTTTGTCAAGGTGTCGAGTGATGGTCTTAAACAAAATGTGTGCGCGCCGCGCTCGTGTGTTCAAAGCCTTGTTTCTACGGTTCTTCTCTTGGTGCATGCATAGTTTATATTACATTAGTATCAGTGGCGGCTCGTGGTTCTGACAGTTGGGGGTTCAATATCTGAATGTTTCTACTAAGATAAGAGCAATTATCCCATTCCAAATAACACACGGGGTGGGTCGCAACATGAAGACATAACTATTGACAACTTTTAGTAACATTAAGTTGTGTTTATGCTATTTGTAAATTATTAAAAAAATATATAGTTAAAATTAAAGCATAGTTAAATATTTCTGTTTAATATTTAAAACGGGAAGCGGCCTACCGAGTTCCTTAATTTTGCATTTATCTTTAATAGAGAAGGAGAAAATTTGTTTTTAAAATAGATTGAACACTATTCGTTTTACCAAATCAATGAACTGAACACAAAAATAAGAAATACCTGAACACTTAATACACAAAAATACCAACAAACACTTGAAGATTATACATGCTTCGATCAGTTTAACGTTAATACAATTTAAACGACTACATTAAACACACTTTATTTTCGGAATACAATTACTTCACTATTTTGTTTGATTTTAAGACTTCACTACACACATTTTCCTTGCATTCTAAATGAAATAGAGAAATCTGAAGGTAAACGCACAAATCAGGTGGTAAAAATCATAATAATGGCGAACGGCGGTGTTATGAAAATGTTAAAATCCCCGGTCAGTGCGGTTCGGCCCTCGTCGGAACTATTCGTCTCTGTCGCTAACACTCGGGATTAGCGACTTTTGAATGAGCCGCCTCTGATTAGTATACAATCTTTTTCTACCTTTCCACTTCACGGATTAGGCTGCACTGCACGTTCCGGAAACCATCTCGTCCTCGGGCGCCCCACATTACGATACCCTGTGGGCTTATAATTCAAGGCACGTTTGGGTTACTGCATTCTTCCCAAACGCTTACACCAGTTGGCATTGTATTCCCTAATTCCGTCCCCTGTAATTTAAAAAATTTGTAATTCCCGCCTTATCTGTGCATTACTTATTTTGTCTTGTAACGCGCACCCTTTGACCAACTTTATTCAAGGTTGTGTTAATACTTGCAGTTAAAGAATATAACTATCTAGGAAGTAAAGTCACAACAGATGGACGTAGCAGTAAGGAAATTATAAGCAGATTTAAACAGGTTAAAACTGCTTTCAACAAACACAAAAACCTCTTCACTATCAACCACTATCAACCTAACAATAAGGAAAAATCTTGTAAAGACATACGTGTGGATGGAGTGTTGCCATATAAGGGAGTGAATCTTGGACAATTGGAGAAAGTGAAAAGAAAAGACTCCAAGCATTTGAGATCTGGTGCTGCAGAAGAATATTCAAGATAAGCTGGAGGGAGAAAATAACGAATGAGGAAGTCTTTAGAAGAGCTGAGGACGAGGAAAAGAGCTTTTTACGAAATTTAAAAGGCAGAAGAGCTAAGTTTATAGGGCATGTACTAAGACACAATGGGTTGGTTACGAGAATAATAGAAGGAACAATTGAAGGGAAGAATCACAGAGGACGACCCCGTTTAGACTACACGAACAGCTTATGGTGGACATAAACTGCACATCTTGAAAAGAAAAGCAGAGAAGCGTGAAGAATGGCGAGCTGCTGCCAACCAGCCTATGGGCTGCTAACCTCGGACAGAGATGTTAATACTACAAGATGTTAATACTACAATGAGGTTGCCTCGTCGTAGTGTGAGCGAAGCGTTTGCTCTTAAAATAAACAAAACGACATCTGTTAAACCGAACAACAGTGTTGTTGTTGTTGTTGTTGTGAAGGCCTCTGCTCAACGATGGACGAATTTGACAATATTTATAGTTATAAATACAAACTATAACAACTATAAGTATCAGTTGTTGTCGGTTTCAAAACGACGCGACTTGTGTCACAATCCGTCGGAGGGAATTAAGTTAGTTTCTCCTCCCAACACACACACACACACACACACACACACACACACCACTAATTGGAGCAAGCACTGTGTGATAAAGTGCGTGAAGACGCCGTGATAACGACTAATCCTCCTCCTGCACAACTCTAGTAAAGCCTGTTACGGTCCCCGAACTAGTACTTAAGCTTTTCAATATATACCGTGTGGCCGCTGTAATTACGTGTTCGTTTGTTTGCCTTTCAATTAAACAAGCTTGTCACATTTGTTGCTGACTTGAATACGATGTCGCGCGCACCAGGATTATCTAAAGTTTTGTGATAGTGTACGTTATAGCACACGGATTCTGCCGTGAAGCGTTCCAAATCCAGATTCTAGTCTCTCCGTGTATGAAACTCATAAAATATATAATACTCTATGCATACCTTTTTTTAGTTTTTTTATTGAATTAATAAATTTCAGTTTTATTATGCTATAAAATGTTACAGCGACTGGCGCTTTGACAATTTTATCTACGGAGTAGACTATACGGAGCTGGCTATACTCTCGGCTCTGGATTCAACACGTTTTGAAAATAAAAATACTGGAATTATTTATTAAATCAGACAAATTGACTGTAAGCAGCTAGAAAGGAGAGAAATTTACCCCTACATACATTTAAATTTTACCCTTTCGAATACTCACTACCTTTACCCACGCTTGACAATAATTTTTTTTTATTTGTAAAAAAAGAAGAATGTTTGTACCCCAACCAAGATGTTTTTCTCTTACTTTTAACATTTTTCCTCTCCTATTCTCGTCAGTACTTCATCGTTTCTCACTCTGCCACTCATGTCACCTTAATCATTCTCCACCACAACCACATTTCGAATCTCACTAGGTATCTTTCTTCTTTCTTTTTGTTGGTCCGTCTTTCACTCCCATATAAAACCAAATACCGAACAAAACATTTAGCAAATCTTTTCTCATCCCAATCAGAGAACCCTTCTTGCTGTCAACGATGCTTCTACCTTTTCGAAAATTCTCTTACCCATAGATATCCTACTTCTGGTTTTCTCCGTACAGCTTTCCTCGTTTATCAGCTAATAATGACTTGCTGAGACAACACCTCGCGACAGAGAACGAAAGAGAATCCTGTACGGTACAGTGGGAGGAACGACGCGGGCAGGAAAACCGATAAGGGGATGAGGATGACTGCTACCTATAAGGAAACGGATGGGAACCAGGAATTCGAGACGCCTGACAGGAGGAAGAATAGAGGAAGCCAACTTCTATGCAGGGCTGTAACAAGTAATAATAATAATAGCAAAAATAATAATGTAAATACTAACATAATAAAAATAAAAATATGTGTTGGATAATAATAGTAATAGTTTTAACAACATAATGTGTGTAACATAAGCCTAATAGTTAAAACAAAAATGTTTTCTGGAAAAAAATTCGCTCCTCAAGAAGAAGTGTCCCCGACATTAGCTTAGCCAATTTGATCAGCCTGGTTTGATGCATTTCTACCAACTTCCATTTTTACCAACTGTGTGCAATGGTTATTTCCCTCGTATTCTCCTCATCCTCTCTCTACCCCGTCAAGTGTAGAGTTTCTCGTCTACCATCCAGATTGCTACATCATACACTTGACTGTACACAAGTGGAATACCGCCGGGTTTCAAAATGCTAAGAAGAAAACAATTATAAAACAGATCAAATGTTTACGATACTGTTATGTAATTCGGAAGCGTTACGTAATACGGAACGTTCTACAAGTTTATCGAATGTTCCAGTGGAATCCAGCTGTAATGTGTGAGCGTACGTGATTCTGAACGCATTTGCTAGACTGTGAAAATTCGCGCGGCCGCACGCACTGTGTCAAGGCCGCAATGAATTACGTACGCTCTAATGTTTTCCTTATTTGCTGATGCGTAGTATGTGGAATGTTCTGGATTTTCGGCGGGGTATAAATACAGCCATTCAGCGACCGCCAAGTTAGTTATTGTCGGGCGATTACTCTGTGCGTTCAAGTGGTTATTAGTGAAAAGTAATTACGAGTTGTGGCGAAGTGTTATGTGTTTTATAATCGTGCGGGACAATTGTAATACAATTGTGTTTTATATTAGTTGACATTTTATTGCGTGTGAACAATTTTTATTTGAGTTGCTGTAAGAAACTATCTTGTTGATTCCAAATTGTTTAATTGTGATAATTAAAGCTGGTTTTTAGTGATTTCATTGGAGTCTTGTATTTTGTTTTCCACTGTAGGGCCTATTATACGACGATCAGTTATTTTTGTACGAGGTAGCCTAACGTTTGATGTTCTACAAGTGAGGGATGGTATGCGTTGGTATTAATACTGGGACATTAAATAGACAGGGTAGGGACGATTTTAACCGCCCCTCTCTCTCGCAAACACACACACACACACACACACACACACACACACACACACACACACACACACACACACACACACACACACACACACACACACACACACACACACACACACACACGTGGGTCTATACGGTAACTGAGGCGCGCAATAATATACTGCTTTGCATAATGCAACCAAATGGGCACTTAAACTGATTTATGGTACAAACGTATACACAAGAGCGCACGGATAAATCAATGAGCATTACGTTTTGCACAGCGTGTGTCGGATGATATTGAACAAGACGATTCAAAACCATCATATACAGTACTTCTGAACACAGAATGTCTGCCGCACAGAAAATAAACAACGCTCCGTCACGTTTCTGTTTAACTTTCAAAAGAAACAACATCGAGTGTTGTTCATTTAGAGATACCGTGAAAACTCCGTGCGCTAAGAGGTAGCATTTTGTCAGATCTATATGTTCCCAGGTAGCCGCATTCTATCAGGTTATGACAGCTTTATCCCCATTATAATGCTGTTATTTGTAATGAGTTGTTCGTTACAGCATACATACAGTCCTCATATCCCTACAATCCTCCCTTCTGTTCCTACAGTTCTCCTATATGTCCTTCCGTTCCTACAGTTCTGCCATATGTCCTTCTGTCCCTACAGTTCTGCCATATGTCCTTCCGTTCTCACAGTTCTGTCATATGCCCTTCCGTTCCTACAGTTCTGCCATATGTCCTTCTGTTCCTACAGTTCTCCAATATGTCCTTCCATTCCTACAGTTCTGCCATATGTCCTTCTGTTCCTACAGTTCTCCAATATGTCCTTACGTTCCTACAGTTCTGCCACATGTCCTTCTGTCCCTACAGTTTTCCTATATGTCCTTCCGTTCCCACAGTTCTGCCATATGTCCTTCTGTCCCTACAGTTCTCCAATACGTCAGATTGTTCCTACAGTTCTCCTATGTGTCCTTCTGTTCCTAGAGTTCTGCTATATGTCCTTCTGTCCCTACAGTTCTTCAATACGTCAGTTCGTTCCCACAGTTCTCACATGTGTCTGTCTTTCGTCCATCCCTGTGCAATCATTAATGCAACGAGTGGCGTGACTATGGGGGGGGGGAATCAACTCCCTCCCAGAGCTATTAAAAATTTCAGCGAAATTCCATAATTACTTAACGTAGATCCGCCGTTTCTAAGCCAGGTGCGTGTGTTTAAAACAAGGCTTATAAATAACTGCAGAAATAAAATGAATCACAAAATTTGTAAATTAATAAAATAAAGTTAGAGTTTTTTTAATAATGACAACATTTGGAAACAACATACATCTTTGCGGCCTTACGTACATTTTATAAATTGAATTTATAAAATTATACGAAAAGAATCTTGAGTTTCTCAACTGTCCTGACGCAAATGGAGAACCCAACCTTTAAGCTAGTCTCTCCAAATAGCAGCGCCTGGTTCCGCCACGAAATGCAACGAAGTTTTACTAATATTTATAGTCTACTAATATTTTTTTTTTAAGGAGGAGGGGGAATGCATTTACGCATGATATGGTGTGGGATTCCCATATCAAGTGGGCCTATCCACTAAAACTCTTCCGTCCGTCGAACGAGCTCTAGTTTGCGACCGTTTATCACAGTACTTCAAACTAGGGCATCTTGCTACGCCCAATGCTCTCGCATGCACACTGTTCTGCTTTATAGACGATCTAAGTCTCCCTTCTTCACCCGAACGATGCTCTCTACGTAATGGGCCACATGATTCCGGACGTCACCCCTCTTAGCATAGCTCCGACGATGTTATCTGGAGCTATACTTCCTACAACAGCAACTAGAGACGCTCTTCATGTGCCCCACGTATCACAGTTGAAGAAGGTGTGCTCTGCGTTATCCTCTGTACCCGGCCAGTCTGCAGACAAGGCTTTATCAAGGTATGATTGGAAGTATCCACGACCGCTCCGAAACTGCGTCAATAATACTATTAATAGTATTAATAATATTATTATTAGAGTAGGAGCTGAATATTATGAGGATACTTGATAGATAATCGGCTAAAGTGGTTGGAACATCTTAACCGCATCCCCAAACACCTATGAAATTACAAGCCGAAAGGACGGAGAGGCGTGGGACGTCCGAAGAAGCCTGGTGTCAAAAAATTATACCTCTGTGTGTATTGTGTGTGCATATTTCTATTTCACCCACACGTATTTATATGCAATAAAACGTCGTTTACACGATCATGTATAGCCAGCGATGGTTCGAGTATTAATCGATAAGTATTACCTATGGACGATTCTTATCTAATATCTTCTTAATACAACACTTAGTGTCCCGTCATCTGCCTTGTACACGCGCAGACAACAAGGCACCCCTGTTTACTTTGTACAAGTTTTCTCGCTAAATATAAATATTTTACAGTTAAAACTAATGGTGATGAATGAAGAAGACTGGGGGGCGATGAGAGAGAGAGAGAGAGAGAGAGAGAGAGAGAGAGAGAGAGAGAGAGAGAGAGAGAGAGAGAGAGAGAGAGAGAGAGACGCAGACATACTAAGTAGTTGTTGAGTTGTTCAGCTGACGTGCGTCAGTGTGTGTGTACTTTCCTCTTTGACCTTTCACTACACACGCACGCACGCGTACGTGCAAGATATAAAACTCGGGCTTAGAGACTTCACTCGGTATCGTCTGCGAGATAATCTGGACGACCCTCAAACCAATGCGGCGCGCGGCTCCAAATGCCAAACGTACACAGGCAGGCCTACACGTCAGAGAAAAGTTAATGGCTTACAGCAGTCTCTCGCTTCTTAACGCACGCAAACGAGCGCGCGCGCGACCGCGTCGATTTCGCACCATATGAATGCTTTTTGTAAAGTTTGCTTTCGCATCTTATCGACTGATCAGAGCAAAAATGTAATTATTTCAAGTTGAATACTTTTTACTTCCATAATGGAAATGGAAGTATGGTGATGCCGAAAAAATCATGTTCGAGATAAGGGCTGATTCTGATTGTACTACCCTAAAAAAATGAAGAAAAGTCACTTTCTGAAAAGTGTCTGTGCAGAATTTTTTCTATGGCGAACGATAACTGCCGCAAATTTAAACAGAATCAAATAATTTTTTACATATGTGCCTCAGATGTAGAGGACTCAAGCCCCATTGTTTTGCTGAAGACCGGTTAAGGGGAAAGGGTGGTTTACCTGCCACGTTTTACGTTTTAAGTACAGTACTTAATTTTGATAAAGTGTCCTGAAAAGAAGGTCATAATAATCCACTGTAGAAAGGTAGATGAAATATGTATAAATGAGGGTAGTTGCAGAGGGAAGGGGTAATTTTCTATAAATTAAAATGATAGTTGAAGGGGGAGGGGATAATTTTATATATGTGTACTACGTTATCGGCAACAAAGAAGTAGTTTGTTGTTAAAATTCATTCCCGGGCTGCCTGACTGTGGTCCAATGTTTTCTGCAAAACCAGACGTTTCGGCAGTGCCATCGACTGCCACCATCAGTGAAAATCGAGTGCGCTAACGTGAGGTGGTATACATAGTGACCGTGGTTAAGGCTGAAGAAAGAAATAGAAAGAAGTAGTTTCTTTGGAAATATTTCATTTCGAAAATGATTTAAAATATAAATCTTTGAACATGGAAGTCATGTATGGTTCTCCATACCGTCATTTGAACATGGAAGTCATGTATGGTTCTCCATACCATCATTTTTTTTAAATGTGTACGAAACGAAAGACGTATTTTAGACCAACAGTAACTTCTACTACCACCAAACACGACTGTACAGCTGTCCTGTGATATGTGTATAATCAATGTTTTGATTACAAGTATGATAAGCGAAACATTCAATTACAATTCAAACAAACCTCTGAAGACACAGAATAATTTCTGTGAAACGTACGTGTGAAAATAAACTTACTTGCACTGTATTTAATTGAAGATATTAAATTATTATTAGAATATACGAGTATAAATACATATTATTAGTATAATATTACATATTATAATTATACAATTATCAAATTGTAATTATTTCTGCAAGCAGGCTGTATTATATTTTTTATCGTTTTAATTAATCTGAAGCATGTTTCGCTGACTGTATCCAGTATCTACAGAGATTTCAAAATTAATTAACGAATAATCGAGTTGATTTGATTTCAGTACAAAAACTAACGAATAATCGGTTTTGTTTCGATTTTAATATAAAATGACAATTATCGAATTAATTTCGGTATAAATTTTCGTTTGCTGTAATGATTATTTACTTAATCAGCTGCTTAGATGCTCGAAAATTTATATCGTTACTTTTTGTATTGAAATCAAATCTAATAGATTATTGGTTAATTCATTTTGCAATCTTTGAAAGATACTGATACAGTCAAGTCAAACGTGCGTCAGGTTAATTAAAACAATAAAAAAATGTATATACAATCTACCTACAGAAGTAATTACATTTTGATAATATAAGTATCCTGCAAGAAGCTCAAACACTTACTTATACAATTACATTATATTAATTTAATTAATATTTATATTGAATTTACCTCAAGATGTTTCTTCCTTAGATGTTTCCTGGAACATGTTTCGGAACGCTTTGTGTTCCCATCCTCAGCCTATTTGTGTATTGGTTGGTTGTTGTTGTGGTTTTCTGTTGGGTTTTGGCACTTTAAATTGGTATTATTGTATGATTTTGTTGTACTGTATATATTACTATTTTGTGTATTTTCGATGTTGAGTGCTTGCTTTATACACTGTAGTCTATTTTGTGCAAAATACACAAAATACTAATAGGTACATACACCATAATCACATACAATAATACCAATTTAAAGTGCCAAAGGCCACCAGGAAACCACAACAACAACCAACCAACACACAAATACTTGACAAGACTCAAAATTCGTAAGGCTGAGGATGGGAACACAAAGCGTCCCGAAACATGTTCCAAATAAGTAAGAAATACCTTGAGGTGAATTCATTATAAATATTAAATATATTATATACATCAAGAAATAGACTGTAGCAAAAAGTGTTTGAATTATATTAGTTACCGGTACATTATAATTATTATTTTTGCTCTGTCTCTACCTCAGGAGAGCTGACGCCGGCACGTAGATGGCCAGAACTGTACTCCGGAGAGGTGGCAAAGAGCATGGGACGAGAAGACGCTGGACAGGCACGCGACGCCGTGGATCGAGAGGAAGCATGGGGAGGTAGCAATTCCGCAGCGGACACGGTTATTTCCAATCGCACCTCCAGACAAAATGGGAAGAGGGTTATCACCGGATTGCCTATACTGTCTGGGCGTCGTAGATAACGCGGTGGACCACGAGTGGAGTGTTCGTGGCGGCAGAAGTCGGTACGATATCCCCTGATAGCGTTGACGAAGCTACGCTAGGAGGGTAGGAACGATGTAGTGCGGTACACTGAGAGCATCATTCGGACGAAAAGGAGGACTCGGGGAGCCTATAAAGTAGAAAACCGGCGCAGTCTTAATCAATTCCGATTGCTATAGGAGGGATTTTAGTGGGTATTCCGTCTGAGACGGAGTCCTGCCTCGGATGGGAGTTCACAGTCTGTGCGCAAATTCAGTCCCAGCCTCAACAAAAATCCATTGTTATTCATCATTATTGTGTTCAGCAAGGATTAATAAAAAAAAAAAAAAAATGGTGTGAGCAGATAGACTAGAGCTGGTCACTCCAACTATTCTTCGGACGTCCCATACCTCTTCGTCCCTTCGGCATATAATTCAATAGTTGTTTGGGCATGCGGCTGTCATCTGTTCGGTTAAGATGTTCCATTTTAACCATTTTAGCCGACACTGGGCAATCCTATCAAGTATACTTATGATATTCAGTTCCTGCCGCACACCGAAATTTCTTTTAGGATCTTGAAGAATATCCTATCCTGCCACGTGCCTGAGAAATCTCATTTCGGCAGCTTGCTCTGCGATACGTTAGTAACTTTCAAAAAGACATTAATATTAGTACCTAAACTCTAGCAAGAAAGATATAAGCGGACTGATGTACTGTTATTATGGTTGTTGTTGCTGTTCTTCTTCTTCTTTTCATCTTCATCATCATCATCAGACTGTGTCTCAGCGACTTACACTGGTTATTTTATGTCTGTGGACCTAAATGTCAGACTCTAGAACAGTGCTTCTGCTGTTTATTTAAATGTGAAACGGACTATTCGGGACGTTTGGACGATAGCAGCTTTTTGGACTGTGGCAGTTATACTTCTGACCTTTAACTATAGACGAGATAGATTAGTTTACAACGTTTTTCTGTACAAGACCTATAAAGCTGAGGAGAAAGAAGCTTTCAATCCATAAGAACACTTAGATCAGGTACTAAATCTTTAATTCAACAGACACTCCGTAAATCTTTAATAAAACTAATTATGATAATAATAATAAAAATAATAATCGTTATCAGCATCATAGCTAGTTTTCTTTAGACATAAAATTGTTAAGCGAAGATACTGAATTCTGTGTTCATTTCGCCACTACCAAGATTCCTCGTGGAATGACAAGCGAAAGGCCTGGGTTGTTACCCAGAGAAAGTGTAGCGACCGAAACAATACGAACACGCAGCAAGTTTACTTTCATTTCAGTTTATTTATTGCAGTTTCGAGATACATTAAAACAATGTTTTCGTTTTTTACAAAACTAAGAGCCGCCTTTTCACAACACTAATTACGAACCGACTGCAGTAGTTGGACGACATACGCCGCATGAAATGGGCGCTTTCTGATGGCAATTGTGAACTGAGTGTTTAACAGCTATTCTACGGTTTTGTTAGGCGAGTAGTAAAAAACACTTAGACTGGAGGCCAAGAGACGTGAAGACACAATACGGTCATTTACAAGATCGGAAGATGATCCTGTAAAGCGCTGTAGTACAACGAACGTACCAGAATTACTCGGGACAGACGTCAGTGGACAATGACTTGGAAGGCTGTTCGCTGAGCAGTGGGCAGTCAAGTGATTCCCCCTTTTACCTCAACCATGCTTCTGACGCAGATAGGAGACTATAAGATTTAACTGCTACAAAACGGCAGACAGTTGCTCTTCGGAAAAGTGGGCATCTAAATAATTGACGACTCTCTCAACACTTTCTGTTCCCGGACGATCACGTTGCGGTACCACTGGACGAAAAGGACCCCATTTATATGATCCGAAAACTCCACGAAGACTACAGATCTTGGGATCTCGACATACATTTTGAAAAACGAAACAGCTGGTTACTGGAGGTGAAGGAGGAACATGACTGTATACTGGGATATTAGAAAGAACAGCGCTTTTTGTAGGTACCTTGAGCTTTCAGTGTCAAAAGGTGGCAGAAGTGACGGAAGACATCAGCTACAAAAATAAAACAAAGGAAAAGGGTGACACAGCAACTGAATTCTGTGCTTTGGAGTGGAAAAATAACCCACAAAACCAAAACGGTGATGTACTCTGCTATCTTAAAAAGTACAGTCGCCCATGGCTCTGAAACGTGGGTGATAAATCGAAGAAACACCCAGACGCTCAAAGCAGTGGTAATGAACTTCTGAAGAAGGCATTGTAGGGTATCCTGGCTCTAGTGCGGCCGAAATGAGTGTGTTTAGAGGTAAATTCGTGTTGACAAAACAATTTCAGAAACCATGAATAGAGAGATCGTCGATGATGGTACGGCCACGCAGAACAGACAGCTGACGATCGCTGGTCCCGAAAGTTGCTAGGCTGGTTTTCACGTAGATGACAGAAAGGGGGTTGACCCTGGAGAACGTGGAAAGCCTAGTACCCATTTACGTTCATTTGTCCACGAATAATGGCTTCCAGGGAACAGCTAGTCGCAAGCAACTGTTGCTCAACGTGCACTTGTTCACTAGAGGCACTAGTCTGGCGTCACGTTGCCAAGACTTTATATAATTTTGTAGTAAAACAGTAACTTGGATCTAGCATGGATCGTGTGGCTCTCGCTGAAATGTGTGCGGCGTACATAATTATTCAGGCACATCGCCAACGGCCTAAAAGGTTTTAGACTAGGCAGTTATACAAAAAATTGTACTCATGCGGAGAATTTTTTTGAGAATGCAGCCGGATTTAGATTTTTTCGAATTGCGGTCGCAATTCTTTTTTAAGATTTTTTTTTAAAGAACTGTTACAAATTTCCTAGCTTACGGGCCACAGCCTTGTTGGCAAGTATTGGAAACAGAAAGCCGGGACGGACTGATGCTCTGGTTCTAAATGTCTGGAAATGGGTACGCTAGGTGAGTCGACGATCGAGGTGGACACCAAGATAATTTACTTCCCTACACCAGGACTACGTCCTGCCGATTATCCCTCGTCTTCGGGGTTCCTTTCGGCGCTTGGAGGATAGCACCGCGGAGCTCCTTGGTCTCGTTGACGGCGACTTTCCAGTCATCCGTCCAGGCCGCAAACGTATCACAAAATCGGACGATACACTGTGCCGTTATCTCCTTCGCTTTTATGACGTCTTTGCAAACACCGTACACGGAGATTAATACGCCTGGGTGTTACGCAACTGTCACACAGTTCGTCGTCGCAGACTTCCTCCTTTCTTATCACACACCGCTACAATATAGAGCACCGTTACATTCCGGTAGGCAATTAAACAGTCGTAAACGCGCGCGGTACAAACAGAGAGAGAGAGAGAGAGACAGAGAGAGAGAGAGAGAGAGAGAGAGAGAGAGAGAGAGAGAGAGAGAGAGCGAGCGAGAGGCGTACAATGAGATGACGAAACTATCGCTCAACAATTAAACGGGATTATTAACAATAAGAGATGTGTCGACACGTGTTAGATAACAATTGAATAAAAAAAAAAAACACGCTGGCGTTCGGCGTTCGGACAACAATAGTCGTTTCTAAACAATGCTCGGTTGAAATCGTAAAATGGCGGCGGCGACGTTACTGTCGATCAGTCGATAATCTTCTTCTCGATGACGCTGTTGCGCTTTTATTGGTCGAACTTATTTTCGCATGTTATTCCGTCTAGGAATACAATACCGTCACGACGGTCGCACGGATCGTCGTACGGTACAGTGGAAAACCAAATACAGTCACAAATTAAGTCACTGATCACAAGTTTTAATAAATCACAATTAACAGTTTGAAATCGATATATAAAGTTATGATTAGACCGGTGATAACATACGGCAGCGAGACTTGGACACTGAACAAACAAGCCGCTAACATAGTCAATACTTTTGAAAGGAGAATTTTGAGGAGAATATATGGAGCAATCCAAGTAAACGGGATATGGAGAACGCGTCACAATGAGGAGCTATACAAGCTGTTAAAGACAATGATCTGGCCACCACCATCCGACCGCATAGATTGCAATGGGCAGGACACATCATTCGGATGGAAGACAACCGAATACCTAGGAAGGTAATGTTTAGTCAGATCGAGGGTAGAAGGCCTGTCGGAAGACCCAACAAACGCTGGATTGACGCAGTGGCGAGGTATGCTGATAATTTACTGAAAATAAAACGATGGACATCGATCGCCAAGGACAAGGAAAAATGGAGGATTATGGAGGCTAGCGTTCGACTTCGAACTGTGACGCCATAGAAGAAGGACAGTTTGAAATCAACAGGTTATTCAACAAGATTGTACTCGTACAATAATTCAAGTTAAATTTGTACACACGCAATAATAATGTCAACTATAAAGAATTCCCCACTAATTATAACACAACAACACTTCGCTACAATACTTCTACAAACACTCGATCCACGCTAAGGAAATCGCTTGCTGTCCATTGATTCACAAAGCCAGCCTCGGTCCCTTATTTACGTAGCGCACGTGTTCTAGAATATTTCTATCCTTACTTAATTGCTGACGCTAATGCGTATTTCACGTGTGCTCTTGAAGAATCTGGAACATACTTAAACGCGGCCTTGACTAGGAGAGGAACGGGTGGAAGGACGCGTTCGGTTGTTCGAGACGGTTCTCGTTACAATACAAAGTATCAATGGTGTTATAATGAGCTGCTCCTGGGTGGGAAGGATGGGGCTAGTTTCTGGGGGGTGGGGGGTTACGACTAACTTGAAGGTTGGACTTCTCCATTTTCAGCAGGACGAATATTCACCATTCTTCCTATACAGTTATTTAGACAGTAAGCTCACTATTTTGAACCAAGAACATATAACGTTACATAAATTTCGCAATTAGATAAAATTTTAAATTATGGGAAAAATTACAAAAAAATGACACCCTGCTTTATTTTACCAATTTATTCTAATTTTGTATCTTTTTTTTGGTCCCTGGGTCACAAAACTTAGAAATTTCCAAATTAAAATTACACTCAGATGTTAGTTTAAAATTCTTTGAATTTGATATCCTACATGAATTTTTGCGATTTTATCAAAATTGTCGACCACTTTCTGGGCCTTAACATCCACAAAATTTTCAAACCGTACGCTATATGAGGGGGGGGTCCTGCACCACTGGTTTGGTGGGAATTGGCTTCACTATGTTGTAAGAAATGGATTGCGACTATGGGGATCGCACAAAAACCTAAGCGCTTCGCCCAACTAACTCAAGAAAGAACTGTTTACTTCCTTATGCAGTTTACCTCTTTCACAGAAGTGGATACAGTGTACATACAGGGCCTGATACCAATTTTTTGCGCCGACTCCTCTCCCCCACCCTTTCCATCTTGCAACCTCTCACACAACGAGTATTACGCACGATTTACTCCTATATTATAGTCTACTTATTATTTATGAACAAACAAAACACAACTTTAGGGTTCTATAAACAAAAATTAGTCTTGTTTTCATTTTAGTCACGTAAATTTATTTATTACAATATCATGAACACATTGGCAAATTATGATAAGTAACGGGAATATTACGAAAGTCCCGTGCTTTACTTAACCTTTACACAATGTAAATCAAAACGCTAAGAACAAAAGTTTTTTCAAAAAATGTTTATGTAGGCCTAGATTATTAATTGCTGAAAATTTTTGTTTGCTTATATTACTAGGTTGTGCAGTTGCACATCAATGAATGTGTTATTAAAAGAAATGCTTTTTGGAGAAAATCATTTTCAATAAATAAAATTATCAGCGATCCCATATTTTCGTGGCCCAAAGTAAATAATTTTTTCCCTGCTTAGTGCTGATCTTTCATTTGTGACTGCCATGCTCCAAAAAATTCTCGAGGCGATTTCAACATTCGGGAGTATTGATTCCACACTACACGATTTTAAGAGTCTACACGGATCACAATACTTTTCCTTTTGGTTTGGTTTATCAGTTTCGACTTCTTTTATTTCAGAAAATTTACTTTCATTTAAAAACGTTTTTAAATGAACACGCTGAGCTGGAAACGATTGACTCAAATCTGAAATACAAATTTTCAACAAGTTGTTACCTTTTTCTTTTACGTCGGAGCCTGCCAATTCCAATTCTTTATTTTTTGTTCTTTTCTTTTTCTTCAATATTCTTTCATCTTTCACTGTGTCTCTTCTTCCTATCTTCAGTCCACTTTGAACCTGCGTTTTTCTCTTTCCTACCCTAAACTTCTTCCATTTTTAACACTTCTGCCCGAAAAACATCTCTTTCAATCACTTCTTCTGCGTTTATATTATTTTTTCTCAATCCTTTTTGACTTCTTTAATCCAACTCGGTGTTGACTTCTTCCCCCACAGATATTTGAAGACCTGCATTGTTAACCTATTGTCGTCCATTCTATATAAATGTCCAAAAAATAAGAGTCTTCTTTGTCTCATTGTTCCTGTTATATTTTCCATTTTATTTATCTATTTATTTTGTTTTACATTGGCAAGATGAGTATTTTTTTCTGTTTTGTTATTTTAATTTTTGCCCCCCCCCCCAACGCGTGCGCCATAGGCTACAGCTTACTCAGTCTAATAGTAAATCAGGCCATATGTATATACTAGGATAAATATGTTGTGGGACGCACAAGCAATGCCCTATATAGTGCAGTGGTTCCCAAACGTTTCAGTCCGCGGACCCCCCAATTAATTTAAAAATTCACGGACCCCGTCTGAGTTCTGAAATAAAACAAACAGTAAATATAATAGAAACTCTTATATTTTAATTAAAATGTATTAAAAACCAAATTCTCTTGATTTGCAAGATTATAATATTAATGATATCGAACATAGTTTCGATACGATACGACCATTGGAGCGGTCGTGGCGTAGTGGCTAGCGTGTGACGCTGCTACGCTATCGGCGCGGGTTCAATTCCCGCCAGGGGCCATCTGATTTAGATACGACCGTTCCCCTCGCAAGGTAATGGCAACCCAGCGAGTGGTATCCTGCCTAGTAGAAACCTCCCCCCCCAAAAAAAATTGCCGTTCGGATCCGGCGTTAAACTGTAGGTCCCATATACCTGTGAAAGACTCAGTACCACACGCACTCCGGGTATATGCGGGGAGGGTACAAACCAGTCGAAAGACTGAAGGACTACGAACTGAACTTGAACATAGTTTAAAGTGAAGAATGAAGCTGGTTTTGCACAATTAGCTCTTTAATATTGGGTTTAATGTCTGATAATTTTAATATTAAGTAACCCTTGACATCAAGTTTATTTCTTAACTTTGACTTCAAGTACGTTGAGCAGGATGACTGCGGTTTCACACAAATAAGTAGAGGAAAACAAAGTTAAACACTTCAAATCTCTTTTTCCGAGTTCAGGATAGTCAGTCATTAAAAATATAACCAGAAGTCAGCTAGCTGTAACTGCGAAAACTGTAATTTTAATGAAGTTTCACTTGAAAGTTCTGCCAATGAATCTTCTTCTTGTACTGTAAGGTGTAGTCCGTTCGGATGACAAACAGATCTGCTACACGACCTGATTTAAAGACGTTATTAAAACCATTAGTTTGAAATTACTTTTACAATTACAATTAGTTTTAACCTAAAAAAAAACTACTAGAATCTTCTATTAAATGTTTTAAGATTCAAAAATTTAGATTTTAGAGCACAAAAAATCGGAGAAAATTACGGTATATTCTAATTTTTCTTAAAAGTGTCTGCGGACCCCCTGAAACATTGTCGCGGACCCCTAGGGGTCCGCGGATCCCAATTTGGGAACCACTGGTTTTACATATAGGCTAGGCCTATTTATAGATTACGAAAAACCCGATTGAACTATGCTTCCTGACATGCAGAAGTCACCAGTGGCGTATCTAGAATTTGGTTTTGGGAGTCCGGGGTCGGGTCGGCGTCATACAAAAGAAAAAAAAAACACGTTAAGACTAATCAGTATTACTACTATCTTCAAAGTGGGTGAAAAACGCGTGATAACATCCTGAAACCTGGTAGTTTAATATGTAATTTTACTTCATCTATTTGAGGAGTTTTGTATGATTTATAAATTCAAACTTATAATTTTTGTGGTCGCTAATGATTTAGATTTTAGAGCATAAAAAATCTGAGAAAATTGAGGTATATTCTATTTTTTCTTAAAAGTGTCTGCGGACCCCACTTTGGGAGCCCTTAGCGTGTGTATGTCTTGTGGTTTCTACAAACACATGCGGACATAAACAGTATCCGTACATGGAGACGAGACCGGAAGACTGTACTGCAGAGTTTAGATTTATCTGTCCGCGAAATTTTGCGACTGTTTGAGTTCGTTAAATGGCATCCGAAGGTACTGTTGTCCACTGCACTGCTCTATCGTTATCAGCAAGAGCAGCGGGACGTGTGCTCACGTGCACTATACCAGCAATAATTCACTTCCGACCTAACGAGTCCAGTCGACCCAGGTACACACTACAGCAGTGTAGTTGTCGTGTGTTAACAACTACATCGCCTGCAGCGTACCTTTATCTGCATTGTACTGTACTACTTGTAGTTGTAGTTGTTGATCTCATTTCTAAAATCAAACGGTCCCGGACCGTCCTCCCCGATGTCCGCCGATTAACGATTCTCGGTCAATTATTGCTGCTTGTTGTTGCAGTAGTTGTTTTGTAGTGGACCAGCTTGGTGTGCCCTCGTCCGAATAACACGCGGACGATTGTCCTCGGTTTGGCATAAATCCGTTGAGCGGACAGAACCGTGTTGTCTCGTCAGTCGGTCCACCTCCTGCCACCCCCTCCGAAACCACATAGCTCCATTCAGTGATGGATTTCTAAAATTATAGGTGCCGGAACGCATCAATTTAAAAGTTTTACAGATAAATATACTCATACTTTATATTATCGTATAAGTTTACATCAGGTTATTACAAAGGAGGTCTATATTTTTAAAGCTATATAAAATATGTAACATAGGGATAAACTTGCATCTAAAAAGATAATAAAGTTTACTGATATTTCTAAACAGCTTCATCGTCAGGTTAGCAGTACGACAATCAAAAGCATGTCACCCATGATAGCGTTATCCCGGAGCCTCAATCAAACTACAAATGATGGTTTCGGTGGTTTGGACATTTTAAAAAAGTTTCCATAGTTTCATATTTGTGTTGTCATATTGTTTGTTTCTTGACCTTCCCTTAATCTTTGTGTCCAATGGTGTATGATGGCCAGAAATCAGCCATGAATTCACGCACTTTCATGGAGCGAGCCTTGTTGAAATTTTTTAAAAGACGTTCTCACTTACACGACAATTTGAGGTAGAACGTATTTTAAAAATGAACGATGGTAGTTAAGATAAAGATTAGTGCTGGTGTTTGATTTTGGCAAACGTTTAGTTTTGTAGTGGGGCTGACGAGGGGTACAATTTAAAAAGTAGTAGTAAATTTTTGTAATAATTAGGATTTTCTTTCCATATTTTTCAGTAATTTATTTTTGGATCTAAGAGGTCCCGGAACGCCGTTCCGGCGCGTTCCCCCTGAAATCAAGCGCTGGCTCCATTACTTTTCCTACGACCACTGCTACTATCAGCGTCTGTCGTCTGCTCTGGTCTTCACAATGTTAAGGCCCCCCCCCCAGGCTACTAATGTTTCGTTTACTCTCTCTCTCTCTCTCTCTCTCTCTCTCTCTCTCTCTCTCTCTCTCTCTCTCTCTCTCCTCTTCACTTCCTCCCACAGATTCTCTTCTATAATTTGCACTAAATGCATTTTAACGTTCGCAACCATCACCACAACAAAGTAAAGTATAATCTATTTTCTCCCGTAGCTAAATGTGTTAACGTTCATTGGCTATTCCTGTAACACTCATACGTTCCTATCAGTAGCGTAACAACGGGGAGGGGGGATTCCATAACTACTGTAATATGCGACTGGGATGACAAAGAGATTTGCCAAATTAATACAAGAATTTATAATATATCGGAAAGACGAATTGTTAGGAAAACATTAGGCCCACGAAACACTTCAGAAGGTTGGAAATTAAGAAGTAATGATAAAACATATCAAAGTATAGAAAATATAACAGAAACAGTGAGAAAACGAAGAGACTAGTACATTTTTGGACATTTAAATATAGAATGAACGACAACAGGTTAACAAAACAGATCTTCAGATATCTGTAGGGAAAGAAGTCAACATCAAGTTGGATTAAAGAAGTCAAAAAAGATTTAGAAAAAAATAATATAAACGCAGAAGAAGCAATTGAAAGGAAAGTTTTCGGGCAAAAGTGTTAAAAATGGACGAAGTCCAGGGTAGGAGAGAGAAAAACGCAGGTTCAAAGTGGACTGAAGACAGGAAGAAGAGACATAGCGAAAAGATGAAACAATATTGGAGAAAAGAAAAGAACAAAGAATACAAATTGAAATTGGCACGTGGTCCCCCCAGATGGCCGATACAAATAGATGGTCAATGGCGTGTGGTCCTCAGATAGCAGAAAAAAAAGAATTTATATTCGGGCCATTTGGTTGTGGTCGACTGCTTTGTTCTGTGTCACTGTCTAAACCTTTCGGCCACCCTATGGCCTTCTTCAGTAGGAAAAAGTTTATAGTGTTTCGACAGAAGAATGGAGAGCCGAAACCATTGCACTACGGTGAAGGATCGCAAAACAGTTGGTCCCGCAACCTTTTAAGAACTAAAGTCGCAATACAGTCGTGCCGCGTGCGGAGGGCCTTAGTGCGCTGTGTTCACGTAGAAAAAGTATAGAATCATTGCCACCGTCAGGGCACAAATTGTTCGTTGCTATCAGGAGAATGTCAAACGCGGAGCCGCTTCACTTACTGCTTATCCTTCTTCAAGTCAGCTGGTGCCAGCTGGGTCACTGCCACAATTTCGTTGTCGTCGTCGGCCGGTTAGACAGTACGGCTTCCTCTCTTCCAATAATATGTTGTTACCGCTACAGAAATAACCAAGGACTTAACAAATATTACCGGTGAACACTTATCGGACGATCTGACAACCGAACTCCAGTATCATAAATTACTGAACAGAAAGTAGAAAATAGTATTCTAGAACAGCCGAGTACTTCAATTATTTTGAAAATGATACTGGCTATTATGATATTCATGTTAAGTTCCACCCCGATTTGTGTGAAAATCAAACGTATTTTTAGAAACAAGGTACGTCGAGATAGAAAATTAAAGTTCTACAAAGTTGTGGCGGTCCCTGTACTGTCCTATGGGTGTCTGACGTATGGGCAACAACAAAGAAATAAGAAAGTAAAATACAGGCCTCGCAAATGGCGTTCTTAGAAGGAGGTAAAAGGTATTCCAAAAAAGAATGAGGCCATAAGAGAAGAGTTACAAGTTTTTAACTTGAATGAAAAATTAAAAGAACTGTGGAACTACGGTGAAAAGAACACTTGGAAAGAATATCAGATTCCAGACTGGCCAAACAAGTCTAGAAATACAAACCTATAGTACACAGGTGTGCGGATAGACCCAGGAAGAGATGGCTGGAGGATCTTTGAAGGCGGAAAAGGAAGCACCTTGCCTATGCCGTGTTGTGAAGAAGAAGAAGAAGAAGAAGAAGAAGAAGAAGAAGAAGAAGAAGAAGAAGAAGAAGAAGAAGAAGAAGAAGAAGAAGAAGAAGAAGAAGAAGAAGAAGAAGAAGAAGAAGAAGAAGAAGAAGATGGTGATGATTTATAAAATACATAATAATAAAACTTTTCAAACTACAAAATTATAGTTCTATAAAGTTGTGGAGTCGCTGTACTGTCCAATGAGTGTGAATTATGGACAACAACCAAGAAACAATACATCAATAAAATAGAGGCATCGGAAATGGGGTTCTTAAGAAGAGCTTAAAGGTGTTATAACCTTAAGTGTATAAAGAATGAGCCCATGAGAGTTACAAGTTTTTAACTCGAATGAAAAATTAAAGGTTTACAAACAACGGTGGAAAGAACATTTGGAAAGAACGTCAGATTCCAGATTGGCAAAACAAGTCTGAAAATACAAACCTATAGGACACTGGTGTGTGGGTAGACGGGGAAGAGATGGCTGGAGAATCTCTGAAGGCAAAAAGGGAGTACTTCCATCAACGACTGAGTGTCGAGATTATTGCACGATGTATGCTTTCAATAACTAGTCGTGGGATGTATTTGACTTTGCAGCAACTGTTATGTTCGGAGCTTCCATTGAGCGAAAAGGATACGAAGCAGAACCAGTGGCATAACAACAGTGAGATGTCTACACATTATTCTAGAAAATCGCGTCTAATCAGAGTAACAGCGCCTGTCGAGACCTACCCCTCACTAAGTAATGTCTGGCCGTCGTCCCCCGGGGGTTAGCGTGATCAGGGTCTGTGACTAAGAAGGAACAATGGTGGAATCATCTGCCGAAAGCGGCACTGAACTATTGGTTAGAAGAGACGTGGGTCGTCCGAGGATGAGATGGATGCCGGAACAGGTTTATATAACCTAATCCTAAAAGAGAAGAAGAAGAAGGAAGTTTTTTTAGTAGGTAAAGCATTATCCGGGGTGTCGTACACTGCCCATGGGGTTTCCGGGCGTTCATGCTGCCCTCCTCCTCCAACAGAGAGAGAGAGAGAGAGAGAGAGAGAGAGAGAGAGACAGACAGAGCGCGCGCGTAATGGTGACCAGAGCGCAGATATCCTGTATCGAGTTACATTTCAGTGTGATACTGAGGGAAAACTACTTGTTCCGCTCTGAAGTTATTTGGTTTGACTATCTTTCCGGGACGCATATCACTAGAAACGATCCGGACAGGGAGGAAGACGCGTGGGACGGGGTGTAATGGCAGTGACGGAACTTCGTTTGATAAGGAGGAAGTCGAGCGACATAAAACTGAAGCGAAGGCAGAGATGGTATATCCTATCTCTCCCTGCCGCTCTCTCAACTCTCCGGGGACGTGTTTCAGATAAGTAGTAACTACGGCAAGTACAACGAGAACACATCTAGAGCGCGCTGCTCTTATACCCCTACCGGACAGTCAACCCCATCCACTCACCCTCCCTCCGGCCAAACTACTTTATGGCGTTCCATAAACACACGGTGCTAAATAAGAGTCGACGTATTTACTGATACCAAACGCTGTCGCCGTGTTTTCAGTTTGAAACCGAATATAGGTAGCAGAAAAAACAACAAAAAATTCTTAGGCAGAAAAACTCTTTAAGACATAACTCAGAGAACAGAAAAAAATAATGAAAAACTTTTTTTACGGTAGAAAAATAAATTGGACTTTAGCAAAGCATTAGGCCAGACGTAGTCAAGCGGCCGAAATGAGATTTCTCCGGCACGTGGCAGGATATACTCTTCAAAAGAAATGTCGATGTACGGCAGGAGCTGAATATCATACTCGAAAAAATTGCCTAATATCCGCTAAAATGGTTGGAACTGAATAGACGACTGCTGTCGCATGTCCATACAACTATGGAATTACAAGCCGAAGGGACGAAGATGTGCGGGACGTCCGTACGAAGAAACGTTGGCGTGACGCTCGCTCCTTAGGGCCGGAGCAAACCATTTTTACTTGCTTTTCTTTAACTCACAATCTTGTTTGTGTTGGAATCTTGCATCCTTCATTTAACACACTTCCTGACATAACCTATTGATGAAATTTTGCACAGTTACTAAGGTCGGATGACAATACAATATTCCACCGTCATTTTGCAAATATACCCCCGTAGGGGGTACATTAAGGGTGGAAATTAAGGGTGCGGGGGTGAAAATTGACAAAATCTGCAAAACGGCTATGCGGGGTTTTCTGGGGTCGCAGATGACAAATCCGATAGCCGTTTTGCGAACATCCCACGAAAGGGGTGGAAATTAAGGGTGCGGGGGGTGAAAATTGACAAAATCTGCAAAAAGGCTATGCGGGGTTTTTTGGGGTCGCAGATGACAAATCCGATAGCCGTTTTGCGAACATCCCACGAAAGGGGTGGAAATTGGGGGTGCGGAGGTATAAAATTAAAATTAAAAAAAAATAAATAAAACAAAATTGACAAAAAACTGGTACGGGAGTTTACTAATTACACTTATGCAATGTATGATAATAATGTATGATAATAATATAATAATAATAATAATGTATGATAATAATATAATATTGCATACGTTTACTAATTAAACTTATGCAATGTATGATAATAATTTCTAGGGTATGTATGTATGCAATTATGCAATGTATGTATTTCTAGGGTATGTATGTATGCCAATATGCAATGATGGAATGTATGTTCTCTTTAAGAAAAGCAAGTTTTTAAAATCTTTTAAACATTATATTATTGGTTTGAACTTTGCTGAAGACGACCATGATGATGAAAAATAAATTATTCGCGTTTATAGATACATAAAACATGATAACGAGAAAATTTATGTATCAGGAAGAAATCGTATTGTTACGACAGTCTATACGATCGTCGTAGGTACAGTGGAAACAAAATAAGTACAAGACACCAATTAAGTCACTAATCACACCTTTAATTGTTACAGTAAAACAGTTCGTAATTAACAACACAGTCTCTACACCAAATCAAATGAAAATTGTACACACGCAATAAAATGTCCACAAATATTAAAACTCAGTTGTATTACAATTATACCGTCCGAATATAAAACGCAACGCTTCACTACTAACTACTTGCACGTACAGTACACAGTAATAACCCGAACCGCTCTGTAAATATATCGCACTAATACTCTCGAACCGCACTATCCAAAATTTCGCATGGAACTGAAACTAAGGCCGCTACCCGATGTATTTATAGTCACGCTCACACACCAGAAGCTTCCAAACTGCGTCTTATCTCTCGTGAACTACGTAATTACTACGGCCTTGACACAGTCCGAGCGCCCGAGCGAAGCCCGGCACAGTCGAGAAAATTCTCGCAAAATGCATCTAGTAGCACGTACACCACGGGCTTACATCGAGATCTTTCTGGCACATTCGATAAACGCGTAGATTGTTCTGTGCTGTCGTAGCACGCCCCCTCCTTAAGCCTGTTCGTCCCGAACTGGCAAAGCGTCTCTAAATTTGTACTTAGCCAGGCGATCTAGGTGGACGACCTTGAACTTTCGCTGTCCTTCCTGTTGAATCCGATAAACAACATCGTTAATTCTTTTTTCACAGTGTAGGGTCCTTCCCAGTTAGACTGAAGCTTAGGTGAGCGACCACGACGGCGCTTTGGATTGAACAACCAGACCTGATCTCCTTCTTGGAAACCCACACTATTGCTGCGAATGTCATACCGAGTTTTCATTTTATTACTGGCAATCTTCAGCCGTCCTCTTACCAAGCGATTCATTTCTCGCAGTTGGTTTTCTAATTGCGAGGAATAGTTCTTTGGCTCTTGGGACTGAGTCTCAGGTGATCCAAACATCAAGTCCCCAGGAAGACGAATCTCCCGCCCAAACACCAATTTTGCTGGAGTCATGCCGGTTGTGTCATGTACTGATGACCTATACGCCATAAGGAATAGTGGTATACGTTGGTCCCAGTCTGTTTGGTTCTCGTCAACAACTTTCGAAAGATGCTGCTCAAGTGTCCTGTTCAATCTCTCAACCATCCCGTCCGACTGAGGATGCAGAGGCGTTGTCCTGGTCTTTCGAATTCCAAGTAGACGGCATAATTCTTTAAACACTCCTGATTCGAAATTTCTCCCTTGATCCGTATGGATTTCCATAGGGGCTCCATAACGGCAACAGAAGTTGTGAACTAACTGCTTTGCCACAGTGGTAACCTCCTGATTTGGAATTGCGTAGGCTTCCACCCACTTAGTAAAGTAGTCACCTACAACCATGATGTACCGGTTTCCATCGTCAGTGACTGGGAATGGTCCAGCAATGTCTATGGCAATTCTCTCGAAAGGTTGTCCAACGTTATACTGTCTCATTTTTCCCCTGCTTCTGGTTTGTGGGCCCTTGCTTGCAGCACATATTTCACACGTCCGTACCCATTCCTCTACGTCGTGGCGAAGATGAAGCCAATAGAATCGCTTCCGTATTTTGTCAAGGGTTTTGTTAACGCCAAGATGGCCTCCAGATGTTCCATCATGCATCTCCTTCAAAACAGGCTGCACTTTACTTCGGGGAACTATCAACTGCATGACCACGTCTCGTCCATCTGCACTTTCCCAAGCCCTTTTCAGCAATCCGTTTTCTAAGGTGAGAGATTCCCATTGTGCCCAGTAGCCCTTCAGCACTTCGGAACCATGGCAGATATCTTGCCAATCCGGGCGGCGACCTTCCTCTTTTGCTGTCAAGATCGGTCCAATGTCTTCATCAGACATCTGTTCTTGTCGACAGTCTTGTGTTGTTCAGCCGTCAGCCAGGAAATCTACAGTGATGGCTTGAACATGTTCGCTTGAGTTTTGTTCTTCCTTTCTGTGGCAATGTCGGCAGTCTTCCGGGCACGGTCTTCGTGATAAGCCATCTGCATTACCGTGCAGGCGCCCCCGCCGATGTTGTACCTTGAAGTTGTACTCTTGCAGACGTTCGAGCCACCTTGCCAACTGTCCTTCCGGATTTTTAAATCTCAGGAGCCATGCAAGAGCAGCATGGTCGGTACGTAGTGAAAACTCTCTCCCATAGAGGTATTTATGGAAGTGCTCCAAAGCTCTGGCAATTGCCAACAACTCTCTTCTTGTAACACAATAATTTCTCTCTGGTTTAGAAAGCGTCTTGCTGTAATACGCTATTACTCGTTCTTCACCGTTCTGCACTTGAGACAAAACTGCTCCTAGACCAGTATTGCTTGCGTCTGTGTCTACGATGTACTTCCCTTCGGAAGCTGGAAAAGCGAGAATTGGCTGCGAACATAATGCAATCTTCAACGTTCTAAATGCTTGTTCACACTCTCTCGACCATTGGAAGTTTCGTTTATTTTCCGTTAGCTCATGTAGTAGTTTAACAATAGTAGCGAAGCCTTTCACAAAACGTCGGTAATATGAGCATAACCCCAGGAAACTCAGAACTTCGTGTTTATTCTTCGGAACTGGCCAGTCTCTTACGGTGTCTACTTTATTAGGATCCATGCTAACGCCCGCTGCCGAAACTAGATGGCCCAAATACTGTACTTCCTTCTGGAATAGAGAACACTTCTTCGGGCTCAGCTTCAGTTGTGCACCGTGAATTCTAGTTAGAACTTCCTTAAGGTTTTCCAAATGATCTTCGAAAGTCTTCCCGATCACTATGACATCGTCTAAGTAAACAAGGCAAGTTTTCCACGTCAGGCCTCGGAGTATCAGGTCCATCAATCTCTCAAATGTTGCCGGTGCATTACAGAGTCCAAATGGCATGACGTTAAATTGGAATAAGCCACTTGGGGTCGAGAAAGCGGTCTTTTCCTTGTCTTCTTGATGAAGACCCACTTGCCAATATCCACTCTTCAGGTCCAATGTGGAAAACCACTGTGCTCCGGACAACGTGTCGAGTGTATCGTCAACGCGAGGTAATGGATAGCAGTCTTTCTTTGTAACGTCATTTAACCTCCGGTAGTCTACGCAGAAACGCAATCCACCATCCTTCTTCGCTACCAGCACTACAGGGGAAGACCAAGCACTTGACGAAGGTTCGATTACTCCCTCTGTCAACATGTCCTGTACTAACCGAGACATCTCCTCTTGTTTAGATAATGGAGGCCTTCGAGGAGGTTGGCGTATCGGTGTTGTGTCCCCGGTATTGATGCGATGTTGCACAAGAGAGGTTCTTCCCAGTGACTGTCCCCGAACTGCAAAACAATCTTTGAATTCGTGTAAAAACTGTCCGAGTTCTTTTACCTCACCACTTGAGAGGTCGTTAGAAGATCTGCTCAATAATTCTTGCAGTTCCTCTGGTAATTTAGACGTATCCGAAGAACTGGGTCTTCGTTGCGTTATTCCGGCTACCCAGGCCACAGGAGTCAATTTGCCTAGGAGCGTATTGCTTTGTAAAGTGATAGCTTGATCCAAAATATTCGCCACTCTCACATTTCCGGTTTCGTCAGGTTTTACTAAACTTCTGGCAATTAGTATGCCCGGTGTGCTGACTACCTGGGGTTCGAATATAGAGCACTGATTGCCCCTAGTATCTACCGCAGTTCTAACCATGATGATCTTTTCGGAGTTTGGCGGAACAGTTACGGCCACTTGGTTTATGACGTCCATCGATTTTTCTGCTGTCGTCATTGTTGATAGCATTACCTCTTCGCCTCCGATTCTCAAGACATTGTTTTTGAAGTCGACTATAAATCCGTATGCGTTCATAACGTCCACACCAAGAATTGCTTCATCCACAATGTCTGCAACAAGTACTTGATGATTAAACTCAAGTCGACCGAGGCGTAGGTGTATCTCCACTTTTCCATACACTTTTACAGGCCGTCCAGTAGCTGTTCGCAAGCTGCAAGAGCGCCAGATTGGCTTGAGAGCTTTCACCACGTCGGGGCGCACAATAGAAACTGTTGCGCCTGTGTCAACTGTAATCGAGGTTGGCCTTTCTTGAACAAATGCGGTAACTACCAAGCTCCCGCTGTTTTTCAGAAGCGTAGAAATTGCATATTCTCTAGGGGCTTCGTACCTCCAGTTAGTCAGCACACGCCCCGTTGCACCGACTATTGCTCGTTTCCCTGCTGCTGAATTCTAACCCGACAATCTCGTTGTAGCTTCTGAGCTTCTGAGCTATTTCGGTGTCTTGCCATTCGTAACACTTGCTGTAGTTCGTTATCTCGGACACCGGCAGTAAATGTCTGCATCGCATTCGACATTTACTGCCGGTGTTCGAAAATCTTCTGGCGCTTCAGGATAGGCCAGTCTAATTAGTCTGTCGATACTTGCTTCAAACTCTTGAAGACTTTCCCCGGAATGCTGTCGCCTTGCTCTCAACTGTGTGCAGTACACATCTCGCAAATGTTTATCACCATACCGTAATTCTAGAGCTTTTATCAACTCGGCATAGATGTTCTGGCTGTCAGGTGGCACTTTCTGTAGTAATTCTGCCGCAGGTCCTTTTAATGCAAGAACGAGTGAAACAGCCTTGTCTTTCTCTGTCCAATTATTTGCGCATGCAGCAGCTTCAAATTGGCGGAGGTACGTTGCCCAGTGACTGCTTTCGTCAAAGGTTGGAGCTTTGACATGAACTGTCCCTACTGCAGGCAAAGTGACTTTCTCTGTTAACTTATTTTCCGTGTCTTTTTCTGTCTTTATCACTGGTACAATCTGTTCAGAAATTTGTTTTGGTTGAATCTTCATGCACTGTTCAACTTCAATTTTAATTTGCTCTCTTATATTTGCCATTGAGTTTTCTACTGCAGATATTTTTGTTGACATAACTTCTTCCACAGTCAAGACAGATTTTTCTACTTTAGCTATTTTATTTGACATGGATTCTTCTACGTCAGATATTCTGGTAATCTGATTATTGGGCTCACCTCGTAATTCACCTACGTCACCACGTAGGAGACCCAATTCTGCGGTAGTATGTTCTTGTAACTGTTTCTGCATAGTTTCAAAGAGAGCTTCCGTTTTATCTTTTTGTCTTTCTTCTGTCTCTAGCATTAGTGCTTTCTGACGTTCCTCAGCTTCTTCTCTTTCCTGCCTGCGTTTTTCATCCTGTCGTTTTTCTGCTTCTTCTCTTTCTTGTCTTCGTTCTTCTTTTTGTCGTCTTTCTGCTTCTTCCGCCTCCTGTCTGCGTCTTTCCTCTGCTTCCAGCAGAAGGGTTTTCTGTCTCTCTTCCGCTTTCTCTGCATCCTGTCGTCGTCGTTCTTCTGTCTGCAACAACAGCGCCTGGAAATTTTCCATCATCTGACTGGCATCCATTGTCGTCTTGTACAAAGTATCCACTGTTAACCGTTCTATCCCAGTTCTGACACCACTGTTACGACAGTCTATACGATCGTCGTAGGTACAGTGGAAACAAAATAAGTACAAGACACCAATTAAGTCACTAATCACACCTTTAATTGTTACAGTAAAACAGTTCGTAATTAACAACACAGTCTCTACAACAAATCAAATGAAAATTGTACACACGCAATAAAATGTCCACAAATATTAAAACTCAGTTGTATTACAATTATACCGTCCGAATATAAAACGCAACGCTTCACTACTAACTACTTGCACGTACAGTACACAGTAATAACCCGAACCGCTCTGTAAATATATCGCACTAATACTCTCGAACCGCACTATCCAAAATTTCGCATGGAACTGAAACTAAGGCCGCTACCCGATGTATTTATAGTCACGCTCACACACCAGAAGCTTCCAAACTGCGTCTTATCTCTCGTGAACTACGTAAATTACTACGGCCTTGACACAGTCCGAGCGCCCGAGCGAAGCCCGGCACAGTCGAGAAAATTCTCGCAAAATGCGTCTAGTAGCACGTACACCACGCGCTTACATCGAGATCTTTCTGGCACATTCGATAAACGCGTAGATTGTTCTGTGCTGTCGTAGCAGTATAAAACCCGGTCAGAAAGGCTTTTTACCTTTTCCAAAATTCTGTTATCCATAGATATCCTATTCCTGATTTTCTCAGAGTTCTCTAGCTCTACAATTTTTCCTTCCAAGGATATGTGATAAGGAAGCCTTCACCATTCTTGCTCACGGTTACGTGATATGTGCCTACGTTAAATATATATTTCCGTAAAACATTGAGTACGAAATAAATAATACTTAGAATTTATAACTCCAGTACGAACTGAACACAGACATTTACGAGATCTTTACAAGTTTAGAAGATTCCGCTAATTGTCTACACGAGAACGATGTTTAAGTACAAATCGCGTTACGACGGAAACGTACAAGGAAGAAGGCTAGCAGAGCTACGCTCCAATCAGGCAGCGTTTACGACTAATACGCGTACATGTAGTAAATCAGTTTAACGAGACGAAGTGATTACGCAGAGGTTCATTTACCGTAATCAATACACACGGTAGGATAATAACAGCATTACTATTACACAATTATCCCCCCCCCCCCCGGCAGATGTGAATCTAAGTAGCAGACTCACCGTGAACGTAGGCACCGATACAGTCTGTATAAACTAAAAATCTGCACAATTCGCTCACTACTTTGAACGAAACCTACCTATTATTAGACAACTTTCTATATTAGATAATTATTAAGTTATCAGAATTAATTGCTTTCCAATAAAATGACATTTTTAACGCTGACAGTGACAAAATATACACGAAAATTCATATTACTTTCTGGCCAAGTATCAGTCAATATGTGGCCAAGCGGTAACGAAGAAAATAAGGAAAGATACTCGACTAAAATTTTATAGGATAAAGGATGTGCCAGTGTTATTATATGGTTCTGAAACTTGTGTTCCGGCGAAAAAAATCCGAGTAGGGTACAGGTATCGGAGATGAGATTCTTGACATCTGTTAAAGGTTGCCGCACGAAAAGATAGATTCTACAACGGGCACATTACCAAAGAGTTGAACATTTTTAATATCTCCAAGATCATATTCCAGAGAACAAAGAAAGATGCAAGATTTCTCATCTGAATAGGATGGCGGATGGCAGGTTGGTTTGGCAATACAAACCTGTAGGACAGCGACGTATAGGCATTCCTAGGAAGCGTTGGTGAAATGGACGTATTCCTTTAGGATCGGAACGTGTGATACTCCTAGTCCGTGATAGAAGACGAAGAACAACAAAAAGAAGAAGAAATAAAAGGAAAGGAAGTGGAGGAGGAGGATTAGGAGAAGGAGGAGGAGGAGCAGTATCAGTGGAAAAAGAAGAAGAAGAAGAAGAAGAAGAAGAAGAAGAAGAAGAGGAAGAAGAAGAAGGAGGAGGAGGAGGAGGAGAAGCAGAGAAGAAGAAGATCACTGTTGACACTCAGTTAGACTTCGCACATATTTTGTACAAAAAAACGGATGAACAAATCGACAAAGATGATTTACAACGGCAAACCGGCGTCGTGGTATCAAAAATAATTTTATCGACGTAACAGTTAAACAGTGGGTTAAATTTTTTGGTGTTGTCTCAGGTACGGGAAAATTTTAAACTACACCTGTAATTAAAGTTTAGAAATGTAAAAGTCTGTATACGCGTCTCTCTCTCCTTTCACCTGTTCTCTCACGACTTGACGTCTGCACTCTGCAAACAGTCGTAATTTACTCTGTACTAGCGCGGTGGTGATTGCAATCCTCCTCCAAGCGACCAATACTGAACTTCTTGGTCGACCCGTATCACCGCCTACGACCGTGAACCCACTGCGGACGCGATGCACTCGATACAGACCTAAATGGTTACTCAGGACTGAGTGAGAGGTTTACTCCCCACAACACACGCACTCTACTAAAACACGACTTCAATGGCGTTCCACTTGTTTTCAGCGGGTTACGGGAACCTGACGGGGCCAACTAGTCAAGAGTGCCTGCTTTAGTCGTAAACGATCGCATTTACGACCTTAAAAGGGTCGCTTATTGTTCCAAAGTACAATGGCTGCAGGAATAACATGTAAAATTTAGGATGGCCCGTTAAATTATTTGAAGTACATTTTAAAATAAAATGAGCGTACGCGGATTGAATAGTAACTATTCTGTTGTTTGTCCTAACAAAGTAAGACTAATGTCTTTAAGTACTTACTATATATTTTTCTTAACCTTTTCTGTAGAATGTATCTCTAGCCGCTTAAGATAATTTGGAAAGATGCTGATTATTTTTGAGTTCCACCGACACAGCCTATTTCCGTCTACGGAATGCACGTTCATCAACTTCGACAGTTTGCCCTACGCCCCAATTTTACAAGAATTTTCAATCAGCAACACAACAAGAATTTCTCTGAAAGAATGTGTTAATTTTCTTGCCGTTGGTTGTGACAAACTAGTCTCTCTCACAGTGACAGAAAAAGGATACTTAAAAATTCATGCAATTCAAACGGACAACAAGGTGACGGGAAGAACGCGTGAAGTCCAAAGATAGTACTGTCCCGTACATCTTTTTTTCACTCTACAGTTTTTTAGCACATCCGTAAATCAAGTTACCATTTTTCCCGTAATTAATGCATGTTTCTTCCACACTTTACACAGTCAGTTAATTTTTTCATAAGCTTCCAGTCTTCAGCATAGTCTTTAAGGTCTCTCGTCAGTATACAATTTATCAATGAATCTATACTGTTGAAATCCGTTTCGCTGTTCAGTTTACCGCTTAAAATTTGATGTACTCGTAAAAAAACGCACTGGCACTGGATTACACACACTGTAGTTTTAATGCTCTACGCTTCAAGAAAACAGGATGTTGATAGAACACTGTACACCGTCTAAATGAAATGACGTTTAAGAAACAAGACGGGTTCACGTTGGTTGAGGATTTTCTTAAACACGTATGAATAGACGACTTGCTTAGGTCCAACGAAAATAAACAGTAGGCGACCCTTTCGAAGGTTGTTAACGTAGTAGGCAGGTACTGTGATATGATGGCCCCGTCAGGTTTCCAAAACCCTTTTCAGCATCACAAACAACGTTTGCGAACGAATATCTTATGGGGTGAACGGTATTTTCTCCGGGCAAAGAACATGACAACTAACGATAACAGGTTATTTCTCCACACGTAAAAAAAAAAAAAAAAAAAAAAAAAAAAACTTAAAAGAAAGCTCATAACACGTGTTTTATGTGTTTATGGTCCGGATGACAAATGGACAGTAAGAGCTACTGCTTGTTGAAGATGTAGAGATAATGAAGGGCCCATTATGCCAATAGCAGACTATTGAGAACCAAACTCACTAGTGGTAACATAAAAATGAAAATATATAAGCCACTTATCAGACCGGGGTTACTTCGGCGGGGTCTACCCCTTTCTCTACTACCCATTGGTTTCTGGTAGAAAATTCGTTCCCTGTACAAATCGACTCTAAATGAGCGTGCTATACAAGTATATGCATTGAGAGGTATGCACAATATTTCATGATGCTTTCAAATGTCTGTATAAAAAAAGTCAGCAACAAAGTTTAGCAACAGTTTTAAAACGGATTCCGCTCCAATCTAAATACCCGCCACCGCCATCACACGGGCCCTGCGCCGCGTATATACGCTAATTTTAGCCGGAGAAAAATATTAACAGCGAAACTCTTTCAGAAAAAACCCGAACGTTCATCGGCCAGACAACATTTAAAATACGACCTCAATTTATTATATGTGTGTGTGTCTGTATGTATATAAATTCGCTTATAACCGGCAACACCGGGTGCGCTTGTTTGTGCGTGCGCATGCGTGCGTCAGGAGCGGAGCAAGCAAGGGCCAGGTGCTAAACAGAATGAAATGCGGGCCAACACACACACACACACACACACACACACACACACACACACACACACACACACACACACACACACACACACACACACACACACACGCTGACTTTGGCACAGACAGACGGGAGAGAGCCCCTATACACGCCGCGACCGCTGAGTGACTTTCGCTGTTCCTCGTTACGCAATATTATCATCGATCACACATCTAACGAACCCGAATCAAGAAACATAAGAAGAAGAAGAAGAAGAAGAAGAAGAAGAAGAAGAAGAAGAAGAAGAAGAAGAAGAAGAAGAAGAAGAAGAAGAACACACACACACACACACACAGTGCTATGTAAAATGGGGTCAGAGTTAGAAAACACCATAACGCCGTCAAGATATGGTGACAGATGACGCTGACATTTTGAAGTCAGACTCTGTCAAACATAAAATAGTCACTATGCCACTGACCCTGTACTTGGGGTTGCCAGATGAAAATTTTCGATAGGAGGACATTCAACAAACAATTAAGTAGTAGTCATTTTCATATTATAACTGTTGCAATTATTCGTCTTCTGCTGAATGCAACAATCCGCGAATTGTACCTTGCCCGACGCCCTGACGTCACGCCCTCCCTTTTACTAACCCTATCGTTTGCTTTGTTAAATCTCGTCAGTCTCCCATCAAACGCTGTGAGCAGAGCGGCCCGTCGCCGGACTTTCGTCAAGTATGGGAGCCTCAATAACCAAGTTCAAAACATGGTTCGACGTTCCGGACCGAAGACACGAGAACACGAACTTCGTACAGTTTTTACACGATCTTCCAGCACAGACATAGCAGTGGTTCAAAGCAGGTACTGACGAACACGCAGCCGTAGCGACCAGACACAGCAGGTTGCTAAAGGACTTATCTGGATTGCCAAGTAATATTTTTACCTTTAATAACTTACGGTGGCAGTTGCTGCATAATCACGAAGCAAAAACGAGACAAACTAGTTACGCATCATAATTGTCATAAACAATTTTATAAACTTTTGTGATAGATAGCAGTGTCAGAAATGTATACGTAGATCACAGCGTGTAAGCTGAACACCATTTTGTAAACTAGTATTGATTTATGCGACAGCCCCATATTTAGCATTTAACATTTTCTATACTCAGTTTTTCAAAAGCTCAGTACTGACCGTTCCTGACTGGCACATAATTAGGTAAATTTTAGAGGCTCGTAATGTTTTTGAAATAAACGGGTGGCACCCGGCTCAGCTCACAGATTGATGCTTTCAACAATTTCTTTTACTTGCACCTCCTCCCTTTATAGAATTATGTTAATTATAGAAACACTTGAGAAATAAGTTACAAGACAGAAAAAGTGTCTTAAGCATTTTGATGGATTTAGATATTACATTATGTTATTTGTGTGTATGCTGGACACTTCCGGGGCCCGGCGGCGGGAAGTGCCGCATAACGTTGCAGAAATCAGACCCTATTTATAGAGATCAGATCCACAAATGTTAGATAAATGATAAAAAGTAAAATAATTTAAAGCAAATCTAATAACTAACAATGAATAAAATAATACCAAAGGAAGTACACTAACCATAAGAAATAAGTAAAACAATTATTAGTAGATAAGGTATGTTGTTAAGAACCTTATTATGATAAGAAAGTAAGACATAAAATGTTGAAAGAATAACTATAAATGTGTGTTTAAAATATCATAGAAACCAAGAGTGAGAGATAGGTAGGGAGTGATAACAATAAATAGTGAAGTGATGAGAAGATATTAAGAGAAGCAATTCATATTCTTAAGGAGAAAGAATGGTGAACATTTGTAACAATAAACCAAACCCATAAAATGAAAGGGATAAAACCCCTATATTGAACCCAGAAATACAATACAGTATTTAATAAAAACTAATGTATTGTAGTCTATAAGAAATAACTGTGAACCATATTTAATAGTAAAAGTGATGTGATAAGTGAAGAATAATAATAACTAATCAAACAGACAGGACTGTGTAGATTAATGAGTTCTTTCAGTGCAAATATAAGTGTACACAACAATAAAGGTTAAAAAACAATGTTGGGATAACAATAATAATAATAATAATACCCAATTATACTTTTAAATGAGTAGAAGGATTACCAATTCTGTTATTAGTTACAAAAGCTCCCTATGTCTTTGTAACAGTTAATGTTGATTCAAAGAGACATCAATAACAATAATGTACATTACTTGTTCAGTTAGGAAGAATTAAGTTAAATTGGGTTGAAGAAACTGAACTGAGAAAAATGATATTAATGTATGTTAAACAGTATTGTTAGTTTTATGAAAGTTAGTTTATTTGTTTAGTGTTCATTGGAGTATCAACCAAGAAGGCATGACATTAAGTTAATATGTTTGTATTTTTTATTTATGTAGTGATATTATAAAGAGATGATGAGTATGTTAATTTCAAGTAATACCATACAATAGAACAATTGTAATGAATAAGAAGGAATATGGCTGAACAATAGACAGACCATAAACTTATTTCTATGTTATGTTTGTTAGTAGGATTAAGTGTTAAAAAGGTGTGCAAGAGATGAGAGTAGGAATAAGCTAGCAATGATATAAACTTAACAAGCATAATAATGTTATGCTTTATAAATAATATGTTATATTATTTATAAATTTATAAAGAAATTTATATTATTAATTATAATATTATGTTTATAAATAAGATTAATCATTATTATATAAATAGAAAAGAAAAAATATCAGATAAGAAATGATTTTGTAAAAGTATAATAACACTAACAGATTGTAAAACAGCTTCAAAGTAATTCAAAAGCCAATAAGTACGAAATAACAATAAGCAGAACGTATGTATTTAATAAATAATGTTTAATTAGAGCAAAATAAGAAATTCTAGAATGTTACAGCTTAGGCCTATAAATTACCTAACTGTCTAACTTCGGAAAACCAATTGTAAACAATTTACTATTGTATTTGAATAGTAAGACCAAGTAAATTATTTGATTACCATTAACTAACAATATTAATATGTCAGAAATGTAATAAACAGTATAACTAAGTGAAATATGTAATAACATAGCATTAGCAAGTTTGTCAAAAAACATTAATACATGACCTAGACCAGCCTTGTGAGATGTCAAATTGATCTTTGAAAGAAAATAGGGACATCTATGTTAATATTTCATACATTGGTAATGTCACCAAGGAACAATAGCCATTATAAAATATTTATTCGTTTTGAACAGAAACCCAGGATTTATAACAATAGGTTCAAATGTATTTAACCAATAAGAGTGGAAGCGGTTGCCATAACAACAAAACATTATTATATTTTTGACCGTTATAAAACGAGAGTTCCATTATTAACGATCCAGCGGGACAGACGCTATATTGAATTCGTCTCTATTAAATTCTAATAAAGAAGAAAATAAGATCCAAATGAAAGTAAAATGAATACAAGAAGTCAACCATAGTTCCAGTAAACCAAGGAGGAACAATAAACAAAATTTTAACAATAAAAATCAATAAAACTTGAATAAAAAAACAGACGCCAGAAGGAGTAGGGAAACCATACCATTGAAAATTAACGAAAGTACAACCACAAGCTTGAAGAAATACTGATGACCCATAACAAAAACAACATGGTTTTGTTAAGTATAAATTAAATTACCACTAATTACGAACTAAAACTGATTAACTTTTTTCACAAACAATAACTCTCACTCTGAACTTTGAACACCAAATTCTTTCAAGGATTAATAGATCATATTTATTCAAACAGTATGTAACTGTAAGTTAACCTATGTACGAAGCATATAAAATTGACACACACTTTTAAACACCAAGAGTTGAATTTTATGTAAACCTTTTAGTATTTAAGTACCACAAATGTAAGGTGGTGTACTTTATTTAACATCTTGTTTTGAATTTTTTCGTAATCCAAAGAACTCATTGGCAGAATAACTTGTGTAAATAAGAAATACTAGCGGCCATTATGGCCTCGCACAACTGCTGTCACCTTTGCCATCCACTGAGTGAAAATTAATTTGTTGCCGGAGCGAAACTTTATTATAATAATTTCTATTGTACTTGAATTATCAAGAATTAGCGAATTTTAAACACTAATAAACCAGTACGAATCTATAATAATTGTCCCTTGTTTTTATTAGAAAATTATTATATACTTTGTGTACTTTAGCGGTGAATAGGATTCATTACTAAAAATTTATGTTGGCAACACGTCGAACGACAAGCGAGATTTGAGTCCCCCCCCCCCGTTCGCGTGGGTAATTTGAATTTTATCAACATCGCATAGAAAAACGACACCGCACAGGAGACAAACTAATTTGAATTTTTTAATTGTTTTCTCAAAAACAATTTGGCGCCGATCGGGAATTAAATACATCAAATAAGGACAGGTAAGGATTACAACAGTGAATATATCGGTACTGGTTATTCGTGCGTTCGCGACGGACGTAGTCTGCGTGAGATATGTTTACAAATTGGCGATAACTTGGTAAGACGTTGAGAGTACGACATCGTTTAATTGAAAATAGAGACGATTGATAAGAACGGGAAGAGCGTTCATTATAATATTTAAAAAAGTATTTTTAATAATAAATAAATAAGATTTGTTTTTACTGGAATGTATTTATATATTAACATTCTTTCAACTACATAAACTGCCATGTTCGGAATATAGCCTATATACAAATTAATAAAATTTTGAAACCAATTGTTATTAACATCTGTTGTATATAGACTATATTTAATGTATGGCACATATGTACCGTATATAAAAATTTGTTATATAAATGAATACACAAATATAACATACATATTGTGTTATTTTATTAAGTACTAATTTTGAAAATACTATCGTTTTTGGTATTACTTTGGATTTGTTGAGGTATTAATTTGTTATTTATTTTATGTTTGAATATTTTCAAATTTTCTCATAGGTCCATTTTTTGACCTTTGGAAATGTGTTTCTTAATAAAGAAATAGTATCTAAATTATGGAATGTGTGTATATTTATAATATTTCTGTTACATTTCTAAAGTCATTTATATAACATATTTTTATATGCTATAAAACATACATGCTTACCCCTAGCACTTACACCACTAGTATTTACATCTTTTTCCAAATTTATTTCGGTTAATGACACTTTGGCTGCATGTCTTTGAGGCAGCTGTAGTGTACGTTTGAAATTTTTTATTTTTAAGATCGGGGGATCAGTTGGGTAAAATGAACTATTCGCGGTCCAGACTAGTGTCGGCAGTAAATTCGTTGGAAAGCGGCTGTGACGGAGTTAACGCTTGCGAAACACGAAACAGGGAGCGCTATAGTTAGCGCGCGTCCATTCAAAAATTATTACTCATTGTTCTGCTGACGATTTGCATCGGGTTTTTTTTTTGTTATTAAATTTCTTTTTTCGTACCTTGAGCGAATGTTGTTAATTAATTCCGCAAAACGCGAATGTGTGTGAGAGTGAGTATCTTAGTCGGTAGATCGCATCTGGCAGGTTGTGGTGTGTTGTTGTTCACCAGAGTGTAAAGATTAATCAGAGCCCTGACGCCGCTGGTTCGTTATTTACGTACGTTTGACAGTTGTGCAGTAGGCCTACACTACGCACTGACGTGTATAGTTGTGTGAACTATCGTGTTCGGGGGGAGGGGTAGGGGTAGGTCAGATACTATTCTCAGAGTCATGACAGTAGCCTACTAAGGATTAGTGGTGTGCTACACTAGTATTTCAAAATAACAGGTAAACGATACCGTTCCCCCCAAAAATAACACGTACAAATACCTGTTATTATGTACCTATTATACATATACATGTACTAAATATTTTGTTACAAAATTGAAACTAAAAGTATTAACAGTGTTACTTTACAGTGTTACTTTATTAAGCTGTTACTGTTTAAAAGAAAAGAAACAAGAGAATTTATAGCCCTATCTCCCTTTGGGAATACTAATTTAAGTTTTCACTAGGAGTAAACAAACCGACATGGATTTAATATTAAACTATTGGTTCCATTTTGGTTAGACAAATCAGATGCGTAACTCAGGCAATGAAATTTAGAGTGCACGTAATAGCACAACAAATAATATAAATAAAATCATATCCGAAATCACAATAACAAAAAGTTAATATATGGACTATCAACTATCAGCCACTCTGTAGGTTGTAACAATAAAATTCGCTTTTTCAAAATTTACGAAGTTGGTGATTAGTATAATATATAATTTGTTATTATAATTATTGTACTATATATCTACATAACACACGAGAATGAATGTAACATCAGTATCAATTTTTTTAATTTATTAAAATCAGCTTCGTCTCTTTGGCATAGAGATATTCTGAACTTCGCTGTTTTGCTTCGTTTCGCACTTGTATGGCAATCGGCACATGCGCAGAATGAAGTATTCAGCACCAACAACTGTGACTTTGTACTCGTGCACTCGTAATACTCCTAAGACTTGTAGTACTCGTTTACTTGTTATTTGTGTAGACGTAATACTCCTAATACTCGTTTACCTGTTGTTACTCGTGTACTCGTTAGTTGCGTAGGAGGAATGATTCGGAACAGGTATTTCAACTTCACAGTCACTGTGATATCCGTTCCACAAAAATATCGTTCGAAAATACCTGTTATAGGTACATCGACCCACCTCTACTAAGGATGCATTGAATGCAGTGAATGACTTTGCTCTGTAATTGTGATTAAGGAGCTCCGGCGTGCGGAAAGACTGAGAAGGAGTCCCCAGGAAAGCCAGTGGCATAACACTGTGATGCCTACACATTCCTGACAATCCCATCGAACCAGAGTTACAGCTTTGGCCAAGAAATACGCACAGCCGTAGTCCCCCGGGGTTACCATAAGTAGGATTTGTAATTAAGGACCAAGTTTCTAGTGGGTGGTAATATCTCATATGGAACTGATACTGATCGGGATAGTAAGCTAACAATATTTTGACGCATCTGTGGAACGTTTCATAGGTACCTGAAAAATAACACACGCAAGGATACCCGAATGAAATTTTATAAAACTGTGGCTGTCCCCACATTCCTGTATGCTAGTGAGACATGGTCTCTTGGTAAAAGGGGCGTGCATAGGATTCCGGCAGTAGAAATGAAATTTCTAAGAGGGACGCGAGGTTGTTCTCTCTTGGATCGGAGAAGCAACGAGGATATTAGGCGCGACTTAAACATTGTATCACTGCACCAGAAGATTAAAGTCCACAGAAGGAGATGGTGTGAACACTTGAATCGCATGCCTGATATCCGTCTACCTCTGGCTGCCTTGGGTTATCACCGTACTGGGAAGAGAGATGACGGTAGACCGAGGAGGAGATGGGTTCCGTATCCTTGTAGTGGTGGTGATGATGATGAAGATGGTTTCTAGTGGGTAAGCCGACATCCGACATTGCCCAGAAGTACTGCCGCCTTTCCTGCACGCATAACACATTTTTTACCTCTTTTGATAAACACGCGCGCGCGCGCGCACGCACGTACAAAGCATTGTAATGGCGACCAGAGCGCAGATAACCTGTATCGAGTTATATTTTCAGTGTGACGCTGAGGGAAAACGACATGTTCCGCTCTGAAGTTATTTGGTCCGACCGTCTTTCTGGGACGCATAACACTAGAAACGATACAGACGGGGCGGAAGACGGGATGTAATGGCATTGACGGAACGTCGTTTGATAAGCGGGAAGTCGAGCGACATAAAACTGAAGCGAAGGCAGAGATGGTATATCCTATCTCTCCCTGCCGCTCTCTCAACTCTCCGGGGACGTGTTTCAGATAAGTAGTAATACTACAAGTACAACCAAGTACAACAAGAACACATCTAGAGCGCGCTGCTGTTATACGCCCGACAGGCCCCCCCCCCAAACGCCGTACCCCCCCACGGTCAAACTACTTTATGGCGTTCCATAAACACACAGTGGTACATAAAAGTCGACGTATTTACTGATATCAAACGCTGTCGCTGTGTTTACAGTTTAAAACCGAATACAGAAAGCAGACAAAAATCAAGAAAAAATTCTTACTGCAGAAAACAAATTACTCGCGTTCACAGATACACGAAAATGACAAAACTAAAGCTGTCTTCTCAAGAAATTAAAATATCGTTATGACTTCCACGTTCAAAGATTTATATTTAAAATCATTTTCGAAATGAAATATTTCCATAGAAACTACTTCTTGCTTCAGCACTAACCACAGTAGTGTGGTCATTAACGTATATTACCGCCTCACGTTAGCGCACTTGATTTTCACTGATATGGCACTGCCGAAACGTCTGGTTTTGCAGAAAACACTAGACCCCACGGCCAGACAGCCCGGGAAGGAATTTTAACAACAAACTACTTCTTTGTTGCCGATAACGTAGTACACATAACTAATACTTTTGGGGAAAAATTAGTTGAACGCATAGGTGCCCAAAATAAACAAATGACGGATATTCTAAGTACGGTAGGTAAAGGTAGTATCGGTGTTTCTTCTATTCTTCTTATTATTTGAATTATTACAATATAAAAATTATCCCCCTTCATCGATCATTATCATTTATAGAAAATTACCCCCTACCCCTTCAACTACCCTTTTCATTGATAGATATTCATCTACCTTTCTACAGTGGTTTATTATGATCTTCTTTTCAGTATACTTTATTTATCAAAATTAAGTACTTTACTTTTGTTAAAACATAAAAAATGTTGCAGGTAAACTACTCCTTCCCCTTAACCAATCTTCACCAAAATCAATAGGCATTGAGTCCTCTACAACTCAAGCACACATGGAAAAAATTATTTGATTCTGTTTGAATTTGCGGCAGTTATCGTTCGCTATAGAAAAAATTCTACGCGCAGACTCACTGTAGCATGACAGATATTCCACCAATAATTAATTCATTTAAGATCATAAAAAATAATTAAATTACATATACTCAAAGAATATCAAATGAAATTCAATTAAACTTCAAAGGAAAACACCACTATAAAAGAAAAACCATAAGTAAATAATAAAAAATACAACCATAAAAGTCAAAGAAAGAATTAAAGAAAACTCATATTAAAAAATCAGGAGATTACCCAGGAGATTAGGAGCAGGAGATAAACAAGATACCCCAAAATCAAGAAAAAGGAATAAGATTAGGAGTAGGTGATAAACAAAATACCCCAAACACAAGAAGAAAAAAGAGTAAATTTTAATATCAGGTAATAAACAAGATACCCTGAAACCAAGAAAGAAGAGTAAAGTCAGTATCAGATAATAAAGAAGATACTCCGAACCAACCATCAGACAAGATAACACTGAGTACCTTGGTTTACCCAAGAATGAGCACAAGAAGGAAGATGAGAAGAAAGGAAGAAATAGGATGGAAGAACCACCATAAAAACCTATTATTAACTACCATAAACCCCAAACCAATTGATACAATTAAAGAAAGTATAACATCCCAAAACCTTATGAAATTGTAATTATTTATAAACAAAAGTGTTGTGTAGTATGATAAGAAGTGCACCAACTAAAGTTATTATATGATGAAAAATAAACAAATCTTCACGGTCCATTATGACTAAAGGTCTGGTCTGAGAATAATAAGACTCAAATATAAGTCAGAACCAACAGTGAAAGTGTACTAGTGTAAGTGTTTTGAAATATAATAAACTTCAAGTTGTAGTGTTACTATAACTTAAACTATATGCTATAAAACAACTTTTATATTTGATAATTAACAAATAATGAAATCTTAAAATGGAAAGTATTTCCAATATTTCATTAAATAAGGTCACTTTGTTATCTCAAGACATTCATAGGAATGACAATAACAAGAAAGTGTGGGTGGAAATGTTTACTATATAAGGGGATGTTAGATAATAGCAGTAAAATCAGCAAGGACTGGTAATAGTTTAAGTTTTAATAGAATTTAGAAATTTAAATGGCTAATATTGTTCAAAGCCATGAACTCCATATTTTTAAAAGAGTTCTCATAGAATAAGGTTTATATGTTTAGAGTAAGTTGTATTAGTTATATCACAGCATACATCCTAATTAAAATGTTTCATTATGGATGCTGTATTAATTTACAAAGGAGTTAAATGTATGTTCAAAACAGTTTCAGCAAACATGTCCAACTTTATAGAATGCTGATTGATGTTAATTATTATTTTTATAACAGTAGCATGAATTAGATGCTACACATCTCAATAAGTTTGTAAACAATTTTGTTTTATGTCAGGTTAACTATTAAGAGTCAGAGGAGGAGTAGAATTAAATTTATTTGAAAAAAACCATACATGTAAAATACTAAACTCTAGGCCAAATAATGAATTCATAAAAATCAATATAAACCAGTTAATTCACCAATGAATCATGTAAACTGACAAGATTTAGGTAAGGTAGGTCAATTAACAACTACTGTAAATGAACCTATGATTTAAAAGAGTAATATAGAAAAATACCTTAAATTATTGAAAATTTTTGAAATGTATAAATTAACTATTTTTAAAGAGGAATGTTAAATTCAGAAATTATCACTAAAAAACAGTTCAAATGTTAAATGTATAAGTAATGAAGGAAAGGAAAGGATTTATGACCATTTGAAATTTATTATAATTATATTAATTAAAATGCCAGTAAAAGTGTGGAAGGGCGGAAACAGAGTTTTGGGCCTAGATTTCCAAAAAGACAGAAATTTGGTAATTTTAACAAAAATCTCAACAAATATGGACTATGACATATCAAATTAAACAGAATGAGATAAATAAACCAATTATATGGTTAATAGTTCATGAAAGCGAACAATAAACTAAAATTATTCCATATATAATGTACTTTGTAATTATGTACATGGGAAGTGAGAATTATTTTAACAATACTTTTCCAATATTAACTTGGCAAGATTTTTACTAAAGTGGAGGAAGTTAGTTAGTTCTTTGTTAACGTTCAAACTGAACAGTCGATGCGGAATTGCGTTCTTTAAAACCGTATAATGAAGTGCTAAGGTTAAAGCCGAAAATCTGTGAGAAACGAGAGTTACATAAATTAACACTTTTCAAGTCAAAACTTATGAAAAACTCAACGACAACAGTGAAAACGAACAATACACCACATGATACAAGTGTTTTAAAACATCAAAACTACATAATATTAATAATTCAATCTACCACAGAATAACAATTTTTCGTCACGAACAGACATAAGTGAACACCTCTAACAGAAATCAATTAACACCAGTGGACACGGAACACTCATCCAGAATACCCCAAACAACATACTAGACAGTTTACACAATTTCGGAGATCTTTAAAACAATTATAAAGGTGATTTTATTGTGAGATTTTCTCGCGACGAATATTACGAATAACCTCTTCAATTCAGCTCGCCGCCATGATGGAAACGAGATGCACTGCCACCAACGTTGACTGACTTCATAGCCTACAGCATTGGTCTGAAACTCAAATATATTAAACATTTTATACATTATTCACAATTGTTGGATATTAATTATTTAAGATTATTTCTTGTAAATGTTATACTTTCTCGTCCTGCCCTTCTCTGACTATATATATAATAATCGCTGAAAGAACCTTTTTTAATAATTATATAAAATTGTAACCTGTATTCACATATCGATTTATCCCTGAGACGGAGTCGAACAATTGCTCTAAATCGATTTAATATCGATTATTGTTACTATTTGTCAATAAATCAATTCGTTTCAACTGGGTGAATTATAAAATTATTTCACATTGTACTTTAAGGTTTTAATTAAGCACGAGACTTCCTGAAAGACGAAAAATATTAACGAAAGGTGAGATACTGGAGCAGCACGGAAAGTCATTAATCGATTGCTGAAAGGAGATAATCTGATTAACTCCGGATTTTGTTAATCTCTACCAGAAGTGCTAATTAAACAAAAAATACCTTTCAGAATTTTACAAATTTACATAAAACATAAAACCAGGATTAATTCCAAATTATATACACAACAAACAAACATAATTTTTTTTTTACAAAATTTTATTTTATTTTTTTAAATAAAATTTTTTCTTTCTTTTCTTTGTAACTACAGTTTACAGGTCTTGTTACATCACACACAGACATTTTTCGGAAAATGTCTTTTCTTCATGTTTTGAGGGCAGTACAATCAGAAACAGCCCTTATTTCGAATACGATTTTCTTCGCCATCACAATTCTTCTATTTCCTTATGGAACATGGAAGTAAAAAAGGAAGTTCCCAGTAGTTTTGGATTTTGGGTATAGCCTACTCTTTCATATGAGTCCAATTACAATCCCTGAAAAATAATTCGCTGCATTCCTGTCCAAACAGGCGGTAAAAATTACGTGATTTTGGAAAACGTATCCAGTGACCGATCAAGTGGTTGCAAATCGCACTATAGCAGTAAAGAGTCAACTGCAATGAAATCGGCCTTGGCCAGTAAACGTGATTATATTTTTGTTATCTTGTTTTCATTTGAAGTTCACATCTCAGAGTACTCCAAGATAAAGATGCCCGCTCAGTAGTTCTTGAAAAAGCAGCAGCAGTAAAATATTCATCATCATTCATATCTTAATTTCTATCTTACTCCTGGGGAAAAGCTGGACTCTCGCACGGATCTTTCTGGAGGAAAGCATCCCGGAATGCGTATTCTCATATTTGATTCCTTACCTACAACAAAGTGAATTTGGGTTGAGAATGCACAAAAAATATCACAGCAGACAAATACGATACGATAGGCCTACGTTACAAGTTCGTATTTTCGAAAAATAAAATAAAATTCAGTCGTAAATTTAACGTTAGAAACATTGTTATTCGCCGATCGACATGAAATTTTATATAGAAAATAATAAAAGGAGGCAAACGATATGAAAACGAATCAATGCTGGTATTAAAAACCATAAACAGACCTGGTATTAACTCAATTTATGAATGTTAAAAATTCAATTTAACTAATTTAATTTATTTATCCGTGATCATTTAATTAAAAATACATTATGAAGTACGTTTTTTCCGAAATGATTTTTGTTTTCACGCCAGTGCATAATAACTGACGTTTACAAGTCAAAACAGTCGAAAAAAGTTTTAATAGAGCTTTATAATGTATTTTTGTTGATATATCAAAATCACTCATGACGGATGTCAGGGACGTAGCCAGGGGGTAGGTCCAAGGAGGGGGGAGACATGTCCTAAAATCTGATTTGAGGGTCTTCATGTCTATTTTGCTCCTGGGAAAAATCGGGACCTCCCCTCCCTGATGTTTCTGGAAGAAAAGCATACCGGACAGGGTATTCTCATCTTTGGTTCCACGCCTACAATCCAATCTGGACCCCCCTCCCGTAACAAACTTTTGGCTACGTTCCTGATGGATAGACGAAATTTGCAACTCAGCGGCGGCTCATACGGAAAATAATACGTAATTCTGAGTCACCGCTGAGTGTATGTAATGACGTGAAACTGGACTGAAAATGCAACGAAAATATCACAACAGACAAATACGATACGATACTGTTACGACGGCCTAACTGATCGTCGTATGGTACAGAGGAAAACAAAGTACAAGACACCAACTACGTCACTAATCACCGGCTTTAATTATCACAGTTAAACAGTTCGTAATTAACAAGACAGTCTCTTACAACAAATCAAATTAAAACCGTTCACACGCAATAAAATGTCAACTAATATAAAACACAATTGTATTACAATTGTCCCGCCAGATTATAAAACACAACACTTCACTAATAACCACTTGAACGCACAGAGTAATCGCCCGACAATAACTCTGAACTATAATACTACGAACCGCATTCCAATAAATCGCAACTCAAACTGACTGAGCGTCGCTGAGTACTTACAGTATACCCAGCCGAAAATCCAGAACATTCCACATAGTACGCATTAGCTCTACACTACGACATAATTGATTGCGGCCTTGATACACTCCGCGCGGCTGGCGGGGTTTAGAAAAGTCTCGCGAATGAATGTTGAAATCACGTACTCACATAACATTATACCCGGATTCTTCTGGAACATTCGAGAAACACGTAGATTGCTCTATAATGTCGTAAAAGTACGTTACGAGTTCGTGTATTTTCGAAGAAAAAATAAAATTCAGTCGTAAACTTAACGTTAGAAACGTTTCTTATTCGCCGATCGAAACGAAATTTTATACTGAAAATAATAAAATGAATCAAAAGATATGAAAACCAATAGATGCCGCAAATAATAACTATAATTCAGTGTATACTATGCGTTTAGGGGGTTAGTAAACGTGGCGCACTGTGTCAAAACAAATAAAACGCGCGCGCGCGCACACTGTTGTAATTTCCAAACGAGAAACCGCAACAACAACGACTACTGTTTTTGAGAAAATATATTTTTCTCTTCCAACCGCCGCCGCCGTCAGACGTAAAGACGACAGGAAGAAATGTCCTTGTCTGTGTGTCTGTGTGTGTGTGAGAAGAACATTTTTCTTGGCAAACCCCGATTACGAGACGGCGCCTCACGTTTTGCGCGCACGCGTGTGTGAACAAATACTTCGAACATACGTACGTACATATTTTTATAGTTCTACCATTCCAGACTTCACACAAGTACTGTACATTACGCACTAACACACACGTACACACTCGTGTTTGTAATTCTGCGCACGCGCGTCGTTCCTACTTCTACAACAACACGACAAATGACCGTCCTGTTTCTTTCGCTTTCAAACAGATTGTCCGCTACGTGAAGGAGTGACTCGCTTCTACAGAGCACTCTGCGTACAGTACAACATCTGGTTTGTTCCAACATAATCGGTATCGTACAAACAACGAAGCCAGACAAACTACTGCATCGAGCATTTATGGGATTTTCTAACGAACGAGCCGAACAAGTTCTCAGTTCTGACAGATATCAGTGGTTCTCATTTTAAGTCCAGCACCCGCTTTGAAGAGTATTACACTTCGTGGGATCTATAAGCACGGGCGCGCCGGCAGAATTACTTGTACGGGGTGTGGAGCCAGTTACTTTTTTGAACACCACTATAGTAAAAATTCCCGATATATAGGCCTACTTCCGATCTTACGATGAGCTGTGAAGCTTGAACGCTAGTCGGGAATTTGTACTATAATGGCGTGCAACAGTGTTTTCTTCTGTTTGTGATTATAACCAGGATCAGATTAGAAGCGCGTGGTGCCGTATGCTTGTGCCCTACATATTAGCGTAGACATGTGAAAAAATAATGCTGCCTAGAAATTAAGATGTTAACAAAACTCGTCAACTTTTTCGGCCCAATGGGGGGGGGGGATCCGTCCTACCCGTAAATAAGCCCCCGGTAATACATAAATATCATCAATTTTGCGTTCAGTTATGGTGAACTTACATTTCCAATGAAAGAGAAAATCTCAAGACAAACCTCTACTACTCTCCAAAGACGAAGAATCTGATTCTCTTCTCTCCTCTTTGCAGCCACCTCGACAACTGATCGCGCCAATTATCCGTTCTCTCGTTGACAACTATAATCCAATACTGTTCGATTAAAGGAATTAAATTAATTACCGCATCGTAAAAAAACATCCAACACCGGATGTTTAGTTTAGTTTTACAATGCGCGCGAGCACGAAACGACGCTAATCTTTTCAACAAACTACATCCCGGTTTATTAAACTTTGTTTGTTAAATGAACGAGAAAGAATTTAAAACTTTCTACTATCTACTATAAAAGTTATCGCCAGTCTGTAAGACAAACACGTAGAAGGTGAGGAGGAGGAGGCCCTGCTACCGTTAAATTCAATTTGCCGCTGCCTAGACGAAACTCTCTCTCTCTCTCTCTCTCTCTCTCTCTCTCGTCATCCACTCTCTCCCTAATACAATTTCGCTTGTGGCTATTGAAATTCACAAAAAGATGAAATCATCGGCTGAGAAAGTTGTTTGTTTGATGTTACACTTGCACGATTTCCGTTGACTGTGTTGTAGTAACGACTACACTACACGTAGTTGGTAACGTCTCTCTCTCTCTCTCTCTCTCTCTCTCTCTCTCTCTCTCTCTCTCTCTCTCTCTCTCTCTCTCTCTCTCTCTCTCTCTCCCCCCCCACACACACACACGCCAGCGCGTAATCTGATTCCGTCGTGTGCTGCTCTCGTTATTATTTGTCTGTTTTCGCTCCACGAATATTTTCTCTGTTTCCAGTCAATTTGCGGAAGTTCAAAAAAACTTTCACCGTTTTGTGCGCTTTTAAAACATTTTGTTCCAGACAAACTTCTGATTCTCCATTTTCGTGCAGTCAAGTCGAGAATTGATGTTGCACATAAGCCCATTACCTATTAGACAAATCGTTGTTTTTGTTTTTCAGATCTATGAAGTTGGCACTTCATTAAGTTAACAAGTTCGAACGCAGCACGAGAATCTATGCACAGTGAAACTCGCGAATAACGAGCTCGCTTATAACGAGAACTCGGATGTAACGAGCAAAGGTACGAGATTTGTTAGGTTTTGTACCTTAGTAATGATAATTAAACTCGCTTTTAACGAGTAGGAACGGATTAGAGACTTGGCTATAACGAGCATTTTATCACAGGCTTGTTCATGGATTAAGGACTAAAAAAGCTCATTATAATAGAGCATCTTCAGCATTCGTTTAAAATCATTCCCGCAATTTAGTGAAACTAATAACTTTAAGTGATAAATTTGTGAAATATTTAAGGAAATTATAAAATTGTTTTGATATTAAAGATACAAAATTAATAAAAAAAAATATATATTACTTTTTTAAGGTTAATTAAGTTCTGTGTGCGTTATATAATTTTGACGATTCCATTTAGAACGAAGAACAAAAACACAAATAAATTAGGGTGAATTTTCTTGTAATTTAAAAATAAAATACTGTACATGTGGCACGGAAAGTTTTGCGTTTTTTGCCAGATAGCCAGATTGGCTGATTTTTGGTAAACTTTACCACACATTTACTTTTACCGTATTTTGCGAATGCACTATACGCCAATATTCAGCAAAGAATGTTGTCGTCTAAAAAATGGTAAAATTGTAAATTTCTCTTTTAAGCGTAGAATGTAAAACATGTCAAAATTTTATTGTGCAAAAGCCTTTTCTATAGTAGACTTTTTTTATTGTGCGTTCGATAATCACGGTATAAAAATTTAGGCTTGCGAGTCGACAACTCGGATGTAGCGAGCACCCGGTTTTAACGATGCCTTGAACTCGTTATAAGCAAGTTCCACTGTATTTTGTTTGAGACAATCTGATTCCATTTTGCGCAGTCAACTCGAGAATTGATGTTGTGAATATTATCTATTGGACGAATCGTTGTTGTTTTTTGTTTTTGAAATCTATGAAGTTGGCACTTCATTAAGTTAACAACTTCAAACCCAAGCACGAGAATCTATGTATTTCATGTCTCCACGTTATAGGGACGTCAAAAGGTGACGAGGAATTTTGTTTAATCTCTCAGTATTTAGGCTGTTTTATTGGTTTTTCAACTATGTACACTAATATAGTAGTAACCCTTCAAATATACAAACACAGGTACATTACAAAGAGCTATGTTTCAATTATAAGACGTGGCAAGCGAGTACTCACTGACAATTCCAGTCAGAAAGACCAAAACCATGGCCTTTAAAGGTAAATATTCAGTGAGGACTAAGAGAAGTCCTCAAAAACATGACGAAAAGTCATTTTCAAAAAAGTGTCTGGTGTAGATTTGTTTCTATGGCGAACGATAACTGCCGCAAATTCAAACAGAATCAAATAACTTTTAGCATATGTGCCCGAGTTGTAGAGGACTCAATGCCTGTTTATTTTGGTGAAGATCGATTAAGGGGAAGGGGTAGTTTACCTGCAAAGTTTTACGTTTTAACAAGAGAGAAGTACCTAATTTTTATAAGTAAAGTATCCTAGAAGAAGGTCATAATAATCCACTGTAGAAAGGTAGATGAAATATCTATAAATGAAAAGGGTAGTTGAAGTGGGAGGGGGTAATTTTCTATAAATGATAATGATAGTAGAAGGGGGGATAATTTTACTTCCATATTCCTTAAGGAAATGGAAGTATGGTGATGGCAAAAAAAATCGTGTTCGAGATTATTGCAGATTCTGATTGTACTACACTCAAAACATGAAAAAAAGTCGTTTTTCGAAAAGTGTCTGTGTGTGTGTCTGTCTGTCTGTGTGTCTATAGATATTTTTTCTATGGCAAAGCCACAAATTCAAACAGAATCAAATAATTTGTTGCATACAGCCCTGATTTGTAGAGTACTCACGACCTATTGGTTTTGGTGAAGATCGGTTCAGGGAAAGGGGTAGTTTACCTGCAACGGTTTTTTTTTATCACGGGTAATTTTTTTTTTTGGCAAACGATAACAGCCGCAAATTCAAACAGAATCAAATAATGTTTCGCATACAGCCCTGAATTATGGAAACCTATTGTTTTTGGTGAAGATCGGTTAAGGGAAAGGGGTAGTTTACCTGCAACGTTTTATGTTTTAACACGGGTATTTTTTGTGGCAAACGATAACATCCGCAAATTCAAACAGAATCAAATAATTTTTTCCATGCAACTCTGAATTGTAGAGTTTTCAAGACCTATTGTTTTTGGTGAAGATCGGTTAAGGGAAAGGGGTAGTTTACCAGCAACGTTTTACGTTTTAACAAGGGTAATTTTTTCTATGACGAACGATAACTGCCGCATATTCAAAGAGAATCAAATAATTTTTTGCCATACATCACTGAATTGTAGAGAACTCAAGGCCTTTTGATTTTGGTGAAGATCGGTTAAGGGGAAGGGGTAGTTTACCTGTAACCTTTTACGTTTTAACAAGAGTAAAGTACTTGAAAATTCATTTAAACTTTTTCAAACAATGGTAACTGTTAAAAATAAAATAATTTTGTTGCCAGGCAATAAAATTATAATTTTTTCATTTTAATGTAAATCATGTATGAGAGAAAATATATTGTTCGTGGCAGGCAAGCATATCTCAGTTATGTAATGTTTACGTTTCCATTTTATTATTATGACTACCGCAATAAAAAGGCAGGGAAGACACACACACACACACACACACACACACACACACACACACACACACACACACACACACACACACACACACACACACACACACACACACACACACACACACAATTCGCGTTATTTCTGGCCTCATTTATGTTTATTTTCTTACATTTGCACGCTTTTTAAATGGAAAGTGCCGAAACCGATATCAACATAAAGCGTGCAAGCCGAAAAAGTGTCCAGCGTGGATAGCGATTTGCTTCCTGTGGATCGCTGGGGAGTGTAACTGCACGTGTTTACAGAGGAACGATTCATAGACAGACTTTTCGTCTTTAGGGAATGAACCCTCTGCAAGATGCTGAGGGTCCATGAGTGACTTCGGAGCGCTCCTTCTTTTCCGCGTGTTTGTTCTGTGAAACGTACACTGTAGATTCGCAATAGGAAATGTTGAAAATTTTTGTCCACGGTGTACCCTCATACACACTAAACCTGCTCTGATGTTTTAATTACGGACATCATAATATTAAAACTTTGGAAACTTGAGCACTACTTAATGGAGATCAATCATTAACTTATACAAGCCATTAATTTTATGCATATTTTTTATATATATGTGTACAACGTTATCGGCAACAAAGAAGAGTTTTTGTTAAAATTCCTTCCCGGGATATTTGGCCGTAGTCCAATGTTTTCTACAAAACCAGACGTTTCGGCAATGCCATCGACTTCCATCATCAGTGAAAATCGAGTGCGATAACGTGAGGTGGTATACGTTAGTGACCTCAGTACTGTGGTTAAGGCTGAAGCAGTAAGTAGAAAGAAGTAGTTTCTATGGTAATATTTCATTTCGAAAATGATTTTAAATATAAATCTTAGAATATGGAAGTCATGTATGGTTCTCCATACCGATATTTTTATATGTGAACTACGTTATCGCCAACAAAGAAATAGTTTCTATGGAAATATTTCATTTCAATTTGTCAAACATAAAACTCGATTTACAAGGAGCACACCTAACTTGTTAGAAATTATCGAACCGAATTCAAGTAAATGATTTTAAATATAAATGTTAGTACATGAAAGCCATGTATGGTTCTCCATACAGATATTTCTTTGTATGAAGCCGACACGACCGGACTCCCCTCTCACCCAAGAAAACAATTTCTGGATACGCTACTGCTGAAAGTTATAATGAAACATAAAATTGAATATTTCTAAATAAGAAATCATTCGAGGACAACGTAGAAATTAATTTGCTTCCAGTGTATCCGAGTTCAAACTTTCACGTCTAACCTTTAGCCTAAACTACTGAAGTCTATTTACATTCCATTCAATACCTACGAGCAGAGAGACGTAGTCGTTATCTTATTTTATGACACACAGTGAGGAGGGAAACGCTGTTCAGTTCGCATTGTTTGTCTCAAGAAAAATAAATTTTTTCAGTATTGGTACCATGGGCTACACTGTTGCCAGATTTCCTATGTGGCAATACTGCCTTCCACGCGTTCAAGGTGTTTGAAGTAGATGTCACCGCATTATCACTGTTCTTTATATGAAAATAACATCACATTAATAACAAAAAAATAGCTTTACCTATAACTGGAGGCGAGTTTATATTATTCAATGAATAAGCGGTGTGGACAAACAATATAAATATCTGACAACTGAAGGGGAGAGCAAGGACGAAACATTACAACGTGTACAATGGAAACATTAACTATGTAAAATAAAATTCATGACGTTAAAAGTAGGCCTAATATAAAAATTGTAAGGGACAAATAATTAATATTTTGTTATATTCGAGTTGTACGTACTAGTATAAAAAGAAGGTTTTAGTAACAAAAGAGAAATTTTCAGTAACTGTGAAACTTTGCGTCAGACAACTGTCTCTTTAATACTGCCTGAAATTTAAATAAATGCATATTTTTAATTATCGATGGAAAGAGTTCATAAGCAAAATGAGTTAACACGAAATAACTCGCTAGTCTTGGCGATTACTGAGTACTATACAGAATGTTCAATATATTGTTACGACAATAAGTTATAGGGAGCGCACAATAATATATTGTTCCACAAAAATAGGGAGGCAGGTGATAAATTGTGAGGGGTTAAAATTTTGGGAAAAAATCGCAAAAATTTACGTCTTACACGAAATTGAAGACAATTAAGCCATTACCTGACTATAGTGTTCAGTTTTGGAAATAAAAATTTTTGACACGAGAGCCCATAAAATGAATCAAGAATTTGGAAAAATTGTAAGAATTTACGTTGCGAGTCAATAAAAATGAAATTTTTAACGTAAATCGGAAGGTAGTGTTCACTCTGCAAATTGTTTAACTTTAAGTGCACCGAAAAATGGAACATAAAATTTTAAGAAAATTGTAAAAGTTATATTGGACATTATGAGGAATTTTTAATAGGTCTTCTTTAATAATTCGATAAAATTAAAAGCTTTCAATACTACTTGTAAATTCTGAAAGCCTGTAAGCTAGGCTTGTTAATAAAGTTTCATATTGTTTCGAGTTATGTACATGTGTGAAAACTATTAGATATAGACAGATAGATGTTGTAATGTGACGGAAGGAGGAAGGACCAAAAAGCGAATAAGCCCAATATAAAGTTACCCTTAATAAAATAATTCACCTATTTATAAAACAGAAAATGACCACAATGTCTAATAAAGAAGTACCAAGTACCATGCTAAGTATAATCATAATTAATGTATGTAACTAATGAACAAAGTACTATCTGTCAATGTACCTAAGTGAAAGGACTATCAGTTGTGCTAATACACAGAATGGATAATAACTTATTCACAGGAATAAGAATCCTATTATTAATGTGTAATCATATTAAAGGACAGTTCATAATAGACTGACAATAGAAAAAATATTAGTATTAAGTATTAGACAATTGCTGGAAATCTAATTTTGTTGTTTAATGTTAATTAGAGTTTTAGCCATAAGGGCATAATATTGTTTTAATATGTTTGTTTCATGTTTATGTTTTTATTTGTTATTCATGGAATAATTATAATTAATCAAAATGTATTAAGCCAACAGGCTACATAACATTTATAAATTGGAACATTGTACAAAGGAAGTACCAAGATATAAGCCAATATCAACATAATATTATTGGCAAACTAACAAATTATCAAATTACTGTAAATCAGTAAGAAATAGTAAAATTACTAAGATAGGCCTTATTTTTATAGTGGTAAGAACATTTTAAATAGATTAATGAACTGTAATATAATTTTGTAAATGTCAAACTGCTTGAAGACCTATAAAACAGAATTTTGTAAAGATGAAAAAATATCTATTAGGACATTCACACATATCAAGTGAGATATCAATATGCTTGTCTTTCTATCAGGAAGATCTCTTTGTAAATCAATTTAAGTCCCCCTTAAGTACTAAATACGGAGTAATTTGGAGTATAAATGTATAAACTATGTATTTTAAATAATCAGGGTCATATGACCCCTGAACCCAACGGTATTGACCAATAGGAATTTTGTTAATTTTGGTCAAGCCAGTTGAAAGAAAAAGAAAAACTCAACATTCTATTGTTAGAGACGAAAGTATTCAGAACACCTCTGTGCAGCTATGAGCCACAAAGTATAACTAAGAATCAAATCTAAGTGGAGGAAAAAAGTAAAAATGTTATAAAACAGAATCAAAATCAGAAGGAAGAAATGAAGATAATATAAAATAACAAAAAATAAAAGAAGAACAAGCAAAAAAATAATATATTAAAAAAGGAAACAAAAAGTGAGTAAGTATTTCTACAAGTTGGTGAGACTTAACCTTTTTATAATACCACTTTTACAACTACACGACAACAAGATTAACTCAACTAACACTTTTTTCTACAGAACACTAGTGGAAAGAAAAAGAAAACTAATTTAGACACAGTGAACATTAATGTAATTTATTTTATTTGAAAAAAACTGGTGGTGAATACATTTCACACAGAATTAATTGGACAAAAAGCCGCCATCTTGAATGTTACTTTGAATGCTGGAAAGAACCATAATGCATTGCATTGTCAATTTAGCTTGAATTATTATTTTGTCACACTTTATTAAAATTAATTTTGTTAGTATTAGTCAATAAGAATTATATAATTGTAATGTATTGTACTTCTTGTGGACATTTTCGAACTTTTTAATAGCAGTCTAAAGAACCCGAAAGATTAATATAATAAATAAAGGTAAGGAAGAAATCGAATTGAGAAGAAGAGTCGATACGGGCAATTAACAACTTCGACCTTAAAGTCATTAAACTGAATTCATGAAAATAAGTGTTAATAATTATTCCCAATTAATGGTAAATGTGTTTTTATTTATAGAGTAAAATATAATTACAGGGTTATTGTTTGATAAAAGAAGAGTAAAACATTTTCGGTGATTTGAACTTCATCATAAATAAAAGATCACGAAGATAACCTCCAATAGGCAACTCGATACTACAATCGAATGCAAACATTGACAAGCCTAGTTCCGCCATACAAACGAAATAATTATTAATTTTTTACTAAACCATTAGACAAATAATAATAATTTTTTTCTTTAATGAAATCAAAATAAGAAGGAGGAATTCAGGCTTACAATCGCATTATTACGCTACGGTAATTAAAATCGTTGATCGAAGTGAACCCTATAACTCGCCAACCCTCTGAAGGTTAATAATTTATAAAAAGAGAACGACCGAGTTTTCACTAAGTTATTAATTGACGCTTCCAACGCGGGTTCTAAAAGAAATTCATCTTAATAAATCCAACTTTATACTCAATAATAATAATAATAATCACGAAAGAGAGGAAAAAGAGAAGAGTCGTTACAATATCTATAGAAACATACACATAATTATAATAACTTCAGTAAAATTATTTCCCACGTTGTTGGGCCTTGTGGTCTTCTTTGCTTTTTAGGTAAAATGAAATGGGTTTCGTTCAAAATAGCGAGCGAACGCTTGGAGTTACGGGCGCTTATTAGTAGTAGGCTAAAGGAATGACTAGCAGCGTGCTAAAACATTAACGACACGAGTATGATGAGCAACGTCAGACTGCCGTTTTGAAACCGCGATAACACGGTATCGATAATAATCGTTACGATTATTTTCACGTCGTTGACCGCAACGAAGGACTATTTTATTTAATTTCGTTCGCGCCGTTACAGAACTTTGCGAAGTGGTTTTCAGACTTTCACAGATTTAAATTCCGTGTATGTTTGTGTGTGTGTGTGTGTGTGTATTTTAGGAACCGGTTTAACCGCGATCGCCAGACAGACAAACAACAACACCGGTCGGCGGCCATACGAATTCGTTCAAACGGATACAGGTTGCTCTCGTTGGCCCTGGTACCACAGAAACTCACGTTGCTGCCAGAGAGAGTGAGAGTAAGTCTACTCTGGTGGGGAAAATTAGTATTAATGTTACAAACATTGTGGCGTCCTCACGATCAAAAAAATCGTGGAGGTGATTATGCGGTGTTTCGAAAACCACCGGATTCTTGTTAGCTGGTTCTTGACAGTGTGATATGACTGGCCGTCTCAGGCTTAATTATCAGCATTGGCTCTTATGGGAGCAGTCGCGCTCTGTCTTAACCACGTGATTCCCCTATACTTCTCTTCTTTTCTGTCTTTGCAGTGTTGCCATTCGTACTAAATGTGAAGTACAGATTTTAAAGAGTTTTAAATGTGCCTGTGTCCTACATCTAGTGCTGCACATTCCTGTATAAACTACACGTCTGCAACACAATTATCTTTTTCATAAAAAGATGTTTTATACATTTTTGTTGACTTGTGCAAGCAAGTTAGAGTAACGTTTAATCAACCAATAATTGCTGGTCTAATTTATTGATTTATGGAGTCAATTTTACCGTGTTTCATGAACAATAAATTTCTTTATTATGACCACATTTTAATCGCTAAAATTTTTTAATTTTTTATCTCTGTAATTGATTAATGCCGTCAGTGTGTATATTAACATTTTTCGGCTCTGAGGAAATGTTTTGTTTGTTAACACAGATATATACAGTATAAGCGTGAAAGTTGTAGCAAATAGTCTACACATATTTTTAATGCAAATTCTAATATTCTACTTAAGGTGGTTTGACTAAATGAATTAATATTTGTAATGTTTACACCAACTAGCTAGTTTCTGGAGACTAGCGAGTCATTGGCGCCTTTTTATGAGCGTTCCACAATTTTATTATTGTCGGTTTTGTGAAGATCGGTTGATTTATTCAAAAGTTATCGAGAAACATAACCAGCAGCGAATCTAGAATTTGGTCTTCGGGGTGGGGTCCGTTCGAGTCGGCTTCATACAAAATAAAAAACAAGTCGCGACTAATATTACAATATTTAATGTGGCTGAAAAACGTGTAATAACACCCTGAAATTAATCCCGGTGAAACAGTTTCGTAATTACTACAATTTCGATGCTTTGTTTCACAATCCAAAGAGTATTTCAGTATAACACTGTAACAGTATTCAGCAACAAAGATATCGCGACTACCTTTCCTTTTGCCAAACTCTCAAAGGAAAATTTTGCCTTATTGCCAAAACGATCTCGGCGTGGCGTCCGGTCAAAGTTAATACCTGATGTGTGTGCCAATGAACCAAAACACACACACACACACACACACACACACACCGCATACGTGAAATGACGTACTTTTCCGTTCGAACGAGGACACTGCATGTTGGTCCAAAGTCTTGGTTACATCGATAAAGCATTACAGGACTCGTTGAACACGTTAATTGGCCTACTGCCTGGGCCAAAAGGATGACAGTCGGCATCAAACCAACTGTTATCAGTGGTAATTGTTTTTTTATTTTTAATTATGCATCAGTTTTGTTACACTGCTGACATGTTCTTACCCATCATTAAGCAACGGCTATAGCCGACAGCAGAATGTCGACGACACAAGTCTGCTCCATTGAAGCTAATAGGCTACGGTTGGTGAATTGTGACGCCCCCCACAGAATGTCTCATATTAATAAAAATTTGATACGTGTTGAAATTGTCGCCAAATATCAATCAGTTACAATCATTGTATTTACTTATTAAACGTTACATTTTGTCAACCAAGAGTTTTCTTTACTAAACAATAAACTAAAAATCGGTATGGAGAACCATACACGACTTCCATGTTCTAAGATTTATATTTAAAATCACTGTCGAAATGAAATATTTCCATAGAAACTACTAACGTATACCACCTCACGTTAGCGCACTCGATTTTCACTGATGATGGGAGTCAATAGCACTGCCGAAACGTCTTGTTTTGTAGAAAACAGTGGACCACGCCAAACAGCCCGGGAAGGAATTTTAACAAGAAACTACTTCTATGTTGCCGATAACGTAGTATACATGACATATAGGCCTAGGCCCAAATAAAAATTATCCCTTCCCCCTTCAACTATAATTTTCATTTATAGAAAATTACCCCCATCCCTTCAACTAACGTTTTCATTTATATATATTTCATCTACGTTTCTACAGTGGATTATTATGACCTTCTTTTCAGGATACTTTATTTATCAAAATTGAATACTTCACTCTTGTTAAAAGATAAAACGTTGCAGGTAAACTACCCTTTCCCTTTAACCGATCTTCAGTAAAATCAATAGACCTTACGACCTCTACAATTCAGGCGGATGTGCAAAAAAGTATTTGATTCTGTTCGAATGTGCGGCAGTTATTGTTCGTCATAGAAAACATTACCCTTGGTAAAACATAAAACGTTGCTGGTAAACTACCACCTTCCCCTTAACCGATCTTCATTAAAAACAATAGGCCTTGAGTCCTCTACAATTCAGGGCTGTATGCAAAAAATTAATTGATTCTGTTTGAAGTTGCGGCTGTTATCGTTTGCCATAGAAAAAATTCTGCACACAGATACACACACTTTTCGAAAAATGACTTTTCTTCATGTTTTGAATGTAGTACGATTAGAATCAGCCCTTATCTCGAACACGATATTTTTCGCCATCACCATACTTCCATTTGGTTATGGAACATGGAAGTAAAAACGGACACATCCTTACCCAACTTAACACGCGTTAACGTATTACGTATTTTCGCGTTACATTCAGGATTAAAATCATTCACAAATGGTGCACTTCTTCTTCTTCTTCGCTGCGTGTGTATCGATACTTACCACGTACTCTGTACAAAACATAGAAAATGTAGTGCGGGTTCGGTTATTTGGTAAGAATCGAAAAAAAGGGGGGTATCGATAACGCAATTAGTAATAAAGCAGGTGTGCGGATAGGTGGGGGTTTGTAGCCACAAACCAATAACTATCCGGTCGAATCGAAACCGGGGGGGGGGGGGGGGACTGGTTCCCGGATCTTGTTCGGTTTACAATACAAAACGAGACTAATAACTACTGCGAAGAAGGAAAAAGTGTGTGTGTGTGTGTGTGTGTGTGTATATAGTCTGTTGGTTGTGTCTGCCGCCCATGCGAAACCGGTCGTTCCCTCTCGCGCTCTCTCTCTCTCTTCCACTCCCACTCTCCGACAAAACTTCCCTTGTGGCTATTGAAATTCATAAAACGATGAAGTCATCGCTTGAGAAAGTCGATAACCACACGCGCGCACGCACTCTGTTTCGATTTCTGTGTCCGTCTGCGCGTTACAGTCCGACTAATTCACCATGAGCACGAGCGCCGCACTCAACCGAATAGGCCTACTACGAGAAATAATAGCAGTCGCTCTTGTACTGAACTCTTCTGCACAGTACGCGCGAAACGTAAATTCTACACTTCTTGAGAGGTGGGAGGTCTACAGTTTAGTCTAGAAAACAGGGCACGCCATACAATCCTCGCCTCCACCCCCCCCCCACACACACACACCGAGTTCCGTTCATTAATGTATTGAATTAGAAATATTATAAACATGTACAATCAAACTAAATACGTGCCCTGAAGCTGAAGCTGAAGCCGATTATTTGAGTGGTCGAAACGTCTCATTTATATTTTTGCTGTGATGGCAAAAGTCTGTCATTCAGATTCAAATTCAAATGACAAATCAAGAGTGCTGGAGTGGTGACCACCTCTAGTCTATCTGTTTGGGAACGGAACACACAATTTCTGGTTTAATCATTGTTGAAGACAGTGGTGATGACCAAATCAAGAATTATACGGAAAGCAAAAGAAAAACGAATACCTTAGAATAACGTAACCAGAAAGAACATCAAACGAGCTCCCCACTTTCTCGGAGAAAAAAAAAACACAAGTACCGTGGGTGAAAGAAAGGTCGTCATCGGGAACTAAGAAAATGTGGAATCAGGAGAGAAGTTAAACGAAACAGAAAAGCGTTAGGTTAACGTTAGGTAACATGGGGAGTCAACAAATGGTGTATTGAATTGTCATATTATCCATCACAAAACAAATTAATTCTTGAATTACGCTGTTTTCCGAGTGATTTGAGGCTTGTCCAAATGGGTAAGTCTCGCGCTGTTTTGGGGACTAGCCCCCTTCAGCCGGTTTGGAGACGCACGCCAGTGCAGGCTGGAAGCTGAGAAGGTGGATGTCGTGTGCGTCAATGTAGTGTGGACAGCCGAATTGAGTATGGGGGGGGGGGTATTAGTGTGTGGCAAGCTAGAAAACTGAGGCAGTCGGGCCGAGCAGCGCTGCACGCTAGGGATGGAGAATAAAGCCAAGAGTGGCGTTAAGGGATAAGAGAGTGTGGAATGGGGTATTATTGCATCAGGGGATCGGTACAGGTTAGTAGTAAGGTTGGTGTTGCACTGAATTCATCATCATCATCTTCAAGGATTAAGCCAAGGATGGTTTGTTCCGGTCTCAAATAGGCAAAGATTTAGAGCTGGTCACTCCAGCGCTTCCTCGGACGTCCCACACCTCTCCGTCCCCTCAGCTTATAGTTCCATAGTTGTTTGGGGATGCGGCAGTCATCCATTCGGCAAAGACGTTCCCACCAATTCAGCCGATACTGGGCGATCCTGTCGAGTATACTCACAATATTCAGTTCCTGGCTTATATCTGTGTTTCTTCTATGATCATGGAGAGTATACCCTGCCTCGTGCCTGAGAAATCTCATTTCAGCCGCTTGGATGCGACTGGTCTGGCCTTTCGTCAAAGTCCAGTTCTCAGACCCGTAAATAAGTGTGGGAAGAGCCATCACCTTGTAGAATTTTAGGCGCGTTCCTTTACTTGCCGTCTTAAGGGTTCGCCTGATGGTCCCGCACATAAGGTTGAACTTATGCAACTTATTCACAAACGTCGTTGCTGGCATTATAAGACACACTGTGGCTCAGGTATTCAAAATTGATAACTTGTTCCAGGACGGTACTATCTATAACAATTTTTGCCCGTACGGGATCAGTTCCACGAAAAACCATCACATTAGGCTTAAGTGTGGATATTTGCAATCCAGAGTCTTTGCACATAACTGATTAGCTATTTTTATTTCTGTATCTGTTTCTGACGGGTGGTTCGTTGGCGATAGTCAGTATGCGGTTAATAAGGAAGGAGAGTCTTTGAGTGTTCCTGGTTGCTCAATTGATGGAAGCTGCGATGGATTGGAAGGAGGCACGGGTTTTGGCAGTCTGGGCATATTCGTAGTGTAATTTGTTCAGGAAGGAATCAAGGGGTGGGAATTGTTTATTTAGAGAATACACATCAGTATTGGTGGTTTTTGTTAGGGGCGGAGGGTTCGCCGTTCTGTCAGCCTGTAAGGGAACATAACATCTAAATAATTTTTAATATATTCGTCGGCTGTTGCAGAGCGCAAACGTTTCAACAAAAAGAGAAAATCCACAGACGATTAACAACAGTTCTATTCCAGGTAAGATATATTGTACCCTGTTCCCGTTTTTGCATATTTACAAAATTAACTTGTACTATCATTACGTCGTTTCCAAGAAGTCGGCGTCTCAATACAGTACTTGTTTTCCAGTTACAGTATATCACAAACGCACGGAATGACCTTGCCGTTCATTATAGTTACTGTTTTTCTTTCTTGAACCGAACACGCGTCTGCTAATTGAAACAGTCCTTGAGATCGACGACGAGATGAAACGGTGTACACGGACGACATTTCCGGGATCAAGAACCGCGTTTAGTCATTCCATTTTACGAGTAGACGTATCCATGCTTTACTACAGAGTTCGCTACATGAGACTGGAAAATGGACAAAGAAGTGGAGAATGCAATTAAATGAAACTAAGTCAGCACACATCACATTCGCAAAATACTACAGGACGACAAAGATTAAAGAACCTTGTGAGATTAAATAACAAAGCTATCCCGGGTAAGTAATAGCCTTCCTAGGGAAGAACACTGTGAGAGCAAAAAATTATAATTGATAATAGTGTTTTGGGCATGTTAATTATTTTGGATGTGACATCTCATGTAGGAAGAACAACGATATAGAGAGACAGTTAAATAAATTTAGTTATACCTATGGAACAATAGTACGACTACTGAAGAATAAAACGCAGAGGGAGACACAGCTAAAGTTCTATAAGGTCGTGGCTGTGCCGACTTTCATGTATGGATGTGAAACATGGAGTCTCATGCAAAAAGATATTTCAAAAATACAGGCCTCCGAAACGAAATTTTTAAGAGCAGTTACGGGGTAGGCCTATAGTTTGAGAGAACTTTTACGGAACGACGTCTTATGTCAGGAAAGACCTGTAGTTACAGTCGGTTCTGGAGAGAATAAAGGAATACAGGATGAATTGGAAGTCCCATGTGGAACGCATGGTAGACACGCGTATTCCTAAACTACTAATCAGAATTATTGCCAGTAATGTGATAACCCAAAAGAATGATGAAAGGAAGGTTATATACTACTATACGTAGAGGCATACCAAGGATGAGATGGTTGGACGGCGTAATAGGAGATCTTGCTACCGTGGGAATCAGAGGACGGAGAACAGGGAAGCATGGAGGAGTATTGTTAAGGAGACTTAAACCCATCAAAGGCTGTAACGCCAGATAAGAAGAAGGAAAGGACGAGGAAGAAGGAGGAGGAGGAGGAGGAGGAGGAGGAGGAGGAGGAGGAGGAGGAGGAGGAGGAGGAGGAGGAGGAGGAGGAGGAGGAGGAGGAGGAGGAGGAGGAGGAGGAGGAGGAGGAGGAGGAGGAGGAGGAGGAGGAGGAGGAGGAGGAGGAGGAGGAGGAGGAGGAGGAGGAGGAGGAGGAGGAGGAGGAGGAGGAGGAGGAGGAGGAGGAGGAGGAGGAGGAGGAGGAGGAGGAGGAGGAGGAGGAGGAGGAGGAGGAGGAGGAGGAGGAGGAGGAGGAGGAGGAGGAGGAGGAGGAGGAGGAGGAGGAGGAGGAGGAGGAGGAGGAGGAGGAGGAGGAGGAGGAGGAGGAGGAGGAGGAGGAGGAGGAGGAGGAGGAGGAGGAGGAGGAGGAGAAGAAGAAGAAGAAGAAGAAGAAGAAGAAGAAGAAGAAGAAGAAGAAGAAGAAGAAGAGCGTGGCAACACATAGTGAAACAACATACATTATTTTGATTCCATTTAAAATTAAAGTAACAATAAAAAAAATGTGTACTGTTAGATACACTTCCAATAGGCAATAATTATCCTTACTCTTGAAATAAATCTGCTAATTTGTAATTCCGCACACTTAATTATCTTAAGTCCCATCATTGTCCTCAGATTCATCTAAATTCAATGTTCTACTCTACCGAGCGACTACTCGATCGGTGTAAATTACATGCTGTGATCAGTTGTGTTTGTCTGTGACAAGCCTACAGACAGGCCTAAATTATTTGTCATTAAAGCGTTGTAAATTTCCAACGCAGTAGTTCGGAAATTGTAGTTGTATGACATAAATATTACAATACATAAATATACATTATATGATACATAATATGATATTACATTACAATACATAAATATTGTATGACTGTTCGCTTTACAATTGTTGTTTCACTATAATAAAAACAAAAATACAGTGATCGATGTTTTCGTAATTTTTCTGATAATTGGAAAATTATTTCAGATCGAAATTTACCTAATAATATTGGTTATTTTGATATAAGAAGTGTAAGTGTAATATAAGTGTAATAATAAGTCAGCAATTTTGAATACCTGACCTACAGTATGTCTTATAATACAAGCAACGACGCTGTGAAAAAGTTGCATAAGTTCAACCTTATGTGCGGGACCATTACGCGAACCCTTAAGCCAGCAAATAAAGGAACACGCCTAAAATTCTACAAGGTGATGGCTCTTCCCACACTTTTTTATGGGTCTGAGAATTGGACTTTAACGAAAGGCCAGACCAGTCGCATCCAAGCGGCTGAAATGAAATTTCTCAGGCACGTGGCAGGGTGTACTCTCCATGATCACAGAAGAAACACAGATATACGGCAGGAACTGAACATTATGAGTATACTCTACAGGATCGCCCAGTATCGGCTGAATTGGTTGGAACACCTTTGCCGAATGGATGACTGCCGCATCCTCAAACAACTATGGAACTATATAAGCCGAGGGGACGGAGAGGTGTTGGACGTCCGAGGAAGCGCTGGAGTGACCAGCTCTAATCTTTGCCTATTTGAGACCGGAACAAACTATCCTTGGTTAATCCTTGTAGATGATGATGATAAGTGTAATTCGCTCAAAATATCCAGCGAGTTCTGAAGCTCAGGGAGATATTCGTGCTAGTTAAAATAATAGTTCAGCTATTAACCGTCTTGTCATTGTCACAAAATAAGAAATTCGTAATAATTTTTATTTTAAACTCCATAAATCCGTGTTGGAACAATTTCAAGTGCGTATTTATTCGAGTGTTTTATCACCAGGTCAGTGACCTGTCATCTACACCCACCGCTAACATCATCATCAACAAATAAGCTTATTCTATTATCTTATCGAAAATGTTTTCTACGAATGATGGTGATGATGACGGGTTTGGTGTGATCTAATTAAGTGAACAGTAATTTCAAGTGTTTTTTCTGCTAAGGTTAAGAGCGTTTTGTTGTTGACTTAACAATACTCACCGTGTCAGTGACTTTACATTAGTCATCATCATCATCATCGTGACTATCATCTTATCGGACACTGCCACAAATAGTCGTTAATGATGATGATGATGATGATGATGATGATGATATTTCACAATTCTCTTGTAGCTTATCAAAGAAAGAACGCAATTACCTACCTACGCTCCACTTCAGAACACTTAGTACGAGGTTTGATAAAAAAAGTCCGCGCAAATTTTTGTATATTTAAAAAAGTTCATGTGGCGTGTCAAATTAACTAAGAAATTTTAACCAAAACCTGAATGTAGTGTTAGTTTTTGGAAATTTCAAAATTTTTGGACCCCAGGGGCCAAAAAAATGGGGGCAACAGTTTGATAAAATTGCAAGTTCCACATGCGATATCCAGTTAAAGAGAATTTTAACCGAAATCTGAATATAACGTACTGTTTTTGAAATTTCAAAATTTTGGGACGCAAAGCCCACAAAAAGTAGGGCAAAAGTTTGAGAAAATTGCAAATTCCATACGCGATATCAAATTAAAGAGAATTTTAACCAACATATGAATGTAGAGTACAGTTTTTGAAATTTCAAAATTTTTTCAAAAGTTTGAAAAAATTATTAAAATCCAGCCGGGTGTCAGACAAAAGGTAATTTTAACACAAATTCGATTGTTTCGAATTTTTATCGTTTACTGCATGATTTGTCCACAACTGTTACTTCACTAAACAAAAAAACAGTAGGGTAATAAGGATTTCCGTAATTTTTACGATAATTGAAAAATTAACTAATATTAATTTGGGATGTGATATCTCATATGGGAAGGACAACGCCACTGCTCCTCAAGCCACTGAAACGCTTCATAAAATAGTTTGTCCATTCCTTTCACTGTCCTCGTCTTCCAACATTTCCGACTTATTCTAATATTTCGTCGTCATATAGGAAGAAACCGGCAGCTTGAGACATCCGCATCCACAGGTAAGCCAGTCTTCTATGTTTTTGACAGTCGCCGCACAGTTCGAAGCGTGAAGCCTCCTACATTAACACAACCAGTTCGAAAGTCAACTGACTGATACATATCATTACATTAGAGACACCGTTCCGTGTGATTATCTTATGTCATTTATTCTGGAAAAAGCTTCTGACTGTGTTATCTCTTGTACAGAACGGATACAAGAGATCAAATCTCCGGGACCATTATGTATGCAAATACTGTCCGGATCGGAGACGTAACTAGGAACTAGAAGTATGGAAGTAGGTGAGACTAGATTGGCGGTTGTACTCGCCACTTTCCCCATGACAAATGAGACATTCAACATTCTTCCTATATAATTATTTATAAGCCTTCTTTTAACACACGCAACTATCTTAGAAGTAGGTCTCAGTTCAGTCATTATAAAATAGGATCACTGCAATTTTTAAACAGAACCGATATTACAAAGTTTATAAAGAATAGAAGTATAGAAGCGTCACAATGACGCTCGAACAGAACAGAATTCCCATAAAAATTCTAGAAAGGAGACCAGTAGGTAGGAGATCAAGACGAAGGCCAAGTAAGAGATGCATCGAGGATGTTTAGGATGATATGAGGAATATGGGGATAAGAAGATGGAGAAGACTGTGTAATGAGAGGGGTGAATTGGGAAAAATCATTGAAGATGATAAAACGCATACTGGAACGCCAGTAGAAGACTGAAATTTTTAACACCTCTGCGGGGGACTGACCCCCCCACGTCCTTTTAACTTACCCCACTGGTCCGCAAAACGAAGTACTGGATGTCCGATTTCAGGATAATTCTATTTACAAACTGAGCGTTTCATTAGCTAGGTTACTCCAGGTAGAAAAGGGAGGGACACAGCACGCTAATAAAATCGAATGGACTCACAGCCAAAACGAAGGATTGAGAAATTGTTTTAGAGCATGTGTGCTCTCTCTGTCTGTCTCTTAAACACACCTAAACACAAACATCATAACTTTCTGGCTATAATGTAGTCACCTCCGTCTATGACATCTACGATCATAAATTACCGTTACTTTTTGTCCTACGTGAGCTTCCATTGCTTATTTGTCGATTTTTTTTTTGTTGGCTGTCAAAAGGAATTTTAAAATTTAAAACGACTTCTATACCTACTGAAGTTGACAAGTAGGCTACATCTAATGTGAGATATGCCTCCTCATGCAAATTCATTATCAATAAATACAAAACAAGTACACAATATTTTGTAATCTGATGCGCAGTACATTCGTTTTTTCATGACAAGGATTTAACAGTTCGATAAAACGTCAATGCCAAAAATATCATCATCATCATCATCATCATTATTATCAGAGCATGCGGTGTCAGCGTGGCTGGGCGCAATACAGTCAATACAATTCGTTATCAGTGCCAATTGTATCAACAAGTACACAACTACGTGATAAATAAAAAGTTAGCAATGGCAATGACAGTTTTTAATAAATCACGACGACGCCTTTCGCTAACTGGCTCGTAACGTAGTTATCGTTAATAATAACAACACTGTTATCGGTTTAACACGTCTTCTAACACCGAGCATATTACGATGAGGTATCCTCTGTGGGTAACTAAGGATATATACAAATCAATAATAAGACCCATGCTAACCTACGGGGCCGAAGCGTGTATCCTGAACTCCAACGCACCAAACACTCTCGATATCTTTGAAAGAAAAATATTACGAAGAAACCTGGGGACCAGTTAATGACGGATATACGGCTGGAGAATAAGATATAACTTTGAATTGTATCAAATGCTTAAAGAACCACCGCTAACAGAATGCATAAAACTACAGCGTCTGAGGTGGACTGGTCATGTAGCCAGGATGGGGGAAGACAGAATACCACGAAAACTATTGAATACCCGAATCCACGGAAAAAGACCAGTGGGAAGACCAAGGAGAAGATGGAAGGACGCGATGGATTAGGATACGAAAGAAATACTGAAAGTGCGTTCCTGGAGGAGGATGGCTATCGACAGAAGAGAATGTGGGGAAAAATTGAAGAAGGCCAGGGCCCAACAAGGGCTGTAGTGCCATAGGAGAGAGAGATATATCCTCAGTGGCTAGACTGAGAGAGAGAGAACAGAGACAGAGAAGTTTTTTCGTGATGTTTGAGAAGGACAAGCCTCGGGCTGATCTGGGCTAAGCCCCCTTCAGCCGGATGGTAGGATGTGTGGAGACACACGCCAGCGCAGGCCGGAAACGAAGAAGGTGGAGGCTCATTGAAGGTAGAGTAGTGTGTGTGTGTAGTTTATAGCCATATGGGTAAAGGATTTAATGGTTGATGCAAGTGCCATTCTTCTTCTTCTGAGAGGTCCTATCCGTTTCGAATGTTGGATATCATACAAGCTATTTTAACTTTCTGGACTGCTGTACGGAATAAGTCAGTTGTATTCACGCCAAACCAGGTCCATAAATTTCTCAGCCATGATATTCTCGGTCGCCCAACTCCTCTCTTCCCAAGTACTTTTCCCTGTAGTATGGACTGCAATAAGTAAAATCTCTGTCCATTTCTCATGAGATGTCCCGGATACTGAAGCTTTCTTATCTTCACTGTGTTAATAACTTCCCTATATTTCTTCATCTTTCTAAGAACTTCATCATTAGTTATATGTGCTGTCCGTGAAATGCTCAGTATTCTACGGTACAGCCACATTTCGAAGGATTCCAATTTCTTAGTTGTGGCTTCAGTCAAAGTCCAAGATTCTACACCGAAGAAGAGGACCGAGAATACGTAGCAGCGTAGAAGTCTCATCTTTGTGTTCATTGTTAAATAGTGACTTTTGAATAAACTCCTCATTCTAGTGTACACTGATCTTGCCTTTTCAATTCTGCTCTTTATTTCTTGACCAGAGAGCCAAGATATGTTAACTGGCTTACACGTTCAACTGGCCTTTGGTTTATATTAAGGGTTCAGTTTGTGAACTTGTTCATAGATACAATCATTAGCTTCGTTTTATTAACATTGATGTCTAGACCATATCGACGGCTGTTTTCTGTCACTCTGTTCATTAGTTGTTGCAGCCCCTCTCAGCTATCTGCGAATATGACGGTACAAGTGCCATTAAGTTTAGTTTATACATGTGGGCGGCCAAGACAGGGACGAGTAGCGCATGTCGCCAAAGCTGGAAGGAGGCGGCGACAGAGAGCGTCAAGGTAGGCGGGGGACAGAAAGAAGAGAGCTAAAGAATTGGTAAGAAATTTGGGAAAATTTTTAGTTGTTATGTGATCAGGAAGGATGGCAGGTCGAGTATGACTGAAGTTGGTAATTAGGTGTTTATATTTCTATGACGGTGTTCTAGTAGGAGGTTTATAGGTTATGGTAAGGAGGCGGTTTATGACAGAGAAGTCTTGACCCTCTCCTATTTATATATAACCCCCGCTCACAATGTTACAAATAAACCCATAATTTACAACACAGTATCCCCGGCCAATAATCCCCCCAAAAGTTACAACAAATGATATACATTAGAAATTAAAACGTAACATATAAAAGAAATATTTAATCACAACATTTTACCATAAGTTTCCGGGATTTTGGAAACCTCTTTTGAATAGGGTGACACGATGATCGTAACATGGAATATTTGTGTCGTAAAATGGAATTTATTTGTCTGTATACTCATTTGGGGCATGACCCACGATAACTTTTGAATACATCAACCGATTTTTGTAAAGCATGGGACGTGTGTCCACATTTTTACCTTACAGAACCCTTTTTTTTCAGATTGATGCTCCAAAAAGTAGGGGGGGGGGCCGGAGGCGGAAATTGTGAAAAACCACAAACGCCCAAGTGGGGTATCAAATTAAAGTGTATTGTAACCACTATCTGAATATAATGTTCACATTTGAAATGTATACAATTTTTCGGACGTTAGAGCCCAAAAAGTGAGTGAAAATTTCGTTTAAACCCCCATTTGAGGTTAATCATACTAAGCTGTTATAATTATACGACTCTGATTGTCTTCTATCAAGAAAATAATTGCAAAAATAACAACATTCTGATTTACCATATTGTATATGATTTTTGTGTTTTTTTTCACCAGTTTCTGTATACCCTAAGAAGAAAAAAACACTGATGAGAAATAACTTATTTATCTTTAGCTCTGTACGCTCCCGGCGTGAAAACAGAGGAAATCTTATTGGATGGCTCAGCTTCGTGAACCAGTTTCACAGTAAATGTGATAAACAATCAGGAGAGAGAGAGAGAGAGAGAGAGAGAGAGAGAGAGAGAGAGAGAGAGAGAGAGAGAGAGAGAGAGAGAGAGAGAGAGAGAGAGGGATCGAAATCACGACGCCACCAAATTACATACTAGCCTTGAAAAGCAAGAAAACAAAGAGAGGATCGAATCCACGGCGTAGTTCAGTTCACTGGAACGCTTTACATAATAATACAGTTTTAATACGAGAAAATAAACATCTAATCTGCGACCTCCTTGTAACCAGCGCTACAGCGAGATAAATTCTTGACTGCTATAAGCCAGCAGTGAATGTTACACGATTCTAGTGACATCTTTACAAAAAATAAGAATCGATTATGGCCAAATAATTGTGAATTTTGTACAAAATGGTGTATAACGCAAAGCATCAGAGACGATAGTGGTACAGTTTGAGATTTGTAAGCAAATGTTTTGATCATCTATGTCAGTTTACTAACAGGACAATCTGATTGGCGTAGACGCACGATCTACCCGGGAAAGGCTTGGACATGGGCGGCTCTAGTAGAAGGCCGGAATATTAAATGTGGCAACACTGGAACCAGCTGATATTTGAGGCCGACTAGACGATCTCTTTAATGTATGTATTTCAATAATCAAATCGCGTAATTTTTAATTGCGGTTAACAGCAGTTTTATAATTCTTCCATTTTTTTTTGCAAATTCAATGTTTATTATGTAAAATATTGTTATATTATTTAAGAAATATAATAATTAACTCAGTCATATGATATGAATTCAATAATTCGAACAAAATTAATTCATTAGTTCTAACAATAATTCACTAATTTCTTCAACTTAAACGTACAGTACTAAGAGCGCAGATACCTATAATTTAGATTTAGGCTAGTTATAAATAGGCCTACTCATGATTTTAATAATGCTGTGAAATTTGATCAAAATATAACATGTTTACGTTAGCTATTTTATTACACTATGCTTATAGGCCTCAGACGCAACGTTGCCACGTTTAATATTCCGGGCTTCTGCTAGAGCCGGCCATGGCTTGGACCCGGCGCAGGCGACTCATATTTACAAGTTTCTACGAATACATCGAACTTCCGACCACTTCGAAAGGGAGAAGAACCCACTGGCTATTTTATTCTTCACTAATGTAACAATTTTGACACCCTGAATTATTAACAACAACCAAAAAACACAGGCCTCGAAAATGACATTCTTAAGAGGAGGAGGTGTTCTAAACTTGACTGTATAAGGAATTTGGCCATATGAGAAGAGTTACCAGTTTTTAAATTGAATGAAAAATTAAAAAATTACAAACAAGGGTGGGGGAAGAACACTTGGAAATAATGTCAGATTCCAGACTGGCCAAACAAGTCTGAAAATACAAACCTATAGGACACAGGTTGTGTGGGTAGACCCAGGAAGAGACGGCTGGAGGATTTTTGAAGGCGGCACACGCACCACCTTGCCAATGCCGTGTTGTGAAGTTGACGATGATGAATCTGTAGAAAGGAGACGCTTAGGCTTAATACAAGGTTTTACAGAATTTTACCTATAAGATCCCATTACGATCAACCTCATCAGGATTGTAACCCCCCCCCCCAAAACAAATCTTCAGAATATTTCAAATATGCATTTTTTGGTAGAGCCTTGAGCTCGCTAAGTGATTTTCGTTTTATGCCTTCAACGGTCGCGAAACGTTGTCCTTTCGTGGAAACTATCACTACTGGGAGGACGAAAGATCGCGTAGGGACACATCTGGTGAATACGGCAGTTGCCGTGCGATCATTATGACGTCTTCTTTTCCCTAGGCTGGAAAAATTCTTAAAAAGCAATGACGTACGCCCAGGCGCATTATCGGGCTACAATTTTTATAAATTTTTGTTCCATAAATCAGGGCGTTTTCTACGAATAGCTTCATATAAGTGACATAAAATGTCCGAATGGTACTCTTTATTTACCACTGCGCCTAGCGATGAAATATCGTGGAACACAAAAACATAATTTTCATCTGACAACCACGATCATCCCTCAGTTAACGGCAGTCTTTGAACCTTGTAAAACGCTTGTTCACGCACAGACTCCTGACCACGTTTTCCAGGACAGAACAGTTTATCGAGAGAGAGAGAGAGAGAGAGAGAGACACACAAAATTTAATCCATGTTCTTCAATCTTGATTGTAGAATGACAAAAAATCGCCTAATTCACCTAAGGACGACTTACTCAATTAGCCGTGAAATCTAAACTATGCATCAAACAGGGATAGAATTTTAGACGATTGTCACTAACTTGTGTACCAACATCATGTAAAAACGGTTTTTTAATCGGACACTAACGAGCTGGTTATGCGAGTCAGGCGTGGGCCATGACAAAAGAAAAGCGGCAAGATTCAGAGTGCTGAAATGCAGTCTCTTCGAAATACCTTCCTTAAATTTTACATTGCTAGGTACAATAAGGAATGAAGATATCAGAGCAGAACTCGAAGTAAAGGACATACATGAAATTATTTCAATTTACAGAAGACAATGGTGGGATCATCTGCAAAGGATGATAGAGGATCGATTGCCGAAAGCGGAAATAAACTATAAAGCCGTTGGTAGAAGAGACGTGGGTCGGCCAAGGATGAGATGGGTGCCGGAACAGGATTATATAACCTAATCCTTGAAGGGGAGAAGAAGAAGAAAACAAAGTTGGTCCATGATAGCAATACTGTCTATAAACTGTATAAGAAACTTGACAAGAAGATTCACAATAGAATAACATCCAGACACTTCTGGCCTTACCCAGACATTTTCCCGCAGGAAGTCCGTCGTGGACACTGCCGAAACGTCTAGTTGTTGTTTTATGTGAATCTTGTTAAATTTGTTATACAGTTTATAGACAGTGTTGTTAGGCCTAACAGCCCAACAATTATTTACCGGTCATCCATTCTCACAAACGTTCATCCAGTCTGCGTACTCTTTTCGCCTAATTCCCCACGCATCTTCCTCTAATTCCCCTTTATACAACCTAATCCTTGAAGAGGAGAAGAAGACTTGTAACCGGTGGAAATTGGAAAAATTCCACGAACTTTTTGAGCAAAACCTCGTACAACGTATTCGCAAGGTACCACGTACAAGCGCCCGTTAAAACTTCTTGTTTGCGAAATATTTACTGTGTCCAACGCTCACGACGCAATTAACACAAGGCGCGGACAGTAACTGGGTTTGACGTGTAATTTCCATAAACACACGCACACACACACACAACTGCCCACGCATTATACGTCACGACGCCCCAACAACATGACACTGTAGTGGGGATCACGTTGTTTACTATACAAATAATGTCTCGCAGTCTCAATCGGCGCACAGAGTGTTTGTCGTTGTACACAATACTACAACAAAGTGTACAATAACTTGCGCGCGCGCGCGCGCGCACACACACACACACACACAGACACACACGCTCGCTCGCTCGCTTACACGTCTACGTACATACGTTTAGCACCATGTTTATGTCTATGTAATGTCCTAATCGTGTCCGGGCCAAAATGTATGGCCCATTAATCGCTGAGAGAATCTGTGAGCACGTCCACGCGGGCGTGTGCTGAGAAACGCTGCAGGGGCAGCACGCGGGGTTACACACAAAACCGAGGCTCAGGTTTCTATCCGAGTCTCGGTTTGGGATCTCGTATCGGTAACTGTATGCTTTCGGCCGAGACATATTACTGGATTACACGCTGTACTCATCATCATCATCACCACTCCAAGGACTAGGCCTCAGACCTGTTCCGGAACCCATCTCCTCCTTGGTCTACCGACATCTCTCTTCCCAGTAGGGTGATAACCACAGATAGACGGATATCACGCATGCGGTTCAAGTGTTCACACCAACTCCTTCTGTGGTTTTCGATCTTCTGGTGCAATGATGCAATGTTTAAATCGCGTCTAACATCCTCGTTCCTTCTTGGCATCCAAGAACCAAAGAGAAAACAACTTTGCGTCACTCTTAGAAATTTCATTTCGGCTGCCTGAATCCTCTGCACCAAGCCCCTCTGCTGAATCCTCTGCCTGAGTCCCTTTTACGAAGAGTCCATGTCTCACTAGCATACAGGGGGATGTGGGGACAGCCACTGTTTTATAAAATTTCATTCGGGTATCCTTTCGTGTTTTACTTTTCAGGTACCTATGAATCGTTCCACAGACGTGTCTAAATTTTGTTAGCTTACTATCTCAGTCAATATCAGCTCCATATGAGATATTACAACTAAGGTATTAAAATGACTAACCTGATCCAAAATCTGATTATTTACGACTATTTTAGTTCTTTTAGGATACCTGCCCTGAAATGCCATAGTTTTAGATTTTGTAGCAGAGATCTGTAGCCCATAGTTTTGTATGATAATGTGAAATGTATCATTACCTTGTCATCTGCATAAAGCAATGCATTCACATGAATATTTTGTTGAAGTGATATTCCCGAGTCAACTTTAGCTGTCCATCGCCGAAATATATCGCCTATGTAGATATTAAAAAGTGTCGGAGAAATAGGGCACCCTTGTCTCACACCTTTATTTGTAGGAATAACGTCTGATAATTTACCATTCAAATCCACGACAACCCCTGTCTTCTAATATAAGCTCCGAAGATTGCGAAATGGAATTAATGGAATTAATTGTGAAATGGAAGATTGAGCATTTAATTAATTGCGAAATGGAAACCCCTTCGTCCCATTATAATCCAGAGTAACGAACGTTTCAAATTATCAAAAGCTTTCGACACATCTATGAATGCTAGATGCGAGTCCAAGTTAAATTTCCTTTTCAATTATTAATTTAAGTTTGAAGATAGCATCTATGGATGATCTCCCCTCCCTGAATCTATTTTGTTCTTCTGATATTAAAGCATCAGCTATTGGCTTCAGTCTCGCATGCGCTGTACTCGAAACACACATTGATAGATGTTGTATAAACAAACTTGCGATGAATGAGGTGCTAACGTTTATCACAAAACTGATATAAAATTCAGTGCACTGTTGGCTATCCAGTACTGATACAGACAATCGAAAAACAAGTTTTGGAACACGTTCACTCGTAAAATAAATTAACCCTTACAATATACTGGAAAATTAAGATGGAAAGTTTTCTCTCTCTCACTATGACAATAACGTCAGAAACAACAATGAAAGAAAGACTGAGAGCGCTGCTCTTCGTCACGTAGCGCACGTCAAGACGAATGTAACGTTGTCTGACGATGGAGAAGAACGTGGGCAGACTTCGAGCCAGTGGCTGTGGGGCCAACTTTGCGAATACAAATAAAAAAAAAATCATCGTGGGTCACCAAAATAATACGAACATACACGCGCCTGAGTTTCCCGAGAATACAGACAGTTTTATTTATTATTAGATTTCTTATAAATAATTTATTTACGTAAACGTTATGAGTGATTACCAAGTCTCCGCCTCGTCGCTAGACACGTACGTTTAATGACGCTGGCCGTAAGTAAAAAATATATTGGGCACAGAGCCTCGTTCTCATCCACACACTCACTCAATTCTATTGAGCGGTTCATATGAACTCTATATTGAGTGTGGTCCACGGAAAATTTGTGGATTATTGGCGTCGAAAACTTTACACAGGACGCAAATTTTGATGCAAAAAAGACGGAAGTCTCTGACGTTGGAAACCCTATAAACTGCAAATACGCACACTACTAAGTTGTACGTGGAAGCTAGAAACTCGGTCTTGAACATCGCTTCTCTCTACAACGTTTGGAATTCTTGCTACTCTCTCTCATCCTGCGCCGACCACCTAACTCTCTGCGCTTTTATTACCTCCATCTGTTGTCTGAACGATTCCAAATCCACATACTACTCTACTCTAGCAGGGACGGATCCACAAATCTGCTCAGGGGGGGCACATTCTGGCAGTTTTGGGCCCCTCCTCTCCAGGGGGGGAGGTGTTGTTAGAAAAAAATCTTATTATCAAAGTGTCTGTTGAATCAAACGATATAAAAATTAATATAAATAAATAAATAATTAAATATATTAATATAAATACAAAAACATTAGTTTTTAACATAACTTATTTATTATTGTATTATTATTTGAAAAATAATAAAACAACCGATTTTGATTTTAGAAAGTATAATGTATTTGTACAATTTTGAAATAATATAAAGTAAACTTATAACAGGAATTTTTTGTTTAATCTATTTAAACTTTCTTTAGAAATTTGACTTTCATTTCACTTATAAAACTAATCTAATTTTTACACCATTACTTACTCTCGATACAATAAGAATAAGTGTTATCAATAAGGAAAGTAAAATAGCTAAATAAAAATAAACACAAATACTAATATAGAATTATAATTTACAAAAATACACATATTCATTATCAATACTCTGATCTAGAAATATTAGGTGTGAACGTATTTTTTTTGTTATATCTAATCAATATTCTGGAAATATCTAACCTCCAGAAAACCAATCACTTTTTAAGAAATTCCTTTTTTTGTACATAAAACAGATACATAAATCTTCTTTAAAATAACATTAATATTAAGTATTACAAAATTATTAATTGGACTGCTCATGTAACAAAATATAAAAATTATTATTTTAATGTCCTTTTGAGATGCTCATCAAATAAGAAAACAACTATTGAAGCATCATGATTCAAGAGATTCTTAAAATCTGATATATGACCACTAACGTTTGAATAATCTCAAACTGTGGTTTCGTAAATTCTTCTTTTAAGTGATGAGCTGCAGCAGGATCCTGTTTAAGATAATACATAGCTTCTGCATGCGCTATTAAAAGAGCTTTAGCTAAACGAGTACTCATTTTCGATATTCTTTGCCCTGTAATTAAATATCCATTATTTTTATGTTAAGGTAAAAAAGCACCTTTAATCTAATACATATGCATTCAAAGTAAGGCTAGAGAAAGTTTACGTTTGTGTCTCCTTGCAAAAATCTCTAACACTTCTTTGGGAGACATACGGTAGGCGATATCACAATGGACATGTAGGATCGCAAGTCCATTTAAACGATCTTCAGTCACTGTAGACCTTAAGTAAGTTTTAAGTCGACGCAGGACCGAAAATGAACGTTCTGCAGTGCTTGATGTAACTGGAAGCGTGCATATGATTTGTAAAAGCACTCTGACATTTGGCAAGTCTGACGCGAGTGTGTAGGCTTCTGCAGGATATTTGATAAAGTCTTGTAATTTTGCTGCCCATATCTGCTTCCAGATTTTAAGTTCCCCTTCTAAAGCAGGGAAATAAGGTAAATCATCCCTATACAATTCAACCCCTTGCAGAACAGACTCTTCACAATCTTCCGAAAATTCTGGTGATAAAAGTTTTTGAATCTGTCCAATTTGTATCAGTTGCGATTTTGGAAATCTAGAAGAAAGTTCATTGATCAGGTAATCTAGAAATGGGAGATATACACTAATACGAAAATATTCTTCCACAGAATGGGTTTGTATATTGGATCTGTTTTTTTGGAATCCTACTGTTCTCGGCTTTTTTATTTCCGTTCCCATTTCGCAAGCCAAATCTTCAGATTTTTGTATAGCTGCTTGAAGTGTCTAATACTGTTTTCCCGATGCGCTTGCAGGCTTGATATTGTGGCATTTACCAACTCCATGGCTGTCAATACGTCCACATATTCCGCTTGTAACTTTCGAGCCAAGGGTAGAGTTAATCCCAAAAAATCAGCTAATACAACTACACTAATAAGGAACTCGGACGATAGTATACTATGAAGGTATGAAAATGCGTCACTTCCCGTTCCTTCAGTTGACTGAGCAATAGTATCTAAAACTATTGGAAGAATAGGCAGAGCATTTAAAAACGTTAATACAGCATCGTGACGTTCAATGCACCTTGTTTCGCACATTTGTTTTACAGAATGTCTTCCATTTTTTAGTTTGTCATGCATTTCTTCGTCAAGTTTTCGTAGTCGCCCAGCCGACTCTCGAAAGAAGTTTGCCACGGAAGAGATGACTCCGATAGCATTTCTTATACAGGCCACAGAACAAGCTTTGCTTATAGCTAAATTGAGCCTGTGATTCGCACAATGACTGTAAATCGCAAGTGGCTGTATTCCTGCTATTCTAGCTAGGTGATCCGGTTGAGTTGAGTTGAGTACAGCAATTAGCGACATCTATGAACATTCCGTCGCGCAAAATACAGAGTCGGTAAAATACGCTCGAAATTCAAATGAAGTAAACGTTAAACAAACTATTAAAATGATAGAAACTTCTTATAGATAATGTATACGAATATATATATATATATATATATATATATATATGAAAAAATAAAAATAAAATTGCGATAAAAAATAAAATATAATAATTGTTGTAAAAAATTCGGGTTTCAAAGGGTTAACTAACTGAAAATATCATAATTGCACTAGCTACATAATTCATTTTATCCAGTGTATTTTCGAACCGTCTGGGGGGGCACGTGCCCCCGTGCCCCCCCTTGGATCCGCCTATGCGACCAAGGCAGGTGTACGTCGGCACTACGAAGCGCAGGGCATGCGTCCGCATTAAGTGAACACAGCCGCTACTGTCGTCTGAAACAGCCGGAGAAGTTTGCGTTGGCCGAGCATGCACTTGCTAACGCGGATCATCGCGTTCACTTCGAGGAAACTAAGACTCTGTCCTCGGTGTGCGACTAGTACCCTTGGCTGCATTGTGAGTCCGTCGAAATCTATAAGCACGGTTCCGTTGCTATGAATCGAAGGCAGACTGACCGACTCTGGGCTTTGTGGTTGAGGCGTCGCAGGGACGTACCACATGGAGTCTGAGCACCGACTTTCCTCGAGGAGAGCTCCCGCCTCATCGCCTTGCCCAAGTAGGGCGATTTGCTATGTAGCAGACCGTTTCTCGGCTGTTGTGCTAGCCTACACTAGCGCAGTATACACCGAGGGCGTTTCCACGAATCACCTGGACGTATACGGTACCTGCCGAGCCCAGCCACTAGAGGATTGTCTGGGAGCCTCGCCGCACCACATGCAAGCCGACTGAAGGTGTCATCTAAAGAGTGGACGCCAAGTTCTCTCCTTAGAAGGCGAGATGAGAATCGGTGGGCGGCTTTGCCGCTAGCCGAAGTCCCCTGTCGAGGACGCTCTGCAACTTCATTTTATGCACGTTGGCGAGGTAACCCCAGACCGGGCAAGCGTATGTTATGACTGGCAGCAGATACGCGCCGACGATCATTTTTCCCAGTTTCCTGGCATTGGCTGAGCTGATCAGGAGTGGAAACAGTAAGCTGAGGCGAGCGGATGCTCGCCTAAGAACTGTCTGAGCGTGGGGACTTGAAGTATACACTTTCCTTCTACAATTCTACTTCAGTACGTAGAGTCGACTGCCTTACATCACCCCTGAAAATTTCAATATCCTACATACCATAGTTTCTGCGGCTAAGTGTTGAAAAATATGCTTCTTCAAAAACGCGTTTCAAGCATATCAGTGGGAACTAACAAAACTCTATTTGGGCATGACCAAAAAAAATTATTTTCCCGCACAGAAGAAAAAACATACAATGTTGACTTCAGAGTTGCCAGCATGAAGTACAAACTATCGCCTTTTACACAGTGAAAACATCACTTTAAGTAAAGCCACTTATAAAACATGTACTATTGAAAGGAATCGTGTATAAAATTGTAACGATTTTATTGTGTGCAGACATACCGGTACTTTAGATTTTCATACAATGTGTTTCAGAGTTTATTTGTATCATAAATTGTATAACATTTTCTTCAGAAAAGACGAAATTTTAATAAAACAAGCATTTTGCAAAAAGTGAAAATGTCTTATTTTTTGCCTTTAGACTCCCCTTAATTTCCAGTTGATACTGTGACCCTTCAGGATGTGAGCGAATTTACACACTTGGGCAGTAAAATTACAAAGGATAACCGACGTGAAAGAGATACTCTTAGCAGAATAAACCAGGTTAAGATTGACTTTAACAATAAATGAAGAATACTAACAACAAGTAGCATCTGACTAAAACAAGGAAACGTTTCCTTATGAGTTTTATATGGAGCATTGTCATGTATGGTTGCGAGTCGTGGTCAGTCAGTGTATGTATGAAGATAAAAAATAAAAAAGGAAACTTGATAGCTTTGACATGGTGTTATCGCAAGATACTAAAAACAAAATGGTCTGTCAAAATTACAAATGAAGAGGTGCTGAACAGAATAGGTAATGAGAGGTGTTTGTTGAAAAGCATAATTAGAAGAAGGTTAGAACTTATTGGACTGCAGCAAGAAGGACTACTAAAATTGGTAATGGAAGGAACAATAGAAGATAAAGGATATAATAAGAGACCAAGGCTGCAATATATAAAGCAAACTGTGGATGATGTAAATTGTGAAACTTATGAGGAAATGAAGAGGAAAGCACAAGATCGATCACAACGGAAGACTGCTGCAAACCAATCTTACGATTGAAGACATAAGAAGAAGACTGTGACCAAATTATGTAATTTTTTACGTAAATAAAATCACATAGAAATTCTGAACGGAATCTACATTAAAATAATAACACATCAACGTACAACATCTGATCAGTCAACCAAATACAGGAACGATGGATCACACACACACACACACACACACGCGCGCGCGCGCGTAGCTCGTTCGTACAGTCGCAGGCAAAACCTTGGACAGGGAACGAACCTGTGCATACAACGAAAACAATGGCCTCAATAATCGAGTTAATCCAATAAAACGGAGACGAGTGTGTATGTATGTATGTATGTAGTGGGACTTGAAATGTGTGCCTCGAACAAAACACAACACAGTTTTAATCTGGTTGGCATTGGGGACAACAACTAACAACACTACTACTATTATATAGTAGAGTAGCGCAGACCCCAGTGACTACAGTAGTTTGCGATACAGCACACAGCAGCCAGCGCGCCGTACCAGAAGCGATCGACGCACGGCGAACCCAAACTCCTCCTCCTACCCAGCTTAATGTTTTATTAATGACCCGACATACATCATGGCTGTGCACTGTGCATTTACCACAGATAATATATTTTTCCCGACTATACAATACTGTCAACACACACACACTTTAGCAGTCAGTACGCGTGTTGGCGTGAAGTATGTTAAATACATACAGACGGGTACATCAAACACAAGTTAAAATCACTGTTGGTTTTTACTGCAGTAAAAGAGTAAAATCTGTTAGTAAACGGCAAGTTTTTCTCATTGTTATGATAACAAAAACCAAAATACAAGCGCGTGCTCCAGACTTCTCCGGCTGCCTCAATCGACAATAACGAAGCCCGAATTGACTCCGGCAGTGTAAGCCTACGAAGAATGTTATGTATAATACACTGATATAGGCCTATTAATTGAGAATGGTCTTGCAGGAGAAACATATGAAAAATGATTTCACTGATTCATTCAGAAACGTGCAATAGATTGCACTTTGTTACAAAACACAGTCAATTTCCTTCCATCCCTCGGCTAGACAAAACAGACGCGTCTGTCCAATGTTTCGTCCTCAGCCGCATCTTGTATTCAAACCCAGTCTATTTCCTTCCAACCCTCGGCTAGACAAAACAGACGCGTTTGTCCGATGTTTCGTCCTCGAATCGAAGACAGCCGCATCTTGTATTCAAACCCAGTCTATTTCCATCCATCCTTCGGCTAGACAAAACAGACGCGTTTGTCCGATGTTTCGTCCTCGAATCGAAGACAGCCGCATCTTGTATTCATACCCAGTCTATTTCCATCCATCCCTCGGCTAGACAAAACAGACTCGTTTGTCCAATGTTTCGTCCTCAGCCGCATCTTGTATTCAAACCCAGTCTATTTCCTTCCAACCCTCGGCTAGAGAAAACAGACGCGTTTGTCCGATGTTTCGTCCTCGAATCGAAGACAGCCGCATCTTGTATTCAAACCCAGTCTATTTCCATCCATCCTTCGGCTAGACAAAACAGACGCGTTTGTCAGATGTTTCGTCCTCGAATCGAAGACAGCCGCATCTTGTATTCAAACCCAGTCTATTTCCATCCATCCCTCGGCTAGACAAAACAGACGCGTTTGTCCGATGTTTCGTCTTCAGCCGCATCTTGTATTCAAACCCAGTCTATTTCTTTCCATCCCTCGGCTAGACAAAACAGACGCGTCTGTCCGATGTTTCGTCCTCGAATCGTACACAGCTGCAACTTGTTATGTTTAAGAGAACAAGGGTCAAGAACAACAGTAAACATCATTACGCGTAATCACTGTCCAAACATCAATAACGTTAAAACATTAACTACTCTACCTACCTACGACGGAAGACATACGTGCGTCCATGCCCGCATGCAATTGAAGCGGTTTGCGTCAAACTGCGTGTCCTTGACTCGGCCGGTTTCTGTGTTTCCTTTTTTTTTTAACGAAGGACGCAATAAACAACATCACAGCGCAGGTAGAAAATATTTAATCACATTAGGTAGGTACAGCTGTGGTGAATATTTTGTCATGGGAAGTGATTTAAACGGACAGCCGCTTGGAATTCCCAACCGGCGGATTTTTACTTTTAACAATATAATAAAAAAAAAAACAAGAATATTTTCACACAATTAGTTTTACATGAACACCGAGAACGCAAGTAGGAACTGCAAGGTGTTTTTTTTTAATTAATTAACAATTAAAAAAGTTATGTAAGCTCGGTCAGTGCTTGGTTATCATTCCACATATGCGAAACGGACAAGCGAAGCCAGTTCTGAACATCCAACATCCTCAACAACCAGTTTCAAATACTCCAATCACCGTCTTTTCCCTGCAGTTCTTCCATTCACCGTGCCGTCCAACGCCAAAGTAAGTAACTCCCGATGTCTCAACCTGAGCCCAAGTAATCTCTTCGCTTCTTGTCATACTTCTTCACAAGCTTACTCTTCTTCTTCTCCTCTACAAGGATTGGGTTATTAGGTTATATAAATCTGATCAATCACCAGGTCTTGCCTGTTTGAGACCGGAACAAACCATCCTTGGTTTATTCCTTGATGATGCTCAAGCATTCCAACTTTTCCTCTTCCCTGACCTGTTTTTTTTCCTTCCACCTTACAATCTATGGTCCTTAGCTGCAGACAGTTTTTGCCCAATATATGCCCCAAACAAAGTTCCTTTATCTTTCTTATTACTTTCAGCCGTTTTATTTCATCTCCTAAATTCCTCAACACTTCATCGTTTCTCGCTCTATGAGTCTATTTCGGCTTCATCACAACTAAATTTCGAATCTCTCCGAGGAGCTATCCTTTCTTTTCCGTAATGCATGTTTCACTGCAATAAAATACCACACTTCCAAGTAAAACGTTTGGCAAACCTCTTTTCCTTCTCCTTCTTCTCCGCTTCAAGGATTAGGTTATATAAAACCGTTCCGGCACCCATCTCATCCTCGGACGACCCACGCTCTTCTACCAATGGCTTTATAGTTCAGTGTCGCTTTCGCGAATCGATCCTCTGTCATCCTTTGCAGATGATCCCACCACTGTCTTCTGTAAATTGAAATAATTTCATTTATGTCCTTTGCTTCGAGTTCCTCTCTGATATATCCATTCCTTATTCTATCTTGCAATGTAAAATTTAAAGTATTTCGAAGAAACCGCATTTCAGCACTCTGAATCTAGCCGGTTTCCTTTATTTGTCATGAACCACGCCTCACTTGAACAAATCAAGTTGGGTATTGCAATTGACTTATAAAATTTAGTCCTTGTGCTGTCTTGTTTTATTTCTAAGATTTCTATGAATCCTACCACAAATATTCCTAAATTTATTTATCCCAGTTTCTTCTTTCTCCCATTATTTCCCACATCCCGTTCGGGCGAACCCAGTTTTCTGTTTTTAACTCGATCGTTAGGCTTTGCCTGTCTTTATATCTGTTTGGGGTGTCTCGCAGTAAATTTTAAACGTATCAATTGACATACGTATCACTTCAAACTATTTTTCGTAAAACTTGGTATCCGTGTCTATACTTTTATATTACAGGGCCCTCTTGTTTTTTAGACTGATTCCCTCCATAAATTATAAATTGGGGGAGTGGAAGGAAAAAATGTGAGGGGGGCAAAATTGTGAAAAATCCCACCGAAAGCTCTTGTAGGACATCAAATTGAAAGTTTTTTCTTAACCACAATCTGAATATAATGTCATTTTTTGATAACTTCAAAATATTTTTGATACAATGGCCTTTGAGCCTTTGCCACAGTACTGTGGTTTTACTGAAGATGGTCTCTAGAGGTAAGGCCGAAACGTGTGACGATAACATCCGTTAGGAGGGTAATTATAGTAGACTGCGGCCTTACAGACCGGATCTGTTATTATTTCCGGCTGTACAATGTTCACACATTTTCCGGAACCAAAGATTACAGAAGTGATTGAATTCTCATCTTCCGCTCCTGCTTGTCCATCCAAAGATCTTCTTCAATTTCTCGTTCCCTCAGTATGGTCTGAATTTCGTCTATGCAGGTGAGATAGGTGGTCTCCCTCTTTTCCTTCTTCCTGGTGGAGTCCATCCCATAACTCTCATTGGGAATCTTTCCTGTGCCATTCTTTTCGTGTGTCATACTATTGCTATTTTTTTGTTTAGATAAAATCAACAATTGAATTTTTCACATTCATTCTGTCGTTAATGACTTCTTTTCTAATTTTCTCACGTCTCGTTACTCTTGCCGAACGTCTCCAAAAGTCCATCTCTGCTGTCATTAATTTTGTTCTTGTGTGTTTATTAGTAGTCCAAACTTCTGAGCCGTAAACAGCTCGGATCTTAATTTGAATAATTATGACGTCTGCCGTGAAAAAGCCTAAGAAACAGGTTAAAACACAAAAACTATTATTAACGTAATCAATGAAAGTATTAAGACTTACCAAGTTTTCCGTTCGGACTGTACGGGTCGTAGCTGCCGGACGACATGGTCGGCGATGAGTATCCATTGGAGATGACTGTGTAAGGATGACTGGGCGGACCGGGCGACGGTGTGAGCGGCGCGGGCGCCGGCGTCTGCGACTGCAGGGAATGACTGCCGGGCGACGGAGACGACATCGGCCACTCGTCAGTCCTCGGTCTCTTGGCGGCCGGCGGCTGTCCCTGTCCGGCTGCGGCGATGTTGCAGAACAGCGCCGCGCCGCCGCCGACCGCGACCGCCGCCACACTGCTACCGCTCGGTAACTCCGACACTCCCCCCACCGGGCTGTGCAACCTCGGCTCCGACTTGATGTACTCATCAGTAAGTAAGGACAATCCCCCGCCGCTGCTACGATTGTACAACAAATCATGCTGCTTCAAGTCCATTGCGCGGTTTTGACAACATTAAAAATACCACACTTTCTTCCCTTAATTGATTAATCAATCGACTTCGTGTTTTGTACTGACTATATATTTTTTTCTTTAAACAAAAAAATAAAACAAATCACCAACACACTTTATATATTAATATTATTATTATTATTTTAGGAAAATAAAATCATCACGAATCACTGTCCGCACTGAGTACAACAAAACCGACAGATCAAGTCATGGTGACGAAGGGAAAACTCTTCGGCGTGTTTTGAGCGCCATCAAAAAATCGATGCCGTCGCTACTGGATGCTGCTACTTGAGGTGAGCTGTTGCTAGTGTCCTCTTCTCAACATCTGCGGCTGTCGCGTGCTCAAAATGCATTGAGTGAGTGAGCGATTGTACAACTGGAAGCCACTCAGCAGTGTGTCTTTGTCAGCCGCCAACTGATGTACATCTGTAACAAAAAAAAACATCATTCCGTTAAAGAAAGTATTTTTGAAAATACTGATTGAGAAAGCGCTTAATAGAGTTCTTAACAGGTACCTTCTATTAAACGTTATCCATAAGAGTTATCCTAACACTATAAGGAGCTTATATTATCAAACAAGGATAGTACTGTCTACAGGCGAGGCTCTGACAGATAGATTTACAAACAGAACACTCACTGTTGCACACCACTATAAAAAATTATTCCGATTAGCGCTTTCAAGCTTCACAGCTCATCGTCAGCTCGTAAGATTTTCGGAATAATTTTTTATAGTGGTGTGCAACAGTGATTATAATCACTAACTCAACTTTCTTAATTAAATTTCAGAGATATTTACATTAACGATGAAGTACGCCAAGGCTGTAGCATATCTCCAACATCGTTTAATACCTACACTGATGATATTGTTACAAAATGGTCACACGGATCGTTGTATGGTACAGTGGAAACAAAATACAGACGCCAATGAAATCGCTAATTACCAGCTTTAATGAGTCACAATCAACAAGATACGCTCATACAGTAATTCAAGATAATTTGTCCACACGCTATAATAATGTCCACAATTAAGAGTTCTGTACTATTTTATAACACAATAATCTCTTTCCACAACAACCACTTGATCCGCGCTGTACAATCTCGCCACGTGTAACTGACTTCTAAGCTGGTCGCTGTGCTTATATAGGTCCCGCAGATGGTCCAGAATAATTTTCCGTTCTTTTGGCGGCGTGCTAGCATAATTTGCGTAGTTAACAAGCACTCGACTGTCACCTTCGCAAATATAAATATATAAATAAATTGTATTTTACGTAAGCAAAAGATTTATTCAACAGAGGACACGTTTTTAAAACAAGAGATTTCTAAGTTAAATTTAGCTGCACACTCGATCAGAAATAATCATTCACTTCCAAACTTAGACGCCGTTGGTTTATTGAAACATATATCAAACTGTCAACAACAAAAATTGCAAAATTTGGAAATACAGTATATAAAACAAAACAAATTAAATACAGTGATATACTATACACGCGCGCGCGCGTACAGTTCTACCCTCCTCAACACAGTTACACGTCGCAGAATCGATACCCGTTTTGCTTTCTCTGCTCTGTCACATTTACGCCCAAATTACGTAAACATCTGTAGATCGGATAATGGAAGGAAGCGGGCAAAGCTTACTACCGAAGCTAACGAATACACAACAGTCTTTCGCTTTCTGAGAAAAACTGCTGACAGTCTGTTCTGTCCTTTCAGTGTATACTCGTGTATTTGCGTCTTTTGGCGGATAGCCATGCACACGCGCGCGCGCGCTCCACTTTAATGTTACTTTACACTTTTTCTTGTTATGGTTACAACACTGTGTTCGGAATTTTTCAGTTCACACTGCCTTCTGATTATTAGGTCCCACTGTTTGCGTTAAATTCCATTACATCAGGCTGAAGTACTGAAGCATCAGGCAAAGCCACAGAATTATCCGACAGCAAGTTATTAGGGCTACAATTGTATATTGAACAGTTTTTCGCGGCTTCCTTAACAGGACTAAAAAAGGTGAACTTGATCTAAACTTGATCGTAGAAGAAAATGAAGTCATAAAAGAAGAATTACAAGTTTGCAACTCGAATGACAGATTAAAAGATTACAAACAAAGGTGGAAAGAACACTTCGAAAGAATCCCTGATTCAAGACTGGTCAAACAAGTCTGGAAATACAAACCTATAGGACACATGTGTGTGGGTAGACCCCCGAAGAGATGGCTGGAGGATCTTTAAAGACGGAACTGGTGGATCCGCGCCTTGCCTCTGAACTTTGCTAACTTATCTTCTCAACGAGAGCTAAGTTTTTTATTCGGGATCAAAAACGTCCTACGACGTTGTCCAATGCCTAATCTCCATTGTTGAGAGTCTTCGTCGTTTAGTTCTCAATCGCTTCTTGATCTTCTTATGCCCTCTATCCATGTTTTCTTGGGCCTTACTTTCTTTCAGTGCTCTCTAGGTATCCATCTCATTGTTTCCTTTGGTAGTCGGTCTTGTTTCATTCTTTGTACGTGTCCGTACCAGATCAATTGTTTTTCTTCAATGCAGTCGATGATTGTCTTTTGTACGCCCACTTCTTCTTTGATCGTTTCATTTCGTATTCGCTCTAGCCTTGAAGTTCTAGCAGCTCGTCTCAAAGCATCCATTTCTGTAGCGTCTAACTTTCTTTTTACCTGTTCTTTTATTCTGCATGTTTCGGCTCCGTACATCAACGTGCTTCTAATCATACTATCCTATATTCTTTTCTTTCTTTCCATTCCAATTTCTGTGCTCCATAGAATCCCATTCAATGATCTAATTATTTATTTTGTATAAAATGTCACAAGCCAAAGTAATACAAATTATCACTCTCGTTAAAAATAGGACTGTCTATGACTATACGGGCCTCAGAAATTGCAACAAAATACTGTAAATACCAGACAGCGAGTGCTGTTTCTTTAATTTTTTGTAGTTTTATTCGCAAAAATCTAACCCACCTCGTACCTCCAGAAGGAAATCATGGGTCTATCTCCATGACACAGACTAACGCGATCGAACTGAATCTGTAGGGGGAAGACGGGACGAAGGAAGAAGGGAGGAATAAGATAGCAAAGTGTGTGTGTGCCGGTTTTAGTGACGAAACTAGGCTTGCCAGTGAAAGTTTCGCTGGCTGCCTGCTCGTCTCGTTGGTGACAGTGACTGTCGGAACGACATTGTACCACTAACCCATATTACTACGTACTCGGCTCGCGGACTGACCACGCACGACTAGTGTTACTGGTACCGCAATATCGCGTAACACTGTATGCAACTAATTATACTGCTGCAGTACGACTGATACGCGTCGATTACACATTATAATAATACACGTAGGCGTACATCGTGTTGTCGGACAACATTACTCAATACGAAAGTAGTCGTACACCACTGGCGTAACTAGAGGAGGATCAAACTCTCCCACCCCTCCTCCCATCGTCACAACTATAAAAATTTCAGTGAAATTTTATAATCACTTAATGTAGGCCTACTTCTAAGTCAGTTGCGTGTATCGAAATACATAACTGTATGGGAAGAAATTTCATCATCATGTCCACATCACGGGATAGGCAAGGTGTTGCCTGTTCCGCCTTGAAAGATCCTCCAGCCATCTCTTCCTGGGTCTACCCACACAGCTGTGTCCTATAGGTTTGTATTTCCTGACTTATTTGCCCAGTCTGGAATCCGACATTCTTTCCACTGTGTAATCTTGTAATTTTTCATTCAAGTTAAAAACATGTAACTCTTCTATCAAGACTTCATTCTTTGTACGATCAGGTTTAGAACATCTTTTAACTCCTCCGTAAAGAACACCATTTACGAGGCCTGTATTTTACTTTCACGTTATTTGGTTTTCGTCTATAATTCACACCTATACACAAATACAGGGACCGCCATAACTTTGTAAGTTTTAATTTCGTGTCTCGACGTACCTTGTTTCTAAAAATACGATTCATTGTCCCACAGATCGTCTGGAACTTACCTAACTTAACGTCAATATCGTAATTCTTATATACAGGGTGTCCCGGGAGGAGAGGAAAATAATTTGAGAAATGGTTCTATAGTGTAAAAGAAGAAAAAAAAGTTCATATAAACATATGTCCGGAAACGCTTTGTAAGCGAGTTACGGCTAGCGAAAGATTTCGCCCGGGTTTCGGTTCCCCCGGGTAAATGAAGACTTTCTTAAATTCTGGGAAGGTAAATTAAGGGGCGAATTCTGTTGTTTCTTATGGTTTTTGACCTGAAATATCGAATAAAACAGGTCGCAGAACTGTATCTCCCATAAGTTTCATGATATCCGACGTGAAACAGAAAAATCTTTGCCTAAAAACACGTTTGGAAAATTGGAAACAATTGGAATTTTTTGTTGATTTTTATTAACTTTATTTACACCATTTTTCTCAGAATTAAATTTTTTACAAGTTTTGTTTTTAACACAAAAGTTAAAAACAAACTTGTAAATAATTTAATTCTGAGAAAATGGTGTAAATAAAGTCAATAAAAATCAACAAAAAATTCCAATTTTGGTTAAAAACAATACAATACGTTTTTAGGCAAAGATTTTTCTGTTTTACGTCGGATATCATGAAACTTATGGGAGATACAGTTCTGCAACCTGTTTTATTCGAGTTTTCAGGTCAAAAACCATAAGAAATAACAGAGTTTTCAGGTCAAAAACCATAAGAAACAACAGAATTCGCCCCTTAATTTACCTTCCCAGAATTTAAGAAAGTCTTCATTTACCCGGGGGAACAGAAACCAGGGCGAAATCTTTCGCTAGCCGTAACTCGCTTACAAAGCGTTTCCGGACATATGTTTATATGAACGTTTTTTCTTCTTTTACACTATAGAACCATTTCTCAAATTATTTCCCTCTTCTCCCGGGACACCCTGTATATTCTTCTAATTCGCCCCTGCCCTGCCTTATTCCTACACTGTTTCAGCGGTAAAGAAGAGACATTATTATTATTATTATTATTATTATTGTTATTAGTATTATTAATTACATAATCGAAAACTATATTTTAAGATACATTTTTGACGAACAAGACCAGCTCACTGACAATTTGTGTACGTCGAAATTCTTGCAACGAAAGCGGTGAAACAGGTTATGTTTCAACGAGTCGGTCTGTAACAAGAACACAAGAATGTCGTTGTCACCTACCTCAGGCAAACGTAACTACATAAAAAAGAAGTTTTTCGTTCAAGGAAGACTGGCGGCTTCGAGCAGATCCGGTATTATTTCTGTAACCGGATTCGTATAGTTAGCTGAAAGAAGATTACGACGACGAATAACGAACCGGAGCTCACTAATTAAACAATTTACGAAGCCAAGCGAGACCGTTAAAATAACTGGTAACAGGAAGAAACAGTTTTTTTTTGTCGTAAACGATAGCTGTATGTAACAACGTACGCTACAAAACCAAACTATTCTAGGGCTAGTACCGACGCTAACAAGACTCAAGGACGAAGCTAATACATTTCAAAGTGTTTTCTTGAATAGTTTAATTTTTACTAAACTTGTACTGCAACTATTGTATTTAGGCCTACTATTATATTACAGGTAGGTTGTTGTGTTCTATCTGAAGATGAGCCGAGAGGCTTGAACGCGCTTATGGACACTATAATTGCGTGTTAGTAGTTGCAATACAAATTTAGTAAAAATTAGACTTAACCACCAAATTGTGTTTATCTTTTAATTGAATAGTTTAATACAGAAATGCAGGCCTACGCTACGACTTCTTCACATTTTCATGTTCACTTCGACGCTTTAATTCGCATCTGTCGTTCGACTGCTATTTAAAAAATAGATCTACTCGTGTGAACAGAAAAATGGAGAACTTACCTATTTAATTACTAGTCAAATAACTTGATATGCAAAGTATTTGGGCATGACTGTAGACGCTAAGCTTCAATGAAAAGAACATGTCAAGAAAAACGTGAAGAACATGACACAAAATTAAAGAAAATGTAGTGGCTACTTGGAAGACACTCTGAACTGTCAGTGTATACTAAACTGTTATTTAATATCTTCAAATAAACACACTGCAAGTAGGTTTATTTTCACCTGACGCACGTTTCACAGAAATTATTCTGTATCTTCAGAGGTTTGTTTGAATGTTTCGCTTACAATACAGTTAACGGATAATCGATTTTACTTCGATTTTTGCATTGTTTATGTAGTCAGCTATTTATTATATATTTAATGTTTTATTTTATTATTCTAATAATCCGTTAGAATTATATAATTCTAATTATCCGTTAACTATAATGTAAGCGAAACTTCAATAACAATTAAAGCAAACCTCTAAAGATACAGAATAATTTCTGTGAAACGTGCGTCAGGTGAAAATAAACCTACTTGCAGTGTATTTATTTGAAGATATTATGTGGGATACCTCCAGGAAACTGAACGAGTTACTTACAAAGGAATAAACTGTTATTATACAAGCAAATTGTGATATCGGTGTGGGTTTATGGTGTGCAGCTTTGGGATTTTACAAAGAAATCCAACATCAAAACAATCCAAACTTTTCAAAGTAAAGTGCTTTGCAGTACTGCTGATGCTCAGTGGTATGTAAGAAACGATGACATCCATCGAGACCTGAAGACACCCATGGTTAATGATTAGATCAAACGGTTTGCAGCTAAATATAAACGACGTCATATCATGGAAACCAACTGCAAACGAATAGGATTAAGTAATTACGTAAGTAACGGAAGGACAAAGAACGTAAAACTAAACAAAAGGGGTTAAACAAGATATAATGACACTAAGTCACTGATACAGCTACACTGTATTGGAACCAATCTGAAGTGGTTAGAGTAGATAACAAGAAAACTGAAGAGGTACAGATTCTGCGTGGAGTAAGACAAGGATGTAACCTATCTCCGCTTTTATTCAACATCTACTCGGAAGGTATTTGTAGAGAAGCTTTAGATGAATGTGATGTGGGAATCTCTCTGAACGGTTAAAGAATAAATAACATAAGTTATGCGGATGATACCATCATATTAACTTAGAGGGGCTGCAACAACTAATGAACAGAGTGACAGAAAGCAGCCGTAGATATGGTCTAGACATCAGTGTTAATAAAACGAAGCTAATGATTGTATCTAAGAACAAGTTCACAAACTGCATCCTTAATATAAACCAAAGGCCAGTTGAACGTGTAAGCCAATTTACATATCTTGGTACTATAGTCAATGAACAATGGAACCGCTCTCAAGAAATAAACAGCAGAATTGAATAGGCAAGAGGAGTGTACACTAGAATGAGCAGTTTATTCAAAAGTCACGATTTAACAATAAACACAAAGATGATACTTCTACGCTGCTACGTATTCTCGGTCCTCTTCTTCGGTGTAGAATCTTGGACTTTGAAGCCACAACTAAGAAATTGGAATCTTTCGAAATGTGGCTTTACCATAGAATACTGAGCATTTCATGGACAGCACATATAACTAATGTTCTTAGAAAGGTGAAGAAAGACAGAGTAGTTATTAACACAGTGAAGATAAGGAAGATTTAGTACCTGGGACATCTCATGAGAAATGAACAGAGATTTTACTTATTACAGTCCATACTACAGGGAAAAGTACTTGGAAAGAGAGGAGTTGGGCGACCGAGAATATCACGGCTGATAAATTTAAGGACCTGGTTTGGCATGGATACAACTGACTTATTCCGTACAGTAGTGCAGAAAGTTAAGATAGTCTGTATGATATCCGAAACGGATAGGAATTATCAGAAGGAGAAGTCACTGATAGCCTGTGACGGTTGATATACGTGTTCTGTGATAAGTCGCGCGTTTGCACAGTTGTCAACTCTCTTCCAAACGACCGAAGTGTTGCTCAACAACATCGACGACGAAACACCACCAGCAGGCTCACTGCATGACTGACTCGATTGCCGTACAGTACCGTAACCAGTGAATTCGCTTTGCGTTGCAGACGACGGGGCGCGAAATGAAAAACATGTACACTTGCTCAACTACAATCCAACGTTTGTTTTGTTATCGACCAAAAGTTTATGTTTATTCCGTTCGATTCTTCGCAATCGAAGAGATGTGTTAGATACCGCTTCATTAAAATCGCTTTCTTTAACATGATTAACAGGGTAATATTTTATTATGTACACGGTAATATCTTTACCCAAAACAAAAATCAAAATATATACGTCAATAGTGTAACATATGGGGCTGAAGTGTGAGAAACTACAGAACATATGGAGAAAATTTTAATGATGTAGGGTTTGCGACGATCGGTTAAAAAGTATAACACAAAAAGTATAACGGTCAAAATATCAAACATAACAATTTTCTCTTGTATCCGTACACAGGTCCTAATGATGACAATAAATATTGTCGAAACGTGGACAGAAATAATTTAAAATTTGTGTTAAACTTTTTTCGCCGATCCTCGCAAACCCTTCACCGTTAAACTTTATTGATTGACTATTGATTTTATTGATTACTGATCGTTAAAATTAAGGATACGAAGAAAAGATAACGAGTCACAGAAATGGATACTGGAGAAGGTGCTGTAGGGTTACTCACAGAAATGGATATTGGAGAAGGTGCTGTAGGGTTACATTGTAAGAAATTATTATTAAAACTGTAAGAATGTATTACAAATTCTTGCTCAATTATTATTAAGAAATAAGAGAAAGATTGAATAAAGAAGAAAAAAGAGGAAGAGGAAGGACGCGAAAGACTTGGAGAGGAAGCATAAGGAATGCAACAGGACAGACAAGTCTGAAGCATGATGATTGTATACATGTTCCACCGTCTCTCTTATGGGTGTGGAATTCACTAATAGTGGGCAAAAATAATTACTTTATAACAGCATGTTATTTGTCTTTAATCGCGTTGTTCACCAAATATGATTTTTCTTTTTGTATAAATGACCCATTTCTCATAAACTGCTGGACCGAATTGTTTATTTGTTTCAAATTTTCATCGGAGATTCGTATGATAGAAGTACATCTACTGATGGGAGCATTTTTAAAAATATTGATTCCAAAATGAATTAGAATCTTTTTTTTTCCAAAATTTACGACATTTCAAACTAGGTGTCGGGAAACATTTTTTTTTACAAATCGCAAAAAAATATATGTAAAAACTACTCCATCTATCTGTTGCTTAGTCTTTCACGACCGGGGTCACAATCATTATACGGCCTGTAAGGCTGTGCTCTGCTACAATTTCCATGATGACTGATGATGGTATTATAATCAGATGTTTCGGCCTCACCACTGGAGGCCATCTCCAGTGAAAGGTTTTCGAAACGACTCGTAAGATGTGCATCCGTAAACCACAGTACCGTGAAAGAGGTCTTTGCCACAGTCCATCTATCTTTGCAAAAAATGTCGGTAAACAAGAGGTAAAAATTTGAAGTTATTCCATATACGGACAGCTGAGAAAACGGGGCAAACATTTACGTGAAGAAAATAGCAATTACCGGCCTAAGAATACCATTTCCGAGGCCTGTATTTTACTTTTAAAATAGTAACTCGTTAAAAAACCGTATGGAGCCGTCTGTAAGACACTTTTGATTATAAAACGTATTTCTAGTTTATATTCTATCGCGCCTTGAAGACTGTATCGTGTACTCGACTGTATGTTACCCTTAAGCGTTCGTTATTAAAGCGATTTTACTTCCATGTTCGTAAGGAAATGGAAGTATGGTGATCATCATCATCATCATCATCTTCTTCTTCTTATGGATTAAACCAAGGATGTTTTGTTCCGGTCTCAAATAGGCAAAGATTAGAGCTAGTCACTCCAGCGCTTGCTCGGACGTCCCACACCTCTCCATCCCCTCGCCTTATAGTTCCAAAGTTGTTTGGGGATGCTGCAGTCTTCCATTCGGCAAAGATATTCCCACCAATTCAGCCGATACTGGGCGATCCTGTTGAATATACTCACAATATTCAGTTCCTGCCGTAAATCTGTGTTTCTTCTATGATCATGAAGAGTATACCCTGCCACGTGCCTGAGAAATCTCAATTCAGCCGCTTGGATGCGACTGGTCTGGTCTTTCGTTAAACTGCAATTCTCAGACACATAAACAAGTGTGGGAAGGGCCATCACCTTGTAGAATTTTAGGCGTGTTCCTTTACTTGCTGACTTAAGAGTTCGCCTAATGGTCCCTCATATAAGGTTGAGCTTATCCAACTTATTCACAACGTCGTTGCATGCCCAACTGTTATAAGACACACTGTAGCCCAGGTATTCTCATTCTGATTGCACTACCCTCAAACGTGAAGAAAAGTCATTTGCCGAAAAGTGTCTGTGTGTAGACTTTTTTCTATGGCGATGACTGTCGCAAATTCAAACAGAATCAAATAATTTTTTGCACGTGTTCCTGAGTTGTAGAGGACTCAAGGCGGAGTTGTAGAGTTGCTTTGCTGAAGATCGGTTAAGGGGGAGAGGTAGTTTACCTGCAACGTTTTACGTTTTAACAAGAGTAAAATACTTAATATTGATAAATAAAGTATCCTGAAAAGAAGGTCATAATAATCCACTGAAGAAAGGTAGATGAAATATCTATAAATTAAAAGGGTAGTTAAAAGGGGTGAGGGTAATTTTCCACGTTTCGTATTGATTTAATGAGTTTGACGAAATGAAATAAAAATGCACTTAAACGTTTTCAAATTGTTAAAAATAAAATAATTTGTTGCCAGGCAATAAAATTATAATTTGTTTATTTTAATTTAAATCGTGCATTATCTCCGTAGTTCAGTTTTTTTTATAAGAATAAAGTACTAAGTTTTATAGATAAAGTAACTCGAAAATAGTGAAAATAGTTTGAGGATGGGGGATATTCTTTAGACATTATCGAACCTAATTCAAGTAAATGATTTTAAATATAAATCTTAGAACATGGAAGTCGTGTTTGGTTCTCCATACCGACAGGCCTATTTGCTTCCTATGCGAGGCATTTATTATTCAATACAAGGTTATTCATGCATCCAGCCATTTTTCTTGCTTTCTTCAATTGATGTTCTATTTCTTCAAACGCTCTATTGTTACTTGCAAGCCTTGTACCTAAGTAGTCCATCTGCATTAGTTGTTCTATTGTTCTGTCATTTATCACAAGCTTACACCTAAATGGGTCGTGTGAAATTGTAATTGATTTTGTTTTCTCTTCCGCTATCTTCATGTTGTATTTCTGGCATGCTTTGTTAAAATTATACACAAGTCTTTGTAAGTCATTTTCATTTTCCACTATTAGTATAACGTCGTCTGCATAACAAAGACACTTCTGCCCATCCTATATCCTCTCATATACTTTACCTCCTTAATAATTTCATCCATAACTACACTGAAGAATATGGGACTTGGAGAATACCACCCTGCCTGATCCCTCCTTTTGTTACACGTATGTTATCTGATAATTCGCCAAGCCAGATACAGCAACAACTCAAAGAAAACGACAAACTATAGAAATGGCTATATTACGGAGAGTACTAGGAAAGGCAAGGTACGATAGGTTGCCAAACAATAGTATAAGAGAAACGAGTAATGTAACAGACATTAATTCTTGGATCGCGGAAATAAGAAAAATATGGAATGAACACATATCAAGAATGATGGACGACACAAGCCTAGTAAAAAAGGCAAGAGATAGCCAAACGAACACCAAGAGGAGCATTGGTAGCCCAAGGAAATAGTGGAGTGACAGCATGTAGGACCGTTGTTATAGAACAGGACAGAGTCCTAACTAGGAAGTTAAACAAGAAGAAAACGGAGTACAAACAGGACATATTTTTAATAAAGGAGTCCAGCTCCTAGCATATCAGATGATATAGATATTATCAGCAGAAATGAAAATAATCTGAAGAATGCCTTTAGACCACTTGAATCACCGCCTAAGAGTATATGGCTTGTTATGAATGAAAATAAAACAAACTTTACGCCTGTGGGAAGCAATAATGATAATATTTCAAATATACTAATAGATGGCTATAATTTTGAAAGAGTAAAAGGCTTCGTATATCTGGAGACATATGTCGATGCTGAGAATAACTGGTAAAAAAGAAATTGAAAGAAGAATTCTGGCTATTACGGGCTGAATAAATATTTCAAATCAAGACTATTGACCACAGAAACTAAAGCCACGCTTTATAAGACATTGGTAAGGCCTGTATTAACATGTGGCTCTGAGTGCTGGGTACTCCAAGACAATTGATGAACAGAGGCTGGCTCTGTTTGAAAGAAAGATACTGAGAAGGATTTATGGGCCAATTCAACAGGTCGGAGCCTGGAGAAAGAGAAACAATAATGAATTATATGCTAAATACAATGACATAACAGTTGTCCGGTTTGCTAAAATTAATAGATTAAGATGGGCAGGATACGATCAGAGAATGGATGACGAACGTACGGTAAAAAGAATTATGAAACACAAGCCAATAGGAAAAAGGAAGATTGGAAGACCTAAGAACACAAGGTTGGACCAGGTCGGCAGTGATGCGAGGAAGCTGGGCGCAGTGAATTGGTGGCGGATGGCTGATGACAGGAATAAGTGGAGGCAATTTCTTTTGGAGGACAAGGCTCGATCTGGGCCGTAGAACCAAGGATGGATGTACGTATGAAGAAGAAGTTGCATTTTACAAACCAGTCGTCGTCGCAAACTCTCCGAGCAACAGGAAGGCAGACAGACAGAAAACAATATTTAAATCATTATCCGCCTGAAACTGTCGCTCGATTCACACTGTTTAACATATTTCACGTGGTTACGTAAGCCAAGTACCGTTACACGGGACGGTATGTAAAGTGAAGTGCGCGCGTCTCCGCTAAACGTTGGCACAAATAATGAAATCAGCTTCAGTTTAACTCTACTACTGCGGATGTACACGTTTTCAGACAGGCCGTTTTAGAATTCATAAGAAGGTCAACGGTAGTAATAACCTTAAAAGGAAAACGACAAAAAAACCGTTCGACAAGCGAGCTGCTGATTTTAGGTGTACAAACACTTTGACTTCTTTAACGCCAAACGTTTTAAGCATCGGACATTACTTGCGCTTTTTTTTTTCAAAAAACCTGAATGAGTTCATTTTTAATTTTGGGACTCATATACTTATCCCTGTTCTTCAGACCACTGATTATCTGTTGCAACAATGGTTCATATTTACTCAAAAGAACGATAAAAACTTTCCGCTACTGGGCTGGCCTATCTTGTCTTTATGGCCTCTAAAGGCTAAATTTGAAGCTGTTAATATTAGACTAACATTTACAATACGATCCAGTACTGTGACCAATTTATTAGTTTTCTTTCGTTGCTCATAACGAATAACGATGGGACGCAGGCCCGCCCGGTGATTCTCAATTGGTATCACCACCCTGTTGTGCAGTTAAAACGTGGAACTGTCAAACAGAGTTGAAGTAATTTAGTTTTGCGAAGAATATTTATTTATTTGGTTTTGTTCCTTGTTTATACTTTATTTGGAAGTGATGTATTATTTGTTTTGTTAAAAAAAAATTGTAAACATGTAAACAAATTTTTTTATACGTGGAGGGGATAATCCTGCAACAAAACACAGGATATGAAGTTCATATAATAGGGATACTAATTCTATAACACATTTTATGACGGCCATAGACATGTTTTAAATTGATTTTGTTCTTTTCTTAGTAAAGTAGTCATAACTTTTGAACCAAGCTATGTTTAAAAAAGTATGTTATATCAAAATGTTCACAATTTTATACTCTTTTATGTAATGTGAAATATTTGTGTGAAAGTGCGCAAGTGGGCGTGTGATTCACATTTTATTTAATAACTTCGTTGAAAATTAACATTTCGTTCTGAAACTTGGGCAGGATATTCTCATGGTTATAAGCTACATTTTCCATATACTCAATTCTCCACAACTATAATTTTTATTTATTTTTTTAATGAAATCAGTCTTCTTTTATTTTCGTTATCTCCTAGAAAGTAATAAAATTTGTAGATTAAATCTAGACAAGCCTTTGCAGAATCGGACAGAGTTTCTGCCTGATTTCTGGCTATCACTAAGAACATCTATGACGTTGCTAGGTTTTCCGCCAATCAGAAGGTCTAAAAATTATTTGAGTCGGTCGCTGTCAGCGTACGGATGGTTCAGTTTCTTCCGAAGTCTTGCCATAGAAAGACGTACTCGCGCTGTCACGAGATTTTCGTGATAAAACAAGTCGATTTCCGTAAGACTTCGAAGTTGGTTCACGGTTCGAGTTCTTCGTACCCATTGCCATTATAGAACTCAAATAATTTTAAGTAGATCATTTCTAGTGCTTTCTCGCATAGAGTGGAAGATTTCCGGTAGGGGCAAAATACCTAACGTCGTCTTTTGAGAGTTAACGCGAGAGCACTTCAAGAAGCCGGATTTGTGTACGCCTAATACAGGATCTATTTTTACCCAGTTTTGATCCCTGAGAGTAAGATTATTTAAGTTATAAACAATAACAGTTTCATATCGCAATGTGTGTGTGTGTGTGTGTGTGCCGGGACGTAATTTATTCAACGGGTTGATCTTTGGTCGACGTGCAGAGTCGCAGCGGTGCAGACGAGCAGAGTGGGGAGCGCCTGATGTCTACGCAAACAGTTGGAATTCTACGTACAAGTAACGTATATGTAAAACAAGCCAATATACTAATTTATTGAGAGACAATTATTTAATAAACAATTTTATATTATAAAGTAATAAGACAATAGTAAATTTTAATGTGTAATGAATAAAATTTTCCTACCTCCAGATATAGACTCCGTTGTAATAATTTCAATGTAACAATGCAATATCTATGCAGTTTTAATATTTGTATCGTTGCAATATATATATATATATATATATATGCGCTCGTGCGAAGGCTTTCACGGTGAATATCTGTTGTAGTAGGTTTTTGGGAATCACAAGAGAAGAAAGATATAAAACTCGCGCCGCAGTTAAATCAACATCAGTACGCCTTGAAAATGTTCCGGGATTACGGAACGAAACGTCGGCATTATAAGCATCACACACACGGATGTACCCAAAAACCAACTACAACAGATATTCACCGTGAAAGCCTTCGCACGAGCATGTATATGTATGTATATATATATATATATATATATATATATACTACGGTGTTTAAACAGGTAAGCAATTAGTTGCCGACATGTCACGTTTCAGGGCTGTGATGTATTGTATATTTATTTGTTGCATAGAAGTAGTAGCAGTGAGTGACGCGCATCTGTCGTGGTGTACTTGTCCTGAGGGTGCAGTAAATTTCATCAAAACTGCGAGAGAACATTATTTAAAACCGTAGTAGCAGTATTGCTGCAGGTTGTAAATTACAGGTAAATATAGTTCATACTGCAACTGCTGTCCTTGTTTTTACACTACAATAATAAATGGTTTCTTTATTTAATGTTTGTTTGTTTCTTTGTTAAACAGAAAATCTACATATTTCATTTACCGCCACCGGTCGTGATATATTTCTCCGGTATGAATATGTAAAGTGTACTCTCTGTTGAATAGAGGAGAACAGGCAGCAGCATAGAGGTGCGACGTTGGTCAGAAGACAAAGAGATTGAAGTTACAAAAAGATTAGACATAAGACAAAGAGATTGAAGTTACAAAAATACTAGATATAAGACAAAGAAATTGAAGTTACAAAAATACTAGACATAAGACAAAGAGATGAAGTTACAAAAACAGTAGACGTAAGACAAAGAGACTGAAGTTACAAAAACAGTAGATTTAAGAGCGTAATTTAACCTGTATGTTTTCAAGTAGGCCTATATCCAGCGGGGAAAAGATTTGAAAGAGATTTCCGACGCCTTTCCTTTTGCTCCTCCTCCTCCTGTGGTGCTACAGCCCAAAGTCGAGCCTTGGCCTCCTTTATCCTGACTCTCCACACCTCTCTCTATCAGTAGCAAAGAACTTCCACCCTCGCACTCCCAACATCTATTTTGCATTCACAGCGACAGCGTCTTTCCATTTTTCTTGGCCGGCCTTTTGGTCTTTTGCCATCCATACTCCCCATAAGGATTCTTTTAGCTGTTCGTTTGACATCCATTCTTACGACATGGCCAGCCCATTGCAGCCTCCTCACTTTTACATACTTCCTTTTGCTCAGGGATTGAAAAATAAACTACGAAACACACAGCGCATCTTTTTTTACACACACACACACTCGCGCGCGCGCGCGCTGAGTTTCTAATTCATATCGAGTTTCGGTCTAATAAAAATTCAGTTTTTATGCGACGTTTCGAGATTTATTTTATCTCATATTCATGCCTACAACATAAAATATAAAGTAATATAATTGTAAAAAGAGTTATTGTAATATATAAGTTAAAAAAAACTGACAATATTCTTCCAGTATTCCGCCGTCCTTTCGGATTATAAACCAACGTTTGTTTTGGTATCCTGTTCTTATGCATCCTTTCAACACGGTCTGTCCAGTTCTGTCTATATTCGTTTAAGTTGTATATTTGAAGGATGTTCCTTATATCATCATTTCTTAGCCGGTCCCTCCGTGACACTCCTAGTACTGATCGTAAAAATCTCATTTCGCTAGCCTGTATCCGGCTTTCGGACTTTGCGATCAGTGTCCAAGCCTCACTGCCATAAAGGCCGCATGGCACTGCCATCACTCTATATAAAATTTCAAAAGAATATCTCTTCTGACCTTTCCATTCATTGTTCTTCTTATCGTTCCACACGTGTGATTGAACTTCTCTATTTTTTTATCCACATCTATGTCACCAACACAAGACAAGTCACATCCAAGGAACCTGAATGAATGCACTCACTGCTTTATTCTGTATCGTGTCCCACTGTCGAGCTTTCTACAGGAGCCACTACTATACTACAACCCGCAAAAATCATAAATTATTGTAACACAACCGCAAATAATAGCAGAAACCAAAACCAAAATATTTAAAACCACTGTTAGAAGTATCATGACTTACGGCTCAGAGTTTGGACTATTAATAAACACACAAGAACAAAATTAATGACAGCAGAGATGGACTTTTGGAGACGTTCGACAAGAGTATCCAGAGTGAGAAAATTACAAATGAAATTAAGGACAGCATAAATGTAAAAAATTCAATTGTTGATTTTATCTAAACAAAAAAATTACAATGGTATGGACACACGAAAAGAATGGCATAGGAAAGATAGCCAAGGAGAGTTATGGAATGGACCCCACCAGGAAGATAGAAAAGAGGAAGACCACCTATCACCTGGATAGAAGAAATTCAGACTGTATTGAGGGAACGAGAAATTAAAGAAGTTCTTTTGGATGGGCAAGCAGCTGTGGAGAATGAGGATTCAATCACTTCTGTAATCGTTAGTTCCGGAAAACGTGCAAACATTGCACAGCCGGATTAATAATAATAATTGTAACACAACCGACAGACATGCTACTTATGACATGTTTAAAATCACCTTGACAAGTAAATTTGTTTTCTAAATCGACAGAAAACCGACATGAACGCAGAAAACAGGACGGACCCCCCCCCCCCCCGACCCGGCTGTGTTTTGGGTTGGTTGAGCACGGCTGGGAGATAATCTGCGCCAGGAATCCATCAAAGTCAGCGCGCTAACTTCCATCGCGTCTCGTTGTGTCAAAGTTCATCATATCTCGTTACAAGTATATAGGTACACCAGCGCCGGGTCCCGTTAGACGCGCTGTATTAAGATTACACACGACAAAGCGTCACCTCTCTGGCGGCGGCATTGTCTGATCCGTCGTCCATCTCGCTCACTCCCGTCTATCCTCTCTCGTATGTTGGCAACGTGCCGCTGCCTCGCTGGCAGCGTGTGTGTACAGTACCTGTTCTGTATGATGATAACAAACTACATACACTCTGCAACCGATGCTACGTTTAAGCAATAATATACAACTGATTATCGCCTTTCGACAAAAGGATAGTTTTCAACTCTGTTGTATTTGTGGCCAATAAAATTGATTGGAAAATATATAGCCTACGGTGACCATACGTCCCGGTTTTTCCGGCACAGTCACGGATTTCGGACCTTGGCCCCACTGCCCCGAAAAATCGTTAACCGGATTTAGACTTTAAATTATTTGATCATTTTAAAGGGAAAATTGTGCTTAATTTATGCAAACATAGCAGACATGGTCCCCATAGTCTACTGAAGTTTACTCTTCGTATGTTCTTCTTCTTCAGCGGTGCAACCACAACCACCCATTACTGAGTCAAGGCCTCCTTTAAGGGGAGAGTTGCACTATTTTTGGTCAAAAAGCTCAATTTTTTTTTTTATTAGGCTATCCTAAAAGAATCACAAATTCTTTCTGAATAAGAAAACATATACTTTTATATATTTTTGCGGTCTGAAAATGGTTAAAAAAAAATAAAATGTAAGCCAGTGTTGCGCTTTTGAACCATATTTTGTGAAAAGGCTCGCCAACAGAAACGTACTGTAACACATATTGTATGTGTTATGGTATGATTATTATGTTTCTTAAGTTGGCAATGGTCGGCTATTCATCTAACTTGAACATTTCTTCAGGTTTGAGCTGATGTTAGTTGTTTATTGTTTTCTGGTTTGTTTACAGTGTATACCTACACGATTGTAAAGTGATAGTGACTTAGTAGGCCTACTTGTAGACATTAGTGAAAATCTTTCTAAATATTGTTTATTTAGTGAACTATTGTGTTAACCTCTTTGAAACTCATATCAAATAATGCCTAGAATAAAGAAATTCAACTCAAAACATATGTTCAAAGGGAATAGGTTTACTGGAAGTAATAGTAATCCTGAGTAACTTTCAACGGACGACAATCCGCAGAAATTTCCTACGTCCCAAAAGTGAAGATACCTGGTGCAAATATAATAAAGCACAATCTACAAACACACATTATACAAATGTGAACTCTTTACCAGAAGCAGTCATGAAAGCCATAAAGCCTATATATGAGGAGTCGTCAAAAGAGGAATTATTAAAGCGGTGTCTGCATGGAAAGAAACAAAATCCGAATGAAAGTTTTAATAGCTGCATATGGCAAAGGGTACAAAAAAAACTGTGTTTGTAGGACTACAAACACTAAAACTGGGTGTCAGGCTACAGATGCAGTAATATGCTTCAATGAAGGCTCCATAGCCAAAGCAAATGTCCTAGAAAGGATGAAAATTAAACCCGGTAAATTTATAATCGAGGGGTTTAAAAAATATAGACTGCGTCAGGGTTCTTAAAGCTGAACAAGAGCCACAAGAACAAACTAAGAAGCAAAGGGTCAGAAGGAGATTATGTAAGAGAAAACGGGAAGACATTGAAGATGAAGATTACTAACTGCCTTTGAGGATTTCAGTACAGAAAAAAATAAGTTTTACTTTCAATTGCGTTTTTCCGAAAATGTGTTTTTATTGTAATTAGGAACACTTTTCTCAAGACTGAGTGGACATATTGACTTGAAATGTTTTTTGTGGATATGTAATACCTTTATGTTTATAAAGTGTACTAGAATGATCATTATTAATCTGAAACTGCCAATAAAAATGGAAAATAAAATTTGTTTTTTCGTTCATCCGAGAAACTAAAAATTTCAAAAAAATTTAATAGTAATGTTTGTTTTACAAAGATAGTTCTAGTGCATCTTATTCATTACTGGTTTAGTGTGATTTTGTAAAAATTTCAATGACCAAGCTCTAATAGTTTTGAAATGGTACCCTAAGTGTAGCCAAAACTGCCATTTAAATTACATAGGAATGAAAAAGTGCTACTCTCCCCTTAACAGCCTCCGCCAGTTGTCCCGGTTAAGTGCAGCTGCTCTACAGTTCAGTGTTCCAAGGATATGGTGCGCACCGTCTTCCCAACATAGTTTGGGTCTACCAACTCTCCTGGTGCCGTAGATCAGTTCCGTGAGTGCCTTTCTGGGTATTTCATTCTCTCCCATTCTGATCACATGTCCAGTCCACCTGAGTCTACCAAGTTTTATAATTTTCACAATATATGGTTCGTTCAGAAGAGTGTTCAGTTCTTGGTTGGTCCTTTTCCTCCATTCATCTCCCACACATTTTGGACCAAAAATGCTGCGGAGGATTTTGCGTTCATGAACCGGCAGGCCTGACTCAGACTTTCTAGAAATGGTCCTGGTTTCAGAACGATAGGTGAGAACTGGGCGGATCTGTGTTGTATACAGAAGCAGTTCGCAAGTTAATACACGGAAAGTTGATAATTAGAAATTGTGGAAGAAAATTATACTTTCTTCTGGAACTGTTTGAAGCGGGTGTCATGTTTTAATCATTTGTTCAGGACACGAAAGTTGCCCTACATACACCCTTAAGTTTTAGAATAATTGATCGATCGGCAACATATTTTTCTTAACGATTTCGGTTGAAAAATCGTGTTTTTCTGTTTCACCAAGTCGCAGTAATGGAATGTATTCTGTAGTGAATATCGGCTACTACCGACTAGCCAAAAATTATCATCGTCATCTTCAGCAGGCATTTTAAAACGGAAAACAGTTTTTCCGGTGCCAAGGAGACTGACAAAGAGTTGGTCACTACTCCAAACGCTTCTTTCTTCGGACGCCCCACACTTCTCCGTCCGGGGTCAAGGGAATTTTGAGATTTAGTACCTTTCTACAGTTCTTAAGAAGAGCGTGTAATATTTTTTAGAACGCAACATGTTAGAAACGAAGATATAAGAAGGAAAACAGGGCGCGTATTTACAACAGCAGAAAGAATAGAATCCAGACAGTTGCTATGGTATGGTCACGTAATGAGGATGGAGGAGAAGCGATGGTCAAAGAGAACATTGACTTACACACCACAAAACAGGAGAAGAAAAGGTAGACTGACAACACAATGGAGAACAGGAATTAGGAAAACCATGAGAGATCGAGCTACTGAAGATGATGACTGGACGGATAGGGAGAAATGGCGATCGAAATGCGGGATGCGACATAGACTGTAGAGCCCCCGCTAATAATGCGGGATGCGGCATAGACTGTAGAACCCCCGCTAATAATGCGGGATGCGGCATAGACTGTAGGACCCCCGCTAATAATGCGGGATACGGCATATACTGTAGGACCCCCGCTAATAATGCGGGATGCGGCATAGACTGCAGGACCCCAGCTAATAATGCGGAATGCGGCATAGACTGTAGAACCCCCGCTAATAATGCGGGATGCGGCATAGACTGTAGAACCCCTGCTAGTAATGCGGGATGCGCCATAGACTGTAGAGCCCCCGCTAATAATGCGGGATGCGGCATAGACTGTAGAACCCCCGCTAATAATGCGGGATGCGGCATAGCCTGTAGGACCCCCGCTAATTATGCGGGATACGGCATATACTGTAGGACCCCCGCTAATAATGCGGGATGCGGCATAGACTGTAGAACCCCTGCTAGTAATGCGGGATGCGACATAGACTGTAGGACCCCCGCTAATAATGCGGGATGCGGCATAGACTGTAGAGCCCCCCGCTAATAATGCGGGATGCGGCATAGACTGTAGAGCCCCCGCTAATAATGCGGGATGCGGCATAGACTGTAGAGCCCCCGCTAATAATGCGGGATGCGGCATAGACTGTAGAGCCCCCGCTAATAAAAAAAGTACCTTTCTATCGTATCGCCTCGCATATTCCCAGGGTTGGATGAAGTGATGTTAGCTTCCAAAGGATCTCTCAGACTCTCTCCAGCCAAGACCGTACTGTGTGGTGGAGGTAAACCTGTTGATGCAGAACAGTTCGATCAAATCAGTCGAACCAACAATGAATGATTCGAATCGGAACGCAGTGTGGTCGTGCAGTCCCTCTCATGTAGCTATCAGTTTACGCCTGTCGTTGATACAATTTCAGTGTTTCTGTCCACCTTAAGATCTCTTCTTGTTCGATTTCACGGCTTAACTCGAATCCTGTTTTCCTAATGGCTTCCAGCTAACAGCTAGTGTGCGTATCATTTCCTTATTCTATTTAAACGTTAATCTCCTTTGTTTGTTCAACAGCCTGAAAGAGTGCTTTATGACGAATAAGTTTGCCTCGGGGGTAATCGTCTTATTAAACGCTACTTTCCTCGTGGATCAGGTCGTTGACCCGATTCGGACTCTATAGACGCGATTCGAGACATACTCCTCTTCTAATCCTGCGAATATTATGTTCGCCGCTTCTGATCGTCACTCGCTTTGTTTACGAAATTCTCTTGTTAGAGCACGTGTCTTCTTCTTCTTCTATAGCATTATACCCAAACCTAACTATTCATATTTTCTTCATTAACTTTGTTGTTAAAAGTAGCAGAAATCCATGGGTACAAATAAAGTGGATTGTCTTGTTACTGCCGCTGAATTCATAGCGCGCGCACGCACACACACAAACTGTACTTTACTTTCCAACTTCTCCATGATGATGACGACGACGTCATAAACTCAGTACACACTCAGCTGTACAATAAAGAACACGGCGAGAGAGATGACTTTTCTCGCCGTCATATGATTTTATAGAATTATATAATAAGATTCAGTGGCTTAACTAAGGGTGAGCCGATCAGGCAAACAATCGGGAATGATTACAAATAATCAAAAACTTGTTACAATAAAGATAATGAATTACAATAAAATTATGCCAAGAAGGTTTGAAAGAAAGATTCTAAGACATGTTTTCCTTAGTTTCCTTCAGCACTACAACCTATCGTGAGCCCTCGCTTCCAACAACAATCTTCCTCAATGTCTCCTGTCCGTTGACATCTCAGTGTAACCCCTCACATCCAGTCTTCTTAGATCTTCCGGCACATGATCCAACCACCTTATCCTAGGTCGGCACCTCTTTCTGTTTTTTATCCGTCAGGATTTTCTCTGGCATACGCTGATCATCCATCCGCTCTAGGTGACCTAGCCATCGAGTTCGTTGAGCCTTTACGAATCTTACAATCAGCCTTTACGAATCTTACAATGTCCTCATGCTTCTACAATAGCTCATTTATCTGCTGGTTATTTCTCCATTCGCCATCTTATTTAACCGGGCATATACACGTCTTACAATCTTTATTTCAAACCTTTTAAGTGTTTCTTTTTCCTTTTTTTGTCAGTATCCATGTTTTGCCTCCGTAAGTAATCAGACCGGTCTGATAACTATCTTATAAAGTTTTATTTTTGTGTTACGACTAATGAGTTTGCTTCTCAATAGTCTGCTGTTGGCATAATATGCCCCATTTCCTATTTGTTTCCTGTCATGCATTGTCGTGTTTACGGACCCTTCATTATCTACCATGTTACCCAGGTATCTGAACTTATTAACTACATCAAATAAATAGTCCTCTATACATAAATTATAGGCCTATGGATTTCAACTCCTTTCTGATGCAGAAATCAGCATGTACTTAGTTTTGCTGATATTTACATTCAGTCCCACCCAGGGGATTTTTGATTCAGCTCCTTGTAGCCTATACCTCAACTAGCCGTTGTCTTGATCTGGCTATTATCACAACATCGTCAGCGGAAGGACATATATTTGGCTTGTCTTATTTAATATTGTTCCTCGCTGATCTACGTCGTTAATGGCATAATGTAGCGCAATAATAAAGAGTGGCCGATACCCCTTCCACTCGTTTAACTCCCTTATTAAATGCAAATGATTCTCTCAGCATATTATCGTACTTAATTTTGGCTTTTGTGAATCTCCATGACCGTCTTCGTTAACTTTGTAAGTTTCAAAGAAATTCCCATATCCTGCATGGCTTCATAAAGTTTTACCCTTCGCACAATATCAAATGATTGTGTAAAGTCCAGAAACAGCATGAGAAGATCTATATCATCATACTCATAGCAATTTTCTGTAATCTGCTTGATAACAAACGACTGATCAGAAGTACCTCTTTCCGGTCGCAAACCACATTGGTATTCCCCTAGACCAGTGGTTCCGGACCGCGTACCACTTTGGTCTTCCGCGTTCATTTCGAGTACCACCGAAGCTTAAAGAAAGGTTATTGAGGTTATCTCAATACAAACCTTGATACAACACGAATAGTAAATCTTATTATTCCTATTATGTATAATTACAATTTACAAAACGGGAACTGATTTTACTTCCATATTCCTTAAGGAATGGAAGTATGGTGATGGCAAAAAAAATCGTGTTCGAGATTATTGCAGATTCTGATTCTACTACACTCAAAACATGAAAAAAAGTCGTTTTCCGAAAAGTGTCTGTGTGTGTGTCTGTCTGTCTGTCTGTCTATCTGTCTGTAGATTTTTTTCTATGGCAAACGATAACTGCCGCAAATTCAAACAGAATCAAATAATTTTTTGCATACCGCCCTGATTTGTAGAGTACTCAAGACCTATTGTTTTTGGTGAAGACCGGTTGAGGGAAAGGGGTAGTTTACCTGCAACGGTTTTTTTTTATCAATGGAAATTTTTTTTTTTTTGGCAAACGATAACAGCCGCAAATTCAAACAGAATCAAATAATGTTTCGCATACTGCCCTAAATTGTAGAGTTCTCAAGACCTATTGTTTTTGGTGAAGATCGGTTAAGGGAAAGGGGTAGTTTACCTGTAACGTTTTATGTTTTAACAAGGGTATTTCCTATGGCAAACGATAACAGCCGCAAATTCAAACAGAATCAAACGATTATTTGCATACAGCCCTAAAGTGTAGAGTTCTCAAGACCTATTGTTTTTGGTGAAGATCGGTTGAGGGAAAGGGGTAGTTTACCTGCAACGTTTTTTTAACAAGGGTATTTTCTATGGCAAACGATAACAGCCGTAAATTCAAACAGAATCAAATAATGTTTTGCATACAGCCCTGATTTGCAGAGTACTCAAGACCTATTGTTTTTGGTGAAGATCGGCTGAGGGGAAGGGGTAGTTTACCTGCAACGTTTTTTTATCAAGCGTATTTTCTATGGCAAACGATAACAGCCGTAAATTGAAATAGAATCAAATAATTTTTTGCATACGTCCCTGAATTGTAGAGGTCTCAATGACTTTCGATTTTGGTGAAGATCAGTTAAGGGGAAGGGGTAGTTTACCTGCAACCTTTTACGTTTTAACAAGAGTAAAGTACTTGAAAATTTATTTTTACCTTTTTGAAACAATGGTAATTGTTAAAAATAAAATAATTTTGTTGCCAGGCAATAAAATTATAATTTTTTCATTTTAATGTAATATAATATTTTTCATTTAATACAGCAATAAAAAGGCAGGTAAGACACAGCCTGGCTGTTTGGCTGAAAATGATTTTAAATATAAATCTTAGAATATGGAAGTCATGTATGGTTCTCCATACCGATATTTTAAAATTAATTTCAGGTTGGTTCTATGCTAAAACAGTTGTTTAGGTTGTGTTTTTATAAGGGTAATTATTTTAAATCATGTCCGATGAACATTTATCGATGTTTTGAACATACATTTTTATTTACTTATTTTTACTACTTCCATGTTCCGTAAGGAAATGGAAGTACGGTGATCGCAAAAAAAAATAGTGTTCGAGATAAGGGCCGATTCTGATTGTACTACCCTCAAAACGTGAAGAAAAGTCATTTTCCGAAAAGTGTCTGTGTGTAGAATTTTTTCCATGGCGAACGATACCTGCCGCAAATTCAAACAGTATCAAATTATTATTTTGCAAATGTGCCTGAATTGTAGAGGAGTCCAAGGCCTATTGATCTTGGTGAAGGTCGGTTAAGGGGAAGGGGTAGTTTACCTCCAACGTTTTATGTTTTAACAGGAGTAAAGTACTTAATTTTGATAATTAAAGTATCCTGAAAAGAAGGTCATAATAATCCACTGTATAAAGGTAGATGAAATATCTATAAATGGAAATGGTAGTTGAAGGGGGAGGTGGTAATTTTCTGTAAATGAAAATAATAGTTTAAGAGGAAGGGGATACTTTTTTTATATGTGTACTACGTTATCGGCAACAAAGAAGTAGTTTGTTGTTAAAATTCCTTCCCGGGCTGGTTGGCCGTGGTCCAATGTTTTCTGCAAAACCACACGTTTCGGCAGTGCCATCGACTTCCATCATCAGTGAAAATCGAGTGTGCTAACGTGAGGTGGTATACGCTAGTGACCACAGTACTGTGGTTAAGGCTGAAGAAAGAAGTAGTTTCTATGGAAATATTTCATTTCGAAAACGATTTTAAAATAAAATCTTAGAACATGGAAGTCGTGTATGGTTCTCCATACCGATACTTTTTAAGTAAATACTTGTTTCTTAGCTAGATGTCGTTGCGTACCGCCGGTTGGGTATCCCTGCCCTTGATTTTTTTCTCCCCATTTTTTAAACCTTTGTTGTTACAGCATGTGGAAATGCATTCGTAGTAATGTGCAAAGTTATTACTGCAGCTACTGTTATTGTCAGTGTACGGGTATATTGTCATCGTCGTTCCGGTATCATCATCATCATTATTAACATTAATGTTGGATTGTTTACACATGCTAATGGACTGCTAATTGCCAAAGTTTCCTGGAACTTGGGGTCGTTTGCTCGTCACAAGTTACTCGTTGTAACGGTACCCCCCCGCAACACACACACACACACACACACACACACACACACACACACACACACACACACACACACACACACAGTCTAATCAAGTTAAGTGTGTCTCATGTTGGCTTTACTGTAGTTTGGGCAACAGAGACAGTTAAACACATTTGTTTAGTGGATAATCCCTCCCGAACACGTATCGGTGGCGATCCGAATGCGCTTATCGACCGAAACAGTCTTCTTTACGACAATCAAGGATTACACTGGTGCCACTGTATAGCTGTTAGTTTGATACGCTACTTACACACACTGTTTGTAGTTAACGCGAACTAAGATTGTACACATCCGTTTGTGGAATGTATTCTGTAGTGAATGTTGGGTACTAGCAGTTAGCTAATACAGTAGAGCATCATCATTTTCTTCTTCTTCTTCTTCTTCTTCTTCTATGGCGTCACAGTTCGGAGTCAAACCTTAGCCACAATAATCATCCATCTCCATTTTCCCTGTCCTTGGCGATCGATGTCCATCGTTTTATTTTAAGTAAATTATCAGCATCCCTCGCCACTGCGTCAATCCAGCGTGTCTTGGGTCTTCCGACAGCCCTTCTACCCTCGATTTGACTAAACAGTACCTTCCTAGGTATTCGGTTGCCTTCCATCCTAATGTGTGTCCTGCCCATTCCAATCTATGCAGTCGGCTGGTGGTGGCCAAATCATTGTCTTTATACAGCTTGTATAGCTCCTCATTGTGGCGCATTCTCCATATCCCATTGAATTGGATTGGTCCATATATTCTCCTCAAAATTCTCCTTTCAAAAGTATTGACTATGTTAGCGGCTTGTTTGTTCAGAGTAGCCTACGAGTCTCGCTGACATATGTTATCACCGGTCTAATCATAACTTTATATAATGTGACCTTGGACTGATTGTGGATATTCCTTGTCTTGAATATAGGTATCAACGAAGCATATTCTCTATTTGCGGCCGGTATCCTTTTCCTTATTTCCTTTATTTCTTCACTATCTTCTGCCATCCAACATCCTAAATATTTGAACTGATCAACTATTTCCAGGTTTAGTGGTTCGATTTCAAACTACACCATCATCTTCAGCAAGCATTAAACCGGATAACAGTTTGTTCCGGTTCCAAGGAGATAGACTAGAGCCGCCTTTCCCACAGTACTGTGGCTGACTGACGTAAATCTTATCAGCTTTTTAAAGAACTTTCACTGAAAATGGCCTCCAGAGGTGAGTCCGAAACGTCCGATCATGCGAATAACATCAACCGGTATGAAGATTTTGGAAGAGCGCGGCCTTACCGCCCGGATAATCGTTTAAATAATTAAAGCACGCCACTCCAAACGCTTCTTCGGACGTCCCACACCTCTCCGTCCGTGGTCGAGGGAATTTGGAGAGCTAGTAGCCTACCTTTGTACCAGATTTCTCACACATTACCAGGGTTGTTATGAAGTAATTTTAGCTCCCAGACTCTCTCCAGCCAAGACCGTACTCCGTGGTGAAGTGCTACATCCTACATGAGGTGACCCTGTTGATGCAGAACAGTACGGATCTAGACCGGAAGGTCGATAAATATTCCTGGTGGAGGGCAGCAGTAGCCACCTGTACCAAGTTACCGCGTAAGGGAAATAATTCTGGACCGGCTTATCTTTGGAATATTACAACAGGCGTGAATCCAGTTGGATTTAGTCTGATGTAATACTGCGTGCAGGTCTCTTTAGTCCGGTAAGACAGCCAGTTTATGGAGTCAACCCAGACAGAAAATCGGGCTGGATGTGGGAGCCCCCCCCCCCACATCGTCATAGCCTGCAATATGCTAGTACCATATTAAGAGGAAATATTAGCTACTAAACTAGCCTGCAAGACTAGCTACACGAAATGTACAAACAAATCGGTATGGAGAACCATACATGATTTTCGTATTCTAAGATTTATATTTAAAATAATTTACTTGAATTCGGTTCGATAATTTCTAAAAAAAAATATCCGCCACCTTGTAAAACGAGTTTTATGTTTGATAAATTGAAGTGAAATATTTCCGGAGAAACAACTTCTTTATTGCCGATAACGTAGGCCTATACATATATACAAAATTATCCCCTCCCCTTCAACTAACATTTTCATTTATAGATACTTCATGTACCTTTCTACATTGGATTATTATGATCTTCTTTTCAGGATACTTTATTTATCAAAATTAAGCACTTTACTCTACTTAAAACGTAAAACGTTGCAGGTAAACTACCTCTTCCCCTTAACCGATCTTCACCAAAATCAATAAGCCTTGAGTCCTCTATAACTCGGGCACATATGCAAAAAATTATTTGATTCTGCGGCTGTTATCGTTCGCCATAGAAAAAATTCTACACACAGACAGACACATAGACTCTTTTAAGAAATTACTTTTCTTCGTGTTTTGAGGGTAGTACAATCAGAATCAGCCCTTGTCTCTAACACGATTTTTTTCGCTATCACCATACTTCCATTTCCTTACGGAACATGGAAGTAAAAACGTTCTTAGGTTGATATGCGTATGTAGTAACCCGCTTAATCATTTTATAATAATAACAATACTATAAAAAGGTGACTTTAAACAGCAACAAGCCGTAAATAACACATCTGAAAGAGAATCTGTAACACATAACTCATAAAAAAATCACACACACGAACGAGGGACAAACAAAATAGAACTGGTTTTCATTTAAACCAAATACACTATAAATCGTGAAGCGATTAACTTAACAATGCGAACGTTACATCTTGCAGACGCTCTGGTGTGAGACATAATTTATGAATACGTGAAGATTTATTGAGACTCGTCTGGTATCGGTGACTCTGTTTGAATAGATACAGCATGAGTGGGGGGGGGGGAGAGAGAGAGAGAGAGAGAGAGAGAGAGAGAGGATGTCAACGACATAACAGCGCGAGAAGACGAAACCAGGACAGAGAAGTGGTGTGTATCGAAACCGTGGCCCACACGTCTTCGCCCACGTCTGCGGGAACAAAGAGCTGATTTATTGGCAAAACGAAGGTACGAACACGTTCACGCTCGTATAAATGGTTTTATAAACGAGAAAAACGAAAAGACAAGAGTAGGAGGAGGAAAAATGGAGAAATAGAAGCAAAGAGAGGGCACTTAAAACAGATAGGCCTATTACGATGTATGACAAATGGACATTGTAGGAGTGTAGCGCTCTCTGGTGTGTGTACCAGTAAGCTCAAAAACTGTTCGCCATTGTGTTAAACAGTACGCATCTCCGTCCCCGACAAACTCAGAATTATATAAGCATTCATTAAATAAAATAGTTTGTGTTATAAAGAGTTGTACTATTGATTAACATTGCAATTTCATCGTGGTTAATTGTTAAACTGTTACCTGTCGTGCTCCGGACGAGGCCTTTCAGTGTCTCCACTATTATGAAGTCTTAAACCACGATCTTGGTTTAGGACTTGATAATGGTAGATACAGTAAAATGCCTCGTCCGGAGCATGAGAGGTAACAGTTTAGCACGTAAGCACGACAAAGTTGGAATTACGGGGCCTGCTTACTCATAAACAATTACAGTCCATTTCTCTTCGTTTAATGGTCGAGTTACTCCGTGAGGTGTATAATCTTTATGTCGGGTTTATACACGGCCTACATGAGCAACAGAGGTCTCTACCGATATTGGTGTGTGTGTTTGTAAGTTTACCCCAAGTTTCGGTCATCATCACCGTCATATCATCATCTTCTTCACATCGCGCCATAGCCAAGGTGCTGCCTGTTCCGCCTTCAAAGATCCCTCAACCATCTCTTTCTGGATCTACCCACATACATGTGACCTATCGGTTTATACTTTCAGAATTATTTGGTCAGTCTTGAAGAAGAATTATTCTTTCCAGCATCGTTTTATGATCTTTTAATCTTTCGTTCAAGTTGAAAACTTGTAATTCTTCTCTACGCGCCTACCAGGAATTACCCAAGTGGGTTTAGATCCTTCACTAAGCCCCTTAAGGTGAGTTAACAGTCTTCAGTAATTCGAGGAGGGAAGCGTTGTTTATTTATTTTCATTGTATCGATTTTATATTTTTATTCTTTTCATAACCTTTTTCTACTTAATTTTATTATTTTTTTTTACTATTTTACTTTCATTTTTCGTTTATATTGGAAATATTTATTCACCAGATTTTATCGATTATAACCACTTATTACGTTCCTTGAAATCGTCTTTTGTGCATTCTTCTTTATACTATTAGATGTACGTCTTTGGCAGAGATAATCAGTCGGGTTACGGTTGTGAATTCTTGGTCCACGAGGATCACTGCTTCGCAGTCTCAAGGCTTGTTTTTGCCGTACACGTCATACTGGTGCATCTCCGTGTCCAGCCTTACGATTTCTTTGTCGTTTTTCTACACATGACTTTTTTCAAACACTTCGTTACCTCGTTCACTCAACACTCTTTGCATTGTTGTTACATTCACTTAAGAAAGCGAATGAATAACTGTGGTGGTAAGGGAGAGAGAGAGAGAGAGAGAGAGAGAGAGAGAGAGAGAGAGAGAGAGAGAGAGAGAGAGAGAGAGAGAGAGAGAGAGAGAGATATGCTCACGGATGTATGTATGTGTGAAACTGATCGCTAGTGCAGTGAAGTGGAAAACAATTCTTCTTCTCCATAACTGGCGCTACAGCTCTTGGAGAGCTTTGGCCTCTTGGACAATCCGCTTCCAGTCGTCCCGATCCTCTGCTCTCAGTGTCCATCTACTTACACCGAGCATGCGCAGGTCGCCCTCAAGATCATCCAGTCATCGTTTTCTGGGCCGCCCCCTCCTTCTTCTTCTTCTCCGTTAAACGTTTTTTCAAGTAGATGTCTCTAAGATTCTCTGGACATGTCTTGTCCAGCTAATTCTATTTTTATTCATGTCCGTGACTTCATCTGGTTCTCCATAAATTTTGCTGGATTTCTGCATCCGTCCTTATTCTCCATGTTCCTTGGACGTTCACTGAACCAAATATCCTCCTGAGGACCACCACCTCCAACCACTCTAACTCTGTCACTGTCATTGTCCAAGTTTCGGACCCGTAATGACCACTGGCTTAAGAACTGTTTCATAGAGACGAATCTTGATTGCTCTACTATGTTTTTACACTTAAATATTCCTTGTAGGGAGAAGTAACGTCTGTTTCCAGCAGATATTCTTTCTTTTACTTCTTCTTGCTACAATGTTGTCATCAGTAACTAGTGAGCCCAGGTATTTAAATTTTCAACCAGTGTACAACAATTGGCTGAGGGATTGAATCGGTCTCAGTCGATCGATGGCTATATTAAAGTACAATGACAAGCGAATACACAGAAAATCTTTTTCACGCGTGAACGTGTAATGGGAGAATATGCGACATAAACAGCATAGGGGAGAGACAGAGAACGAGGGAGATGGAGGCAGGGAGGAGGAGATAGAGAGAGCGAGAGACTGACCAAAAGAAACAGGACTGCAAAAGGAAGCCTCTGAAATAGTGAGGACTGGAGAACGTCCATTTAAGGTCGACTGGGGAAATGAGGGGGGGGAGAGAGAGAGAGAGAGAGAGAGAGAGAGAGAGAGAGAGAGAGAGAGAGAGAGAGAGAGAGAGAGAGAGAGTGGATATCCACAGAATAATACTCACAGTAACGCTAACTACTACCTACTCGTTCTAATTACTCCCCAGCGACATCGACTACTATTCCTGCATCCTCTATCTTGCACTTATGCATACATACTCAGGTTTGCTTTCCCAACGCCTAAGTACTTCAGTATAACGTACTATTAAATAAGTAACACCAATATACGTAGCAGAGGCACCCATTACGAGGCCATAAAATCTACATTAATAGCAATGCGCTACGGCATTACTTAAACAGCAGCTCGGGGTATAAATCAAGCTCATACTGCACTACCGCAGAGATAGAATTTATGCTAAACAGCACACCGAAAGCTGTTCTCTATGTATTACATAAATACATATAGTGTATACATTAATGTAGTGTATAGCTACATGATACAGAGCACTAATTAAATACGTGTTAGTCTGATGCTTTCGCCAGCCAAACACGATTGACCACTGTTTTACAAAACGTCGCCACTTTCGCTACCATACTTACAGTAAGCGACGTAACTATGGCGGGGGGGGAATCAAAACGAAATTGTAAATGCGTTAGGAGATGCTGCGCCTTCAGAAACAACGGTAAGTGGGGCACACTCGAGTTTAAACGTGGTCGTACAAGCACTGAAGACGATCCCAGCAGTGGGCGTCCAAAAAGTACAACAAAAAACATTATTGAAAACATTTCATAGGGTACTGAAAGACCGCATATTGAGAAGTGGATGGCGTTGCTGAAATCATAGGCATCTCATATGAGTGTGTGCATCATACTTTAACTCAAGAACTTGGTGTGAAAAAGCGTTGTGCAAGATGGCTGCCGCATCTAGTGCGACCACGTTTTCAGTGATCGTACGCCCATGTTTAAACTCTAGTGCCTACTTACAAACAGTTGGTTTTGAAGTCACAGCATCTCCTGACACATTTACAATTTCGTTTTGAATTTCCATTGGCGCCAAACAATTTTTAACAAAGAATCACACTACGATGTTTGATTTTGTCCGTTCTTCAATACACGCATGACACGTCAATTTTAAACAGCTTCTAAACAATGAATAAATTGATAGATAGATTTTGAAATTAACAGGAATTCACATAAAATACAAATCTTGCAGCACACAGAAAAATTTTACTTTTACCGCTAAGCTCCGCGAACTTTTCAACTGACCCTCTAGCCGAGTACGACTAATTTAAAAATAGCAAATTTCCAGAAAAAGCATCTTTTGAGCAGATTTTTTTTTGTAAACGATAGGTTTAGTGTTTACCTAAAAGTTTATCCAAGTTCCAGACTTCGCACCCCCCCATTGCCCCCGACTTTTCCCTTCCGGCAAACAGCGCAACGCGAGCCACTAAAGTTTTCCTCAATTTTTCCTACGATAACTTCACCAAATCAGAAAAATAAAAATACCAGCGTGTTCACCGGAAAATTTCCTATCGATATGTGTTAGTCGTGAATTTTTTTAAAGGCAACATAACCTCCAAAAAAATTTAAACTTGCAAAAAAGTGCATTTTCAGATTTCCGTTAATAATGAGGGAAATAATAATTTTTTCTTTACAAAAAAATTGTTGAATATAGTATTCCAATAGACGAATTTCGATATTAATTTTTATCCCGAAATATTTTGTCATTAAGCCACAATAAATTTTTCAAGTTAAAAAGGGAAATTTCTCAAAATTGGGTCCAGTCATCACCCTGACATCACAGGACAAATTTTTTTTTAAATACTCGTATTTTCATGCTCTATCAGCTAGTGAAAAAGTTTGTTCTTTCATAGCTTCCCAAATAATAATTTTTACCTTTTTTTTTTGCGCTTTTACACAGCGAATGGCCGCTCGGGCTGAATCGAGTATACTTATGCGCCACCAACCGGCAGAACTACGTACGGCAGAACTACGTACTTGCCAGAGCATTACATACTACTAGGCCATTCGCTGTGTAAAAGCGCAAAAAAAGGACTGCGTGTGTGTGTGTGTGTATTGTAGATTGGAATCGGTTTAATCCAGACGCAAACGACAAAAGTCGCAGACTGTGCGACAAGGTCGGCCGAGACGTAGAAACGACGAACTGCTGCAAATGAGAGACGCTGCAATAACCCGAGAGAAAAGAACAAAAGGAGACGTTCATTTTAAAGAATAATGACGGGGGGGAGGGAACGCAGCCGGGAAAATACTATTTACACACACACACAAAAAGAAAATTAATACAACTCTTCCAGTCAGACAGACAGGCAGACGCTCTTTCAGCAGAGAGAAGCAAACACGATTTGTCCTCAATACTACAGAGCACAGTACAAATACTACTCTATATTCTGCTCTTGCAGTTCATTTAATAATACAACTTACTTTATAGCGTTTTCCACTTAGTAAGTTAAATAAATTTGTGTGTGTGTGTGTGTGTGTGTGTGTGTGTGTGCGCGCACCTATTTCTCGAGTGAACTAAATCCACGGGTGGGGGGTTGTGTTTACCTTAAGCTTTTCATATTTTCTTCCTTAACTTTGGTGTTAAAAGTACCAGAAGTCGGTGGGTACACATAAAGTGCATTGTCTTGTTGCTTTCGCTCAATTCATAAATTCACTATATATACACAGTACTTTACTTTCCAACTTCGCCATGACGACGTCGACTACATAAACTCATAAATATTCAGCTGTACAACAAAGAACTCGGCGAGAGAGCTGACTTTTCTCACCGTCATATGATTTTATAGAATAAGATCCACTGACGTTAGACAAGGGTGCAGTATATGGCCTACTCATTTTAACATTCATATTGACGATCTGGTAAGGAAATGGAAACATCTGGTGAACCCTGGCATTAAGATATCACGAGACAGATATTCGAATGTGCTGTTGTTTACTGACGACAAAATACATAATCTGATTTGCAAAAAATCTGTTTTTAAGCTTCACCAGATTTGCGAACAATACAATATGAAAATCTTCACTGTAAAAACAAACGTAATGGCATTTCGAGGTACGGGACCAATAATATCAAAAATAGTGATTAGTGATCGAATTCTAGAACAGATGACCCACTTTAATTATTTGGGAAATGATAGAAATTGTGATATTGATGTTAAGTTGGGTAAGTTCCAGACGATCTGTGGAACAATCAACCGTATACAAGGTACGTCGAGATACAAAATTAAAGTTTTACAAAGTTATGGCAGTCCCTGTACTGTCCTATGCGACCATGTGACCATGAAGTAAAATACAGGCCTCGGAAATGGCATTCTTAAGAGGAGTTAAAAGGAGTTCTAAACTTGACCGTATAAGGAATGAAGCCATAAAAGAAGGAGTTACAGGTTTTTAACGTGAATGAAAAATTAAAAGATTACAAACAATTGTGATTAGAAAGAATGTCAGATTCCAGACTGGTCAAACAAATCTGGAAATAGAAGCCTATAGGACTCAGGAGTGTGAGTAGACCTAGGAAAAGATGGCTGGAGGATTTTTGAAGGCCAAACAATCAGCACCTTGGTTATGCTGTGTTGTGAAGATGACGATGATGAAGTAAACAAAATATTGGACACCATCGGAAATATACACCAAGGTTATCAGATTAAATTAATTATAACTAACAGCTGAATGTAGTGTGAAGTTTTGGAAGTTTCAAAATTTTAGGACCCAAAAAAATATCAAAAATTAAAAAAAAAAGTGACAATCCAGAAATGTGTCAGGCTAAAAGGATTTGTAACCCAAATCCGACTGGTTCTAATTTTTAGTGATTTTTGTGCTAGTCTGTGTTCTGACATTGTTTCATTACTAAAGTAATAGTAGAGAAATCAAGATTTCTATAACTTTTCTCATTACTAAAAAAATTATCTAACATTGAAATATCATCATCATCACCACTCCAAAGATTAGGCCCTAGACCTGTTCGGAACCCATCTCCTCCTCGGTCTACCGACATCTCTCTTCCCAGTAGGGTGATAACCCAAGTAGGGTAGACGGATATCAGGCATGCGGTTCAAGTGATCATACCATCTCCTTTTGTGGTCTTCAAACTTCTGGTGCAACGATACAGTGTTTAATATCCTCGTTCCTTTTCCGATCCAGGAGAGAACAACCTTGCGTCCCTCTTAGAAATTTCATTTTGGCTGCCAGAATCCTCTGCACGTCACTTTTACCACGAGTCCATGTCTCACTAGTCCATGTGGGAACAGCAACACTTTTATAAAATTTCATTCGGGTATCCTTGCGTGTTTTATTTTCAGGTACCTATGAATCGTTCCACAGATGCGTCTATATTTCGTTAGCTTACTATACCAATCAATATCAGTTCCATATGAGATATCACAACCCATGTAATTAAAATGACTAACCAGATCCAAAATTCACGACTATCTTAGTTCTTATAGGATACCTGGCCTGAAATGCCATCGTTTTAGAATTTGTAGCAGAGATCTGTAGCCCATAATCTTGTACGATGCTATTGGACGTAAATATCCCCCGCCCTTTGTAACTGGTCCTCTGTTTTCTGAATAATTACCATGTCATCTACATAAAGAAATGAAATCACATGAATATTTCGCTGAAGTGATATTCCGGAGTCAATTGTAGCTTTCCATTGCCGAAATACGTATGTCGTTCATGTAGACATTAAAAAGTAACATAGAAATTTATGCAATAATATATATACTTCATTGAAAACAGTGAGCGAGTATTGCAACTCAGGTAGTATACTAGTAATAATAATAATAATAATAATAATAGTATTAACATTAGATCAGTGGTTCCCAAAGTGCGGTCCGCGGACACTTTTAAGAAAAATAGAATATACCGTAATTTTCTCAGATTTTCTGTGCTCTAAAATCTAAATTTTAGAATCTTAAAACAATTAGTAGTAGATTCTAGTACTTCGTTTTTGTTCAAACTAATTGTAATTGTGAAAGTAATTTTAAACTAATGGCTTTAGTAATAGTCGTGTAGCAGATCTGTTGGTGCCAGCCGAACTGACTAGAGCGCCGCATCAACACAGAACTGATGGCGCTGTTTTAGTCCACGTATAAAGCACTGTATCTGGATTTTGACACGTGTGGCTGAAAAGATAGAGCCGAGGTTGGCAAAGTTAAGAAATAAACTTTATGTCGAGAGCGACTTAATATTGAAGTTATCAGACATTAAACCTTATTAGGTTTTAATATTGCAGAGCTAATTGTTAAAAAGCAGCTTGATTATTCACATTAAACTATGTTTGATATAATTAATATTATAATTTTGCAAGTTAAGAGAATTTTGATTTTAATACACTTTAATTGAAATAAAAAATAATAATCATATTTACTGTTTGATGAATTGTTCATGATATCCGGGCTGTTTGGCCGTGGTCCATGGTTTATAACAAAACCAAACGTTTCGGCAGCTCCACTGGCTCCCATCATCAGTGGTATAAAAATCCTGCACGCCGGATTTTTTATACCACTGATGATGGCAGCCAGTGGAGCTGCCGAAACGTTCGGTTTTGTTATAAACCATGGACCACGGCCAAACAGCCCGGATATCATGAACAATTCATCTGACACCGGCCGTGAAAGCCTGAGGAATATTTACTGTTTGTTTTATTTCATAACTTAGACGGGGTCCGTGAAATTTTTTATTTTTTGTGGGGGTCCGCGGACTGAAAAGTTTGGGAACCACTGTATTAGATTGCAATAAATACGTTTTACTGAAATACTTGCCAACAGAATACTGTACGCTAGCGTTCAATGGACCCTATGGATGTATGTATACACTCTGAACACTATTTTAACTATATTTACAGGCAAATAGCCACACACGTTATATCCACACAATTAAAATACAATTGCATTAGTATGTGTGATCCAGCCGCCAAGTAGCGAGAAACAATAAGTTGGCCGCGAGCCAACGATGTACCTACCATCCATCCATTCAGAGCCAATACTGCACACGGTCGTTTGTTTGTTTGTCCAACACATTCCACCAACTGTACAGGCTACACAAACTATGACAAACGCACGCCGTTCTCCTAACCTTAAACTAGTCACGTCTGTGTAATAATACTAATAATAATAAATGTCAACTCTTCTTGTTATCGCTGAAGTTCAAGTACAGCGAGAATTTGCAAAGGAGTCGGACAAAGAAGGTCCCATTCTTGTCTATTATATCTCTCGCGAAGTTTTTGGACCGTGGAAAGCATACAAACGACAAGATTTGCGAAGATTAATTAAGGAAAAGATCTAGTCACACAGTTGTATATCCGTAGCCTGGACACGTAATGAAGAAGGAGACTCTGCGCAGATAACGCCGCCTTCCTCAAACATTACAGAGACGGCACATGTACAAAACCTGTTTGGAACAGTAGTAAAGTCTAGTATTTATCACTACATCTACGTACTAAACCAGATTAAACACCCCAGAGTTTACGCAACTGTGGCCTACGTTATTTTGTACAAATCGAGTTTCATTTTTCAGAGGTGTATGAACGAACGTGGCCACACTTTTTTCAATCACTTGAAACACAGTAATGTTGATTCGTCTTAACTTGTATCAAGCCAACACGAACCAAGCGCCCCCCCCCCCAGGTCAAATTCTAGATACGCCACTGTCTTATTTTATATGTTGAAAGTTTTTCTTACAGAAAGAAGACGAAGAAGAAGAATAACCTCCTTTAGGCTAAGACGGTCGGTCGAAAAAGTTGACGAATCTGGTTAGTCCCGTAATTTTTAGGCCTTTTTTCAGCTGTGTACGATAATATGCGATATGCGGTAAAATGTACTTGTACAGGGTACATTTTTATAAAACTTTTGTCACTTAGTTGGGAACATTATTGACCGCGCTGTTGGGCTGTGATTTATCGTTTGTCTTTACAGACGTTTCGCCCCCACCGTCGGGCGTCGCTTTCAGTGTTGGTAGCAATTAGCACGATGTCCACCAATACACCCCAGTGATGAGGCTTGTGTTCTGGCCTAAGTAACCAAACTTAAATAAAGTTTCCTGCCAACACGATCTGAGCTGGCAATCAGCAATAACCAATGGACGGTGGGGCCGAAACACAAACGATGGACTACGGCCTAACAAGCCGGCAATGTTGTTGACTCCGCCCCGTGACAGCCTTAGAAACTCCTAAGTTAACGAGAGCACCCTTTCTTAAAACGTTTTTAATCCTTACCTATTCCTGGCCAATACACACGTCCGCATGCACGACGGAACACACAACTCAAGGAGTTACAAATTATGCAAGGGCTGCGTCTGTAATCGTGTGTAATGAAACGAAAACTTGGGATCGTTATAATACGTAACCCTTTCTGAAAACGCCCTTCCGCCCGATTAAGGCCACGTGGTTTAATGACTTCATATGCCGCTCGTCAGTCCCCACAGTTACGTGGAGCCACGTCTATAATTAATGCACACACGTGAACGATCGCTCACAGAACCTCCCTTTCTTTCTGGTGTACCGTTAGTATGTAATTACAAAGCCACACAAAGTGAGTTATAGGTAAGCTTTCAATTATTTCATTATGTATGGCTCTTCATACAGACTTAATAAAATATACGACGCCTCACTGAAGTAAGGCTCTACCTGTTAATGAATGAATGTTACGCTACTACAGTGTTGCCAGATCAAAAAAGCATCATTTCCCCACGTGCAATCTCAAAATTTCCCCACTTTGATATAAAAATCCCCACTGCCTCAAAGTTTTGTGATTTGTGCGAAAGGTAATATTTTAAAGAATCTCAGCGTGTTCTAAATGATTAAATACTATCACAAGAATAACATAAATATTAAAAAACGTTTTCAAATATGCTAAAGAGAGGAAAATTACTCTCCTGTTGAGATCGAAGTGAATTGTTTGAAACACTTTTCTTGCCCTTAGTTCATTTAGTCTACTGTATTTGCATAACTTTCCAATTGTTTAATGGGTAAAAGCAATTTACAATCACTTACACCTGTTTTTAGTTTATATAGGCCTATGTACAATTTCTACGTCCAAAAGTGTAGTGCAATCGAAACAAAATTTAACTTCGTTGCTAAGGGAATTTTTGTTTGTATTAGGCCAGAAATGTGGTAAAGTAAATGTATATGCCACCAAAGTACAGTATTGAAAGTGGGAAAAGTTTCAGTTTCATCCTCTTTCCTTGTGTTTTTCACTTCTATCCAAAAGCTTAATAAACGTCCATCAGCACCTGTGTAAATATTCATATTCCTAAGGAGTCTTCATTACCTGGTTAGGTCGACAATGACAATGTCAATGATTTTCTAAAGTGTCGCGGCTGCTGAAGCCAATGACTGAATTTTTAATTTTTTGTGAATTTAAAGCTTATCTGTACCTAATTTTTTCCAGTCAAAAATTTTAAAATATTTGAGGCTTTGAATACAGTCGTTGTTCAAAGAAAATCCCCACCAATACCCCATACATGATTTTCGAGCTTTCAAATATCGCCACTGTGGGGAAAAATCCCCACAGCCATCTTTTGCCCCCGAAATGTATTCCAAGTATGGAAAAATACATCCTGAATGAAAAATGGTATTAATTATTAAATAATGTAAATTCTGTTAATCCGGAGACGCTAACAGGGAAACTTTTCAACTATTTCAGAAAGCTCAAAATGCCCAATACGTGGTTCAAAGAAATAGAAAAAGACACAGATTACACAAGAAGATACTGAAGATCGTTTACCACTCGAAAAGAAATTTAAAAAATGCCCAAGGTTTTCAGTAAAAATCCAAGAAGAGGACAAGTGCTATCTAGACTGACGAAAGGTGGGAGAGACATCGATGAAGAATGAATGAGATGTGGGAGGGGAGGAAGAGAGAGAGGAGAAGTAGGGAGGAACCAGTTGAACCAAACGTAGTCCATACACACACACACACACACACACACACACACACACACACACACACACACACACACACACACACACACACCGAACGTTCAATTTTCATTTCAATTATCCTTCGCGTTCAATACAGTTTCGTAGTACGTCCTTAACAAAACACGATGTTCATCAAATTATCTCCAATTCAGAGTAAACAATAAAGAGGATGCTGCAAGGAGTATTTTATGTGGTTGTATAGAGCGGGCGGTGCAGTAATAATGTGACTGAGTATAATGCGATGCGTCGGAGCGCGCGCGCGCACTACACGTGTAAGGCGGACACAGAACGCATTAAAACCTTGCAAGTCTTTACGATCCACGTCAAGTTTACTGTACTGAACTGTATGTTACGCGGTGTTTAAGTTTGCATAGTTTTAATACTGCCGTCTAGCACAAGCTGCTCCTCGCACGCACAGACGCGCGCGCGCGCGCACACACACACACACACACACACACACACACACACACACACACACACTCAAGGTTAGTATCCGTTGTCGCGAAAATTGACTGTCATCTTCAAATAAGAATTTCTGAATTTGTTAACTTCTTGAGCATGCGGTTGCCGGCTGCATTCTGGCAAACAGAGTTTTATAAGGGCGCGCGGCAGTCAACAGGTCCTTTCCGACGGTTTATACAAGGTGCGCGCGGCGGTCAGTTTTGGTCGCTCGAAACCAGATCTAAAAGAAAAAAGAGGGGCGCTGATTTATAATTTGTTATGTTGTTACTTTCGTGGTTGCATATAACCTAATATAGAGTTGGCCTGATCAATTGTGGAGTACGACAAGTAACTCCACATTATCACCTCCTCTTTTTAATTAAACTTAATATATATTGACGATGTCACGCAAAACTGGAAGATGTATCTTCCAGAACATCTAATGATTGGTCACTCTGCAATAGACACTTTGTTGTTTGCGGACGATCAGGCTATTCTGTCGGACTCTGAGGACAGATTGCAGATGGGTATACATTTGTTAAATCGAATCTGCAAAGACTCTGGATTGCAAATATCCACACTTAAGACCAAGGTGATGGTTTTTCGTGAAACTGATCCCGTACGGGCAAAAATTGTTATAGATGGTACTGTCCTGGAACAAGTTAGCAATTTTGAATACCTAGGTTACAGTGTGTCTTATAATGCACGCAACGACGTTGTTAATAAATTGCATAAGTTCAACCTTATGTGCGGGACCATTAGGCGAACCCTTAAGTCAGCAAGTAAAGGAACGCGCCTAAATTTCTACAAGGTGATGGCCCTTCCCACACTTCTTTATGGGTCTGAGAATTGGACTTTAACGAAAGACCACGCCAGTCGCATGCAAGCGGCTGAAATGAGATTTCTCAGGGACGTGACGGGGTATACTCTACATGATCACAGAAGAAACACAGATATACGGCAGGAACTGAATATTATGAGTATACTCGACAGGATCGCCCACTATGGGAACATCTTTGCCGAATGGATGACTGCCGCATCCCCAAACAACTATGGAACTATTAGCCGGGGGGTCGGAGAGGTGTGGGACGTCCGAGGAAGCGCTGGAGTGACCAGCTCTAATCTTTGCCTATTTGAAACCGGAACAAATCACCCTTGGTTTAATCCGTGAGGAAGAAGATGATGATGATGATGATAAATATACACTAATAAAGCTCAGAAATTAGTACATGCGCTGTGGTTAGATTAAAGAATTACCAATTTGGCCGTTCGAAGCGCCATCTATCGGATGATCGTGTTGGCGTGTCACCTACCATTTTTAGGTACCCCGCCAGAACGTCCGTGCAGCACTGTTTTCATCTGGCTGTCATCGGGCACGTCCCGGAAGGTGCAATCAAGACGTCCACGGGTGCAAAGATGCTTCACTATTCAAACCAAAGCAAAGGAAAAGGAGGGCCGCACCATGATTGAAAAATTTTCGACAAGTAACGTAAAAAATCAAAAAGGCAGTATTTAATTGTAAATAAGTAAATATAATAATAATGGCTCCCATGTGTACCACCGAAGCAGCGTAGGAGTCAAGCAGGGTAGGCTGCCATATGCGACCCGTACGGCATACAAGGGAGGTAGTGCGGCCAGCACTACGCTTCACCCGCCCATTATTATCCCCAGGATGTTATCCCAGGTACTCATTTTCAACAGGCTGAGTCGACCTGGGAGCTGAAAACGCACCTTGATTGTATGGTGCGACCCGGGAATCGAATCCAGGACCTCCAGATTAGCAACCAAGCCAGATTGGTGCCATACCCAATGGTCTACTGAGCCGACATAAATAAGTAAAAATAGGCAATTATTTAAGTGTTTTTTACTAGATTAGGCCCGGCGGCCTCGAGAGGAGGCGAAAAACGCATGCTTCGCAGGCTTCCGGGTAAGCCCAGTGATCAAATGAAGAAACCGGAAGATATTCATGAAGACATTTACCGTCGTCAGTAGAAAGTCGACGGTTCGTAATTATGACGCAAGCGCACAAACGCGCGCGCGCTCGACATTATTTTATCGTGTGTACCGTCGTGTGCAAGACACTTTAGCTTTATTTACTTGTGCCAGATTACCCAAACGCTTTGATTGTCCTCCAAGTGTATAATTAGCCCACGAATTGAGAGAAGTGTTACTTACCTCTCGACTACCTGCCTGCCAGCAGCAGCTTCTCTCCCTCCCCCTCCCATTCTCTCCCACCGCACTGGTTTATATATGTGTTAGTAGTGTATAAATACAAATCTCAGACGGAGACGACCGGAGAGACACATACTAACCAAAAAACTAACACACGGCCAAAAACAATAGTTTGTACAAACAAATTAAACCCAGAGTACGTGTAGTAGTCGTTGCATAGTGACCCAGTGAACGTGCAGCAGACTTGCCGCCCTAATGATAGTTTTAATTAACATCGCGCGTTAGCCAAAATGCATTTGTGCTAAATTACTGCGCTGATACAATACAGCAACAGGACGAGTGACTGTAAGTTGCGCGCGCTCGTTCGTGTGTACAGTACGCGAATATGCAGACTTTACGGCTGTCACAAAGGGGTCCCCGCTCGCGTTTAATGGAAATTGGCTGGCAATATGTATTAATCTTTGTACACATAAAATATTAAATGTTTCCTCCTATACGCAGATCGTTAAAGCCGTTTTCTGAAATACTTTATCGGTGATTATCAACCGTCGAACGTGAAATGTTTTTAGGAGGAGGGCCACAGAATTTATATAATTCATTTGATGCAGTTAATAAGTTCAGCTACCTGGGTCACGTGATGGATAATAAAGGGTCTATAAACACAATACATGACAGGATACAAATAGGAAACAGGGTATATTATGCCAAAAGCAGACTATCGAGATTCAAACTCACATTAGTCGTAACACAAAAATAAAAATATATAAGACACTTATCAGACCGGATGTTACTTATGGAGACGAGACATGGACACTGATAAAAATAAAGGAAAAAGAAACATAAAAAGGTTTGAAAGAAAGATCTTAAGACGTGCTTATTAGTCCGGTTAAAGAAGATGACGAATGGAGAATCAGAAACAACCACGAGATAGATGAGCTACTGAATTATACAGAGAATGTTAAAGCTCACAACGAATACAGTGGTTAAGTCACCTAGTGCGGATGGAGGATCAGCGTATGCCAAAGAACATTCTGAGGACATAGGTCAATAAAAGCAGAAAGAGGGGCCGACTCTACAATAATGAGCTGTACACACATGTTGAGAAAATCACAGACGTAATTAGAAAAGGAAGAATTATGTTCAAAGAATGAATCCTGACAGCCTAACAGGGAAACTTTTTAACTATTTCAGAAAGCTCAGAATGCCCAATACGTGGTTCAGAGAAACAGAAAAAGACATAGAAGAACTCCAGATTACTCAAGAAGACATTGAAGAACGCTTACCACACAAAAAGAAATTTAAAAATGCCCAAAATTTTCAGGAAAAAGCCAAGAAGAGGACAGGCGCCATCTGGACTGACGAAAGGAGGGAGAGACAGATCAAGAATGAAGGAGATGTGGAAGAGGAGGAAGAGAGAGGAGAAGAAGGGAGAAACTCGTTGAACCAAGCCTAGTCCACAGTGGCTTGTACGAGAAAAATAAATAAATAAAAAAACAAAATTACGAGAAAAAACTACCTTCATCGGTAAAATATGCCAAAAAAGAAAAAAAAACATTAAAACGTTATCACGTATTCTTGGCAGTGACGGACGAGAGCGGTGGTGATCTTGTATATACTTCTAGGAATTGTTTGGAAAGCTTTCAAGTACGAGCGCGCGCCCCAGCTCCACGAAACAAAAGGTTAACAAACCATTTTAGCGGACAGTGGAAAACGAAAAAAGATTACCAAGCGTTGACTAAGCCGGTAATAATAGTAACAACAGTAGCGTTAGCAGCAGCAGCAAGCTGAGAAAATATTCTCACTTACGCACCGCCGTCGAGGCTTTAGCGTCGCCTTTAGCGAACAGCGACGAGTCTCAAACACTTTCCTCTGATCCCCCTTTGAAATTTACATATTATTTTCTTCAAGGGTGGGTTTACGACCGTACGATTCATTCGTATTTACACGACTTCGTAATCGAACGCGAGTTACAGATATAAGTGTTGTGTATACGTACTCTACGGTCAAATAACTCGAACAAATTCGTAGGTATATTTAGAGAAACTATTTCGTAGTAAGTTTTAATACGAATTAAACAATATTTTGTTCACTTGTAAAAAGTTTAATGACAACTATCGGTACGCTAGGGCAGTAAACTGATTTAACGTGAAACAAAACAGATGTAACGAAAAAGCAGTGCCAACCTCTTTTCCCTACACTGCTACCAAAAATTTCCCCACTGCCACAAATATGTGCGCTTTAAGCAAAGCATAATATTTTTCAAGTATGTGAACATATTCGAAATGTTTAAATACTATTACAAATAAAAGTAAATGAATACTACTTTAACAAATAATAAAAATAGGCCTACATATATTTAATAAAAATAAATATTACTTTTACAATAAAAATAATTTTATTTATGATAGAGGAAAATGTACTTCATCATGGTTAGCACTTTCCTATGATCCCCCGAAATTTACATATTATTTTCTTCAAGGGTAGGTTTACGGCCGTACGATTCATTCGTCTTAACACAACTTGGTACTCGAAGGAGAGTTACTACAGAGAAGAGGTCTAGTGCAGAATTAATAACTCTAATAAATGCATATTTAGAAGAACAATTTCTTAGTAAATTATCACTTCGAATCTAACAATATTTTGTTTACTTATAAAAAAATTAATTACGTCGTCTGGTATAAAATAAATGTGTGATACTTTTATACGAGCGATTTTCACCAATTTCGTACAACACCGACTAATTTCAATAATTACCGATTAAGTGATATTAACGCTCATGATCGAATTCTCGAGTTCTACAAAGAGTGAAAATGAGTAAGCTTCCGTGTATAAATGAAGTTAGTTCTGACACCGGAAGTTAGTCCTGAATAAATTATATGGCGATCAGAACATTTCGTACCTTGCATTTACAGATAATATACCCAAACTCATGTCTTACCACATCGTTTCTAATGCTGTCGTTTCGTGTACATCCATTTACGTATCTCAAGAAATTCATCTCTGCAGCTTGTACATGACTTGTATCTTTTCCAGATAATAACTATGTTTCGGAACCGTATAAAAGAGTGGAGACTGTCATAACATTATAGAACTACTTTGTGATTCCTTTCTTGTTTTTCTCGCTAAAGTTCTTTTAATAGTGCCACAAATCGCCTGATATCTTTTTATCTTTCTCTCGATGCCCTCGTCAAATTGATACGTAACATCACTTACATCACATCCTAGGTACTGAAAGTGGGATATTAAGTTTACGCTGTTTCTATCGAAACTCCGCACCGCAAGAAGTCCGACCGCTCTATCGGGGATACAGTCAGTAAAACCGTTAAGTTACAAGTTGACAACTATCGAACCGAACACACTGAAGACCAAAAACTTGCGCACAACAAAAGACACCAAACGCAGCAGCTGTGTCGCTTCAACACACACACACACACACACACACACACACACACACACACACACACACACACACACACACACACACACACACACACACACACACACACACACACACACACACACACACACACACACACACACACACACACACACACACACACACACACACACACACACACACACACACACACACACACACACACACACACACACACACACACACACACAGTTGTATTATTGTTCAGTGTTTCTAATTCCGACCAACATTATTCCCGTCGTACGCAGAAACCGACTTAACAGAATTCAGACTTCTATACACGAAACACGCCCACCTATATTAGCCTTGAGCTGCTCCAGGCTTTCATTATTCCAGACATTACGTTTGACAACGCGGTTTCCAACCGTTGTCACACACACACACACACACACACACACACGAGCGCGCGCGCGACTTTATTGGAAGTGATTTGTGAGTCAATAGCACGCGTTGTTGCCTGTACTACCTACCCTAGCGGCAAACGTCTGCACGCACCTAACCCCGAGCAAATAACGATTTTGCGCGCCCGCGGGTTACCAATTACACGTTAGGGTTGATTTACGTGCCTGCTCTGATTCCGCTCTGTGTGTATTATAACGAGAAAAATGAGGTCGCGAGCCTTTCAAACGTCAATATCTCGTCGTATACTCTGGAAGAACATACAATCGTTCACCAACTGTCTCGACGATGTCTTTATTTTAAATTCAGTTTTTTTTTTGTCATGCACGAAGTTTGTTCAAAAGGTTCGTGCAATTTTGCAATTTCCACCGCTACAAGTGTTCGATTAAAAAACTGTGATGTTCGTACACACGTTAGTGACAATCGTCTAAGATTTTAGCCCCATTTGATGAATAGTTTAGATTTCACAGCTAATTGAGTAAGTCGTCTTTAGGTGTATTAGATGATTTTTCGTCATTTTACAATGTAAGATTCAAGAACACGGATTACATTTTGTGTAAACTGTGAGATAAACTCCTCTGTTCTGGTAAACGTGTAAACGTGGCTTCTCGTGCGTGAACAAGCGGTTTACAAGCTTCAAAGACTGCCGTAAATTACTTGAATATCGTAATTTGTCAGATGAAGATTATGTTTTTGTGTTCCACGAAATTTCATCGCTAGGCGCAGTGGTAAATAAAGAGTGCTATTCTGACATTTTACGCAATTTGTATGAAGCTATTCGTAAAAAATGGCAAGACTTAAGGAAGAATAATTTATGAAAATTGCAGCCCGATAATGGGCCCGGACGGACGTCATTGCTTGTTAAGAATTTTGCCAGTCTAGGCAAACGAAAACGTCATAATGACGACACGGCAACTGCCGTATTCATCATATGTGTCCAAACGCGACCTTTCCTTTTCCCAATAGTGACAATTTTCACGAATGGACAACGTTTCGGACCGTTGAAGACGTAAAACGAAAATCGCTAAGCGAGCTGAAGGCTGTAGCCTACCAAAACGTGCATGGTTGAAATATTCTGAAGACTGCAAAACGGCTGGCTTAATCGTGTTACATTCGACCGAGGCTACTTTGAAAGGGGCAGCGTAAGTGTCGATGAATGAAGGCATAACTTTTAAAATAAACAAGAACTGCATAAACTTTTTGATCAAACCTCGTACTTCAAGACGTAAGACTCTGTGTAAACATTTATCGCTTTTCACACGATTTGATTATTCCTTCCCGCTTGATGACCACGAGTGCAGAAGTCTGCGTACGATTCTCCAGTAATTGATTTTCTGAATGCTGCAAATACGTACGTTATTTACCAAACGGTGAGTGCTTATCAGCTTATCATTGTTAACAAAACTACACCTTTATTATATTAATTTGCAAATATTGTAATTCATTTTATTTCTACAGTAATGTAGGCTATAAGTCTTATTTTACACACGCAACTGGCGTAGAAATAAGCTTAACGTTAAGTGACTGGGATATTCTTGTGCGGCACTCTATTAGTTGACATTATTATTGAGTGCGGACAAATTTTACTCGAATTACTGTACGAGTATTATCTTGTTGAATAACTTGCTGGTTACAAATTATTAACTGTGATAATTACAGCTGGTGATTGGTGACTCCATTGGTGTCTTGTATTTTGTTTTCCACTGCACCATACGCCGATCCGTGAGACTCCCGTAACAACAATACCTTTAATGCGACGTACATACTTAGTATTTTCATAGACTCGAACCCAGCAGAAGCGTCGAAACAACAAGAGAACGAGAAATCATCACATAAGAAAATACACATTTACACGCGCGCGCGCGCGACACCACCAGAAGGTAATGGTCGAGTTCAAACAAACCTACAGTGCCCTTCCTTGTATGAATCCACAAACACCGGGTACACACGCTGAATAAACAACTAAATACTACTGGATGACCTCACAAACAAACAAACAAACATACTTTACCGCTTACCGATCACACACACCTGGTGTTTAATGACTTCTGATTGTATTTACTTACACGTTAACCGTGTATTTTAAAAACATTCCTACTGACGAACGCTTTGCTGAGCGAGAAGTTGCACCGTACGTTTATTAATATGTACATTTACCCCTTTTACGCAGAGATATATTCTAATCGTGAGCATTGCTCTTCGGCATCTCAATATGGTTGAATTTGAATTGGCAAATATTTAAATTATTATCCGGGTTGTAAAGCGCCGTTTCCTGCTAAAATTCTCATGCTGATCGAGGTTGATGTTATAATCAGACGTGTCGGCCTCACCTACGGAGGCGATCTTCAGCGAAAGGTTTCCGAAACGACTGTCAAGATGTGCGTCAGTAAACCACTGTACCTGCCTTTGCCACAGTATCACGGCTTTACAGCCACGGTTAATGATTTGAATAATTATGATGCCGGCCGTGAAAGCTTAAGAAACAGATTTGAATTTGTAAAGCCGGTCACGCATTAACCATCCCCGCTGGACGTCATGACGGACAGCAAGTCAAAAACGACACTGCGTAGCTTTGACATCCATCCGCACGTCATGTATTTTTTGAAGGATGTGCACGACGAAAAATGAGTCCAGCAAGACCATCGGCTCAAGCCGCACGACGTGCGGATGGATCGTGTGTAGTGTTGACGGATGTCAAGGAATCGTGCACATTTGTTCACGCGTACGCTTGCTGTCTGTCAAATCGTCATTCTCGAGCAACTACAGTACATGTTTTTAGAGCACATTCGTTTAATAAATGTTTAGGCCTACTGTTTAATTTTACTTACAATCATTCTTTAGTTTATATTTAATAAGTAATGATTCAGATAAAATTTCAGTTTAATATTTAGTTTAGTTTATTCTTCGTTTACCTAATACATTGAAATATCATTAACAGTTATTATTTTTAATATTGTTATTATTAATTTGTTTTAATTACAATTCATAATGGGCCGTGAAATAACATCAAAATGTAAAATGTGTATAGTATCGAAAAATATAAATTAAATAGATGTCTGTGGGACGTATCCTATCAACGAGAACGTCTGGCACGGTGGACGAGTTGCACGACAGTATGGTGCGCACATCCATTACCGACGTAGGGCATGCTAGACAGACAGCGGCGATGGTTAGTGCGTGACCGGCTTAAGTTAACAGTTACGTGTCTGTAGCAATCATCGGGATATTTCGCTCGTCAGTGTGGCATATTAAAAATGTTTTTCATTGGGTTTGAGCAGTGATACTTCTCGGCAACAACGATCGTTGCTCCTGCCAGACATTTAGCAGGGTCTACACAGCATGCCTACGCCCCACCGTGAAGTATACTCCCCGGTTCTGTTGACTGCTGACCACGTCCGTCTGAGGCCCTAAAGAATCATAGAACGGCGAGTACTCAATCATATACCGCCGTCCCCCTCCCCAAACTCGTACGTTCCCTAACTACCTACTATCCGTCTTTAGCGTCCTGTGCTGCTCGGCCTGACCGTTCCACTAACTCAGTACAATAACTCCTATACCCCAATGAACTGTCCTACACTACAATGAATAGACTACCCTCTTCCCGGCCGGTTGATTTCTTCTTGTCCTAATCAAACCGTAAACACGCCGAGAACGCCAATACCCGAGTCTCCATCCCCAGTCCACAGCAGTCTCCATAAACCGTCCCACCATAAACACACAACGGCCCTCTTTCCTCATAAACAGCCTACTGGCACTCATCTACATAAGGTTGAGTGTAAGTGTATTTGATTGTTTCATTTTACTTCCATTTTCCGTAAGAAAATGGAAATATGGTGATCGCGAAAAAAAATCGTGTTCGAGATAAGGGCTGATTCTGACTGTACTACCCTCAAACATGAAGAAAAGTCATTTTCCGAAAACTGTCTGTGTGTCTATCCGTGTGTCTATGTGTAGATTTTTGTCTATGGCGAACGATAACTGCCGCAAATTCAAACAGAATGAAACAATTTTTCGCATATGTGCCCGAATTTTAGAGGGCTCGAATTCTATTGATTTTGGTGAAGATCGGTTAAGGGGGAGGGGTAGTTTACCTGTAACGTTTTATGTTTTAACAAGAGTAAAGTACTTAATTTTGATAAATAAAGTATCCTGAAAAGAAGGTCATAATAATCCACTGTAGAAAGGTAGATTAAATATCTATAAAAGAAAGAGGTAGTTGAAGGGCAAGGGGGTAATTATCTACAAATGAAAACGATAGTTAAAGGGGGAGGGTGTAATTTTTACTTCCATGTTCCATAAGGAAATGGAAGTATGGTCATGGCGAAAAAAATCGTGTTCGAGATAACGGCTGATTCTGACTGTACTATCCTCAAAACATGAAGAAGTCATTTTTCGAAAAGTGTCTGTGTGTGTGTCTGTCTATCTGGCTGTGTGTAGAATTATTTCTATGGCAAACGATAACAGCCGCAAATTCAAACAGAATCAAATAATTTTTTGCATACAGCCCTGAATTGTAGAGTACTCAAGGCTTATTGTTTTTGGTGAAGATCGGTTTAGGGAAAGGGGTAGTTTACCTGCAACGTTTTATGTTTTAACAAAGGTAATTTTTTCTATGACGAACGATAACTGCCGCAAATTTAAAAAGAATTAAATAATATTTTGCATACATCACTGAATTGTAGAAGGCTCAAAGCCTATTGATTTTGGTGAAGATCAGTTACGAGAAAGGGGTAGTTTACCTGCAACGTTCTATGTTTTAACAAGGGTAATTTTTTCTATGACGAACGATAACAGCCGTAAATTCAAACAGAATCAAATGCTTTTTTGCACACCTTCCTGAATTATAGAGTACTCAATGCCTGTTGATTGTGGTGCAGATCGGTTAAGAAAAAAGGGTAGTTTACCGGCAACGTTTTATGTTTTAACAAGGGTAATGTTTTCTATGACGAACGATAACTGCCGTAAATTCACATAAAATCGAATAATTTTTTGCATACGTCCCTGAATTGTAGAGAACACACGGCCTATTGATTTTGGTGAAGATCGGTTAAGAGAAAGGGGTAGTTTACCTGCAACGTTTTGTTTTAACAAGGTATTTTTTTTTTGTGACGAACGATAACTGCCGTAAATTCAAACTGAATCAAATAATTTTTTACATATGTGCCTGAGTTGTAGAGGACTCAAGGCCTATTGATTTTGCTGAAGATCGGTTACGGGGAAAGGGTAGTTTACCTGCAACGTTTTATGTTTTAACAAAAGTAAAGTAGGCTACTTAATTTTGATAAATAAAGTATCCTGAAAAGAAGTTCATAATAATCCACTGTAGAAACGTAGATGAAACATCTATAAATGAAGAGGCTAGTTGAACGGGGTGGTGGTAATTTTCTATAAATGAAAATTATAGTTGAAGGGGGAGGGGATAATTTTTTTATGTGTACAGTACTACGTTATCGGCAACAAAGAAGTAGTTTGTTGTTAAAATTCCTTCCCGGGCTGTTTGGCAGTAGCCCAATGTTTTCTCCAAAACCAGACGTTTCGGCAGTGCCATCGACTTCCATCATCAGTGAAAATCGAGTGCGATAACGTGAGGTGGTATACGTTAGTGACCACAGTACTGTGGTTAAGGCTGAAGCAGTAAGTAGAAAGAAGTAGTTTCTATGGAAATATTTCATTTCGAAAATGATTTAAAATATAAATCTTAGAACATGGAAGTCATGTATGGTTCTCCATACCGATATTTTATATGTGTACTACGTTATCGGCAACAAAGAAGTAGTTTCTATGGAAATATATTCCATTTAAATTTGTCAGACTTGTCAGAATTTTCAATTTGTATTTAAAAAGGTTTAATATAAATCTTAGAACATGGAAGTCATGTATGGTTCTCCATACCGATTTTTATTCATGTTTTGCTTTTTGTTCGTTAAACTTTATAAATAATCAGTACAATATTTCGGTATATATTACAATTTAAAAAAAAAATTATAAAATATATACCCACACAATGAAGGGACTGTAGCTGGGATCGCAAAACGGAAGACCGTATCCTGGGGTCTGGTTAGTCTTTAGTCTACCACTGCTGACAGGATCAGGTAACTGTTTCACCGACTGAAGGAACAGTGAAAAGAACAGAAGAGTTCGTTGATACCTCAAGCTTTCACGGAGAGCGTCGAAATTGTAAGACCTACTGTCCGGTCTATCAGGCCGTGGTCTTCTGTTCTTCCTCGCCATTAGAGGCGATCTTCGGTGTCTAAAAGTGCCCTTGCCTTGCCACATGACTGTAGTGTTTGTCACTTACTGACGGCTATCTTTTCAGTACGAATTTAAGAAGTCCTTTTAGACACTGAAGATGGCTTTTAATGGCGAGTGCGAAACGTTTGTTTTGAACAATAGAAGACCACAGCCCGGACAGTAGTTCTTATAATTAGACCTGTTCGTGTGTCTGCAAACTGTAAAGTAAAACAAATATTCCAGTAGAGAAGAACAATTCGCTGTAAACTTGGGGTGTGGAAGGAAATATACAGACGTAAAAACGCTAACGAGGGTCAAGTTACCGAACTCATCTGATACCTACTGATCACTGTACGATTCAATTTCTTAAAAAGACTTATTCGTGGAAGGAAAGCACGTTATCTCATTATGATTACACGTGAAACATTCTTCAAAACAGAATCAAGGTATCAGGTTAGTTAATACTATTGTACAGCAAACTTCTTCTGTAATAAAACTGTCCACGACACGTTTCAACCGTATGCTCTCCATTGTTCTCGGTATTTTGCTTTCATCTGGCTATTCAGCTCCCTGCGTGTTTGGCTACATTGGATTTATAATTTTTATTACATGTGCACTACACTGTATTTTTGTGTGTAATATTTGGATAACTGTTTCTATGTGTACTACATTATCGACAACAAAGAAGTAGTTTGTTGTTAAAAATTCCTTCCCGGGCTGTTCGGCCGTGGTCCAATGTTTTCTGCAAAACCAGACGTTTCGGCAGTGCCATCATCAGTGAAAATCGAGTGCGCCAACGTGAGGTGGTATACGTTGGTGACCACAGTAGTGCGGTTAACGCTGAACAAAGAAGTAGTTTCTATGGAAACGATTTTAAATATAAATCTTAGAACATGGACGTCTTGTATGGTTCCCCATCCCGATTTTTTCTTTTCTTAAACGTTTATTGGGTTTCCGTTTGACCTACTTGCGGCCACGAATTCGTCTGCTTTAATAAATCCAAACAGAGACGCGAATATAAACCCGGAGAAAACGTACATTTCTACAACAACTACATTTCTCTACTGCGGAGAGAGCATTTGAAGTGCTGTCTGTCTGTATTACGCAATGCGAGTTACATAAGGCAGTAATAAAAAAAAATCAAAACCAAACAAATGCGGCTTTGTTGTTGTTGCCAACGACAGGAAGCGTAGACGGAACTAAACGAATTTCACTGCACTTTCCGCCGGTGTACAACTACACAACAACCACGAATTTCCCACTACTGCTGCTGCCGGAATTCGTCACGTTTTTATAAATAAAATACGTATCGCAGACAATACGCATACGGTGTAACGTGACCTACGGTAGCACAAGGTTTACAAGTATAAATAAATGAAGAAAAGCTGTATAATAAAATTTATTAAATATGAAATGATAGAACAACACCAATAACTGAATTTAACGTAGACAAGGACAATGACGATGACGAGACCCAATAGCAGTGGCGAAGTTACATGGAGGCAGTTGAGGCAATGCCTACACTAAAAAATTCTGCAGAATAAAAATTATAAATACGTATGAACTACATAACGTAAAGATTATACATTGTTACCGCGACTGTCGAATTTATTAAACCGAAACGTGCTTTACTGAGCGACCGCTAGATGGTGACAGGTGAGATTCGGCATAGCTCGTTTAAAGAGAATGAGACAACCTGAACTTGCCTCAGCGTTTTTTGTAACATCGTATGTAAGCAATGTGCGGGTGCGATAGGGAACTGAAGGGAGGGGGGATTGTCCCGCGCTGCACACATAGAGCGTTGAGGCATGCCTCACTTCTGTGGTCCAAACAGTTAAGTTAAAGCGCCTGTGTTGTTTATAAGTGTGTTTATTTTATGCGGTTATTAAAAGTGTCCCTGTTATTCCGCTGAACTAACAGATGATCAAGATTGTTATTTGAATTATTTGTAACATTAAACATATATATAGAAACTAATCAAGTTTAAAATTTTGAAGTTCAATCAGTTGTATTATTGTGTATGACTAATACAAGGATTGTTCAATAGAAAGACATAGAGCTGTAAAGCATTTTTTATTCAACGATTTTAAAAGAAGTCTCCATTAACATTAAGACATGAGTTCCACTGTTGCGCTAACCTGTAGATTCCCTGCTAGTAAAATTCTTACGGCTGTTTGTGGAACCATTCACTTACAGCAAACTCTACCTCAGCGTCCGATTTGAACCACCGTCCTTTTAGTGATTCCTTAAAAAAATTTAAGATAAGATTTTTGCCTACCCATTCATTAACTACTAGCTTCGCCACTGCCCAATAGATTGGAAAAGGTGATCCAGAGAAAATAGTTAAAATCATAACATAAAAAATACCCAAGTGTTAATAAGAATCATATATATAAAAGTACAAAATTAAGTAGGGAAATAAATAGTATGTAAACAGTGGGAAATGTAAAAAAAAATTAAATGTAAGAACAAACATAATGATAATATATAGAAATAGTGTTGATAAATAAACTATCAAAAGACAATATTATAAAATAAACTAAAATAGCAATAATTAAGTAGCAAAATTGGTGATAAGTAATGAACCTTGATAGGACCCAGTGTTAATAATTTACATGAAATATAAAATACAATGTTAGAAGGTGAACAAAAAGTGATAAGTAAGTAAGAAAGATAATAATAAATAATGAACCATGATAGGACCCAGTGTTAATCAATGAACTACATAAAAACACTAGGTAATAAAGTGAAGTGTAGTCAGGAATAAAGAAAGAACTTGTGATAATAGTCTATAAGTAGCCTAATAACTGGACCCAACTATAATAAATAAACTGTATAAATTGTAAGGGATAGTTATAAGCAGACATCGGCATTAGTTTTAATGAAATCAGAAAATGTTTGTATATGATATAACAATGTTTGTTAGAAGCAAACCACTGATAATTGTTTTCCATTATTTTAAGGAAGTGTTCTAGTATATAATAAGGATGGTAAGGAGTCCATTGTTTTATTTTAATGAATTAGGTTTATAAATTTATATTAACCACTGTTAAAAATAATAGTAAAATACTAATCTGTGATGCTGAAAATAGGAAAAGGGAGTTAGACACTGTATTCTATAAGTGAAATTATAAGGGAATACTAGTACACATCTAATGTTCATTTTATTATATTCTGTTTTGGGTTTTGATTAACCCAAAATGTTATTATGTTGAATATTATGTTTAACAGAACCGTTTAAAATACATGTAAAACCTTAGACACTAGCATTGGCCTAAAAGGTTTGTTAAGGAATTATGCTATGTTATATGATGATTAAAAATAATTAAATGTTATAATTTAGTCTATGTTATTACAGTAATTATGTTTAGAAGCACTTAAAATTAACAAAATTGACATGAACAGTGGTAATGAGTATAGGGGAGGTGAATTATGAACTCTAGGCAATTAGGCCTATAACTGGTAACCAGAAATTTGTGAAATTTAAGACAAAACAATAACAACTGATAAAATAAAGTATATAATCTGTTTAGGTTTCATAATAATAGTGTAGGACACAAAACTGGATAGAAAATAATTAGTTTAAAGGTAATTTACAAAAGAAAACCAAATGGAAAATGTATGAATCTGTTATAATTTGAAAAAAGGTAACCTTATGAGATATCAAAATAATTTGTAAACAAAAAGCAAACTAATGGTGTTATTATAGTTAAGATTACAGGTAGTATAAGAGAGTTATAATAGTTTAAAGGTTTTTAGTAATTTTGTATAGAAAAATGTTAGTTTTATATAACAATGTTGTAAATTATGGAGGGAAACTATGGTAACCTATGATAATGTGATGTATTTTATATTTACACTTATTGTTTTTCATTAATGGTACCTATAATTCAATTTTTTTATTTTATGTGTTCTTTTTATATAGCCTAAAGGTACCATATACTGTTATTATTTATATTCTTATAGCTTACTAGGTACTGAACAATTTACACTTTTATGTACTATGACATTAGTTTGAGTCATGTGTTGGTTACAATTTTACGAAATCTATATGTCATGGTTTACGCTGTTCTTGAGTAGAAAATGTTCGTATGGCTGGTTGTTGTGGGTTTTCTGTTATCTTCACGGTTATTTCAAAACGGTTATTATGAATATAATGTTATATTTCACAAGAACAGCGTAAACCATGACGTATACATTTTGTAAAATTGTAACCAACACATGACTCAAACTAATATCATAGTACATTAAAGTGTAAATTGTTCAGTACCTAGTAAGCTTTAAGAATATAAATAATAACAGTATATGGTACCTTTAGGCTATATAAAAAGAATACAAAAAAAAAAAATATATATATATATGGTAACCAGTAAATAAATTGTAGGATTCCATTATTAGCTCTTGATGAGTGCAGACGTATTAAACCGCAATGAGTAAAGAAAATAATTATCTAAACAAAATCTATAAAAATTAATGACGAAAATAGTAAACTAAATTACAGAAATAACATTAACACTCACATGAATTAAAAATTACCAGAAGAAATTAAATAATCCATGAGGAATTGCTGAGTAATCCCAAGTGACTAAATACGAACCATTGGAAGGAAGAAAATAACTAAAACCCATAAATGAATGACGAAATTTTCAATAACAAGGATGACTGATGAAAAATAAATACCTGAACCAAATACCTAAGAAAATAGAAGAACGGAATTAACGAAAAAACGACAGCCAGCAGTATTCGTGAGAAATACTACCCGGATAGACGAGACAGAGGAATGTTAAGTATATTTTAAAATACGACTTAACAGTAACACACAAGAAAACCAAACAATAAGTGAAAATACACCTTCAACACCATTTATCACTTTTTAACAGACACTTGAACTTTCTTTGATTAAATGAACACCTCAAATTGAAGAATAATCTCAATCTAACATTGATTCCTTAAGTGAATATATTTTAAAACGTAAAAATTTACTAAACTCAGATAACCTCCAAACGCTAAATCCAGTAGCTATAGTTCACCACTGTAATTATAAGTGTATCACCTTTTATGTGTTATTTATATGGTATTTGTAAAATTCTGTACTTTTATTAGTCCATTTGACAACATTTTCTGTAGTCCCAAGAACTCCGACCTGAGATATAAATAAACGAAAATATCAACGCCCATCCACGAGAGTTTGCTAAGCAACGGCTGGTCAGAATAGCCTAATAATTAAAAATGCTGGCGCAAAATTAAAATATATAAATTGGAAGAAATTGTAGTAGAATAAACCAATTAATAACTGTTAATAAAACATCATAGAAGCATTGAACTGTATGTTTGATTTCATTTAACTAACTTTTAAAAATTGAGCATTCTCTTATAAAAGAAAACTTGCCTTTTTGGTTTACCTACAAGAGTTGGCAAACCCTAGTTTGAGGCAGAAAATACGAATTTGAACATCCGAACTGGTGAGCAGACACTCTCCTCTTGTAAGTATTTTAACGAGCAAGAATCTTACGTTATAACGGTTATCAGAAAACGTTCGTGTCAGCCACACTACTCTCCATTATCAATACTCTATACGTAGCTATTCACTTATTTACTCATTGCAAAACCTATGAAACTTACGAGTACTGTAATTTTTACATATAGATGGGAGTTTAACCAAATAATTGAACAAGTCTCTCACTTTAGCTACCCACGGTATAATACATATCATATGGGAACAATAGAGACAGAAAATAAACTAAATAAGTTTCAAATGATGCGCGGCACCGTAAGAAGAACGCTAAAAAACGAGCCGCGGAAAGACACTCGGCTCAAGATTTAGAAGGTAATGGCTCTTCCTATCCTTCCTTATGGAAGTGAGTAATGGACAATGAGAAGGAGAAATAAAAGCTGCATACAAGCAGCGGAGATGAAGGTTTTACGATCGGTTAAAAATTGTTCTAAACAAAATCGATTTAGAAATGAACAGATTAGAGAAGTGTTGGAAATACACAACTTAAATGAGAAAATAGAGTTGCATAGAAGAAATTGAAAGGACCATCTGGAACGTACGGATGATCAAAGACTACCAAAAGCGGCAAGCAGATACAAACCAGCTGGAAGAATAAAGAAAAGATGGAAATAAATCCGGGAACAGGTCACCAAGGTCTAATCCTTGTTGGGGAAGAAGAAGACTTATTGATAAACGCGTTTACCCAAAATAGTACAGGACTGTCACTACGTTTGTCATTATTACTGCTGACATGAGCACATTTACATTCTCCCTACTAGTTTACCCGGTTCGGGTGTATGTAATAGTTGGCGCGCAAATCCTCCACCCGTTCCCGCCACTGTTTGGGAGCATAAGCCGTGTTTATTAAAACAATCTGGTTCAACTTGAACCAAATGCCAGTTTGCTCATAGCGTGTAAACCTAAACAAATGATTCTATCTTCCACCTTGAATTTCTCTATTATTTTTCTGTACTTATTCCTGTCCTGAATTGTCAATCTTTCTAAATAGGGCATCTATTCTAATTCTGTCTGTAGTTCTTTGTGTCATCCCAATTTGGTTTTCTATGTGTTTCTATGATATTCAACTGTTTTTGACATGATAATGTCTTTTAGCTGGACATCGTTTGAAACTTTCTGTAACATTTTATTTACCGTCACGCTGTATGACGTCATCATTGTTTGATTGTAACGCTTCCACACTTTCGATTCCCCACAGTCTAGAAATCTTCGGTCTCTGTGGTTTTAACATGATAATGTTTGTTATATAGTAAATATATCTGTTATATAGTAAATATTTGTTATATGCACATACGTTTCAAAAGCCTAAAAACATTATCATGCTTCGATGTTTCGGTTTCGTCGAAATTTCTTTAATTTTTAATTCTCAGTTCTTAATAAATATCCTTATAATTTCAATCTTCTCTTCCTCATTTCTATAGAAAGTTTACAGATATCTTTGTATAGTTCTTCGTTAAATTTTAATTTAAATTGTTTTGGGCCACAAATTTCTACTTTTAACATTTTCTCCTGCGGTAAAGACTCCCACGCATTCGCATGCACATAAGCCTTCCAGGACATATTACTATTTTGTAATGTCTTAATCTGTGTTTCTGCACGATAATTTTTGTTATAAATGTTTACTATTGGATTGTATGCTACTTCCTTCTTTTTTACCCTCTCCTTTTCATACCTTCTTTTTCTGTTCCTGTTGATGTTTCTGGACCCAGAAGATATCTCTTGAAAAATGCTCCTGGTGCTTGTGAAATTCTACTTTTTACATCACTAATGCATCTGCTATCTGATGTAATGCAGTTCCCAAGATAGTTTAAGCGATCTTGCCACTTACACTGGCTTGCCACTGTCCATAAATATCTCAGCCTTCTGTTTTCCATTTCTGGAATATTTCATGACTTTTGTATTTCTTTATTTAGTGTCATATAACATTTATTTTTTAGGATCTTGTTCAGTCGACGCTTATCAGCAAACAAATGCTGTGCTTAACTGCAAAGTACCCACTTTATCTACTAAACACAAACTTATCCCAGTGTTACTTATTTACGAACAATGGGGCCACGTACCTTTACCTGACTCCAAATTTTCTCCTTGCTCTCAAGGACCCAACAAGCCACTGTTATCAGATTCTGCCTACAGCAGCGTTTGTCAACCTATGGGGTGCGACCTACTGCTGGGTCCCATGGAAGACATCGCTGGCAGCGAAGTCGGGCTCGAAAATCTATTAACTGTGTCTTAATAACCTATTACATCTTTACTTTTCTAAAATTAAGTAAGTATACTTCGTTTGAGCGTGAAAGAAGGCTTAAAGTACTGGATGTTGGCAAAAACATGATTATAAACGGGGTCATACCCCCCTACAAGTAATTCTGCCAATGACCAACCTTATGGGGCTCCGTGAAGTGTAATATTCTTCAAGGGTGTGGTCCCGGACTTCAGAAAGGTTGAGAACAACTGGTCTAGAGGATTCTCGGCCGCGACTTGTTGCGTGTAGCGGACGAGACACGTTAAATAAATAAAAGCCATTTGTCTCACGGCGGTAGCTAATGTTGTCGAAAGTATGGAACATAACGACTGGGCGGACCGCGTTTTGCGCAAACCAAACGTACACAGTATACTGTATACCAGTGTATCAAAAAGTGTTACACTTTACGTTTGTCAATGTATCTATACAGGCGCGGTAAAACGCAGTTATTAAAAGTGGGGCATTATCAGCGGATGGCGACAGTACCGATGCCGGCCGGCCTTGTCCTACTATTTAGGCTTCAAGGTAAATGTGCACACACACACAATGGCGGCGGTTACGCACATCGCTGTGCGTGCGTGCTTCTCTCAAAACACACACACACACACACACACACACACACACACACACACACACACACCGTTGTTTTGCCAAAATTTAAAAGTCTCGTTTGTATTTTATTTTGGTTTGTTGTTTAAATAGTCAGACGCGCATTTTAACGAGCAGTCAGTAGCTCGCTTGCTGTTTTGTTGATTCGCTCAGCATGTAAATGGTGGCTGCTGCATCATCGAAATTCCATGCGCGCGCGCTGTGAGGTTTAAGCAGCTGTGACAACAGCAGTCCCAGAGTCTGACAAAACGTGCACATTTTACCTCGTGCCACGGGGCAGTTCACGGGTTTTCTTCATAAGTAAAAAACATCGCATTGTGGGGGGGGGGGGCAACGAAAAACACCAGCTGAATTCTCGCTTTGCTTCAACTTGTCTTAGGGGAGATCCCTTTCTGTAATCTTTCCTGTCTGGTCTCCCTTGGCCAACACTTGTTCTTTTCTGACCCTGACACGCTATTAGAGTATTCGAGACCACCTCCATTTTTCTTCGTTTTAAGGAGTTGATGGGATTCTGAAGATGTGGCGAATGCCGACTTAGGCGAGTAAACCTAGGCGAGTAAACCTCGATTAAGAATCCTGACCCACTAGGTTAGGGGATGGTGAACAAGGTTAACTCCACACCCACCGTAAAACCAAGGCGGTTGAAAGAACCAACAAACTTTCTTGAAGGTGGAAGGATTCATGGATAGGCAGAACACGGCGAGACAGAATAACAAATGTCAGTATTCCAGAAACGTCCGTGTCACAGACACAGTGGACTGGGTACAGAAAAGGCGACGACAACTCCGGAATGGCCAAGTCGACAGGATGGATGATGACAGATTAGTGAAGACGGCCCGGATATCGTCGAAAAGGCGAAACACGAACTGGACGACCACGAATGCGACGGGGTGATTGTACCGAGTAATGCAGTCGCTTATAAACAGGAGAATTTCCACAATGAAGATAAGCAGTACGAATGTGCTATTATATATATATATATATATATATATATATATATATATATATATATGATGTATGTATATTGGCGGGGATTACTGCCCCATCCCGCATCTCAGTTTCCATATCAACTTATTCTGTGTATCTTCATTCTTCAAATTCTTTTCTTCCATACTCCTTTCGATCCCTTCTATCCATTTTAATCTAGGTCTGCCTCTTTTTCTTCTGTTGCTGTGTCTGTATTTGAACACACTCACAGGTATTCTTTCTCTCATTCTCATTAGGTGTCGATACCAGGAAAGCTGTTTACGTTTTATATCTTCTATTACATTTTCTTTTCTATTTGTTCTTTCCCTTATTACGTCATTCCTTACACGTTCTAGACGAGAAACTCTGGAAGCTCGTCTAAGATAGTCCATTTCTACAGCTTCAATCTTCCTGCGGTTCTTTTCGTTGACTGTCCAACATTCTGACCCATTGGTGGTAATTGGTTCAACAATGGCTTTATAAATATTGGTCTTTGAATGTGCTATTAATGCATCAAAATTTCCCAGACTGGAGACTCATCGGCTACTACTGCTACCGTGGTGCCGCGACAAACGTCCGGCTTCTGTGACAAGAGAATTTAAAATAAAACGCCAACAATTTAAACTGGTAAGCTCCCTGAGCTGAAGAACTCACTAACGATTGTTAACAAAGTACATTTCTTATTGGACAGAATTACAAATAGCATAATTTTTCAGTTATCAGAAAAATTACGAAAATCCTGATTACCCTACTGTTTTTCGTTTAGTAAAGGTAACAATTCTTGTGCACTCATACACAATAAACGTTAAAGATTGCAAACAATCAGATTTCTATTCAAATTCCCTGTAGTTTGACACGCGGCTGGATTGTTACGATCGTTTCGAATTTTTGGTCCCATTTCCGTGCTCAGATTTTGGTTAAAATCCACATTAGTTTGATATCCCACATGGAATTTTCAATTTTATCAAACTTTTGACCCACATTTTGGGCCCTGGAGACACAAAATTGATACAACGTTCAGACTCTAGTTAAAATTCATTTCAATGTGATTGACCCCACGGAATGTTCTCAGCATACACCGCGGCGTCAACATTGTTAGGCCAGTTGTATCCTGGGATATTAGGACGTGGTCTTGTGGTGTTTCACCAACGGAGGCCGTCTTTAGTGGCACAAACACGTCGCCAGTACTGCGAATAGCCTACCTGCCACGTGATTTTTGTTACTACTGAAGATAGCCTCGGTTGGTGAGGGCGAAGCGTTTGGTTAAACACCACAAGACCACATGTAATGTAGCCCGGCATGTAACCGTTCTAGGCCTAACACCACATAAAGTTTTTTGCGACTTATCAATATTTTCACCCACTTTTGGGCCTTCGCCGTTCAAATGTTTTGTTATTTTCATGTGAACACTAAGGGTACGGTTACACGAGCGTTTTTTCCCGGCCGTGCGCGTGCGGCTGGGAAACGCATTGAATCTAACACACAGGTGGCAATGAAATTAACACACACGGATGTGAAAAAAAAACACACGGGTCGTCAACTCTGCTGCGTTTTCAAGATCTCCCGCATCGAAACGCAACCTGCTGCGTTTTTAGCGCGTTTCTTATAATAGCATTTGTTTATTTACTTGTTACTATGGTAATTAATTTTGGTCTCCATGATGTTGTTAACACCTTTATACAAAAAAATATGTAGGCCTAATGTAAAAAATTTTCTTAATAAAGATTTACTATTGATAACCAATGTTTTCTTCAATTTAAACACTGACGTTTCTGTGTAATTGCGTTTTAACTTTTTATATAGGCCTACACATTTAACCTTTATAGCCAGAGAGAGTTGTAGGGATGCGAGTCCGAGACGTCCAACGCTGCCGTCCGATTATAGACCGCCTGTGTGACTACACTTCCGTCCGTGCACGTACGTGGACCACTGTGCGTTTTTCCAAACTCCACGCGCGTGCACGGCCGGAAAAAAACGCTCGTGTAACCGTACCCTAAATTCACATCCGGGTTGAAACGTCCTTTAATCTGATACCCCGCATGGACTTCTGTGACTGTTTCCAGCATTTGGACCCCCTCACATTTTTGCCCTCTGCACCCTTATTTTTTTGGGGGAACAGTCTCAAAAAAAATAGAGTTCCGTGGGGTAAAAGTACAGACACGTACGCCAAGTTTTACGAAAATCGGTTCTGTGACGTATCAGACAGACAGACGGTCGAGTTAAAACTGAGAACTCGGTTCGCTCGTTCAAAATGAAAAAAAAAACTAACCCCCACGTTAATTAATATATGAAAGCGTTTCTTCTAATTACTTAGCAAGGAAACAGAGGCGGCGCTCACAATGAAAGTGTACACATAGCAGCTGGGTAATAACAGAAGAAGCGCCCGCATAAATTAATTAACAAGAACAGATCATACTACCGCTACCGCGAGAGAGAGAGAGAGAGAATTCAAGGCACGTCGACAACAACAAACACTCTCTGTAGCTGAAGACGCAGCGCGGCGCGCCGTTCCCGAAGAGTAACAGAGCGGAAACAATTTATTCAGAACGCAGCATTTTCCAAATTAGAAATACACTGAACAAACACAAAAAAAAACTTGAGCGAACCAGTCGCTCATATTTCAGTTATAAATTTCGTATAAAACAAAAATATAAATTTCTTTTACGTTGAGGCTGTTGTTAGTGATACTTCGAATTCGTTGGTAGCCATGGAAACGAACTCCTCTTAACAATACCTATATCTTACTTTCGTGTTTCTTGGTAGTTGTCCATAATTCACACCCATAGGACAGTACACGGACTCCCATAACTTTGTAAAACTTTAATTTTGTACCTCGACGTACACTGTTTCTAAAAATAGAGTTTATTGTCCCACAGATCGTCTGGAACTTACCTAACTTAACGTCAATATTTTTTTAATTAATTGGTTATTTTTATAAGATATTATTTGTAGCGTTGGGTGAACGGACGCTCTGTTCCCCTTGGGATGGGAAACCATCCGCCAAAACTGTCACGTTAGAGATGGTCACCGTAACAAACAACTTGTGCCTAATACTTGAAGTGCAGAAGAAGAAGATCAAAACCATAGAAATTTTGTGGTCACAGTTCTGTGCCGACACTACAAGTTATGGTACGCTGTTATATCGCCAAAACATTCCATATGGTCAGTAGCTGGAAGTCAAGTCAAGTCAAAGGACTAATATGGGGACCGCCGTGTCTGCGGTCAAAAGGCCATAACCCTTCTATAAAGTGAATCGTGGGTAAAAAAAATGTCCGGGCCGACCGACCCGCAAGAGCAGAACGGAAAACGGAAGACCTACTGAAGATGACTGCCGCAGCTGCAGTCTGGTTTTATAAGGAGAGGGCCATAGCCCAACAGCCAGTTACCTAATTTTACTCATTACGAATAATATACAAAGTTAGAAATGATAGAAACCTTTCAGAACAAAGTACTCACAAGCATAGTGAATGTCCCTTGGTATATAAGGAACGACAACCTACATAGAGACCTCAATGTAGAATATGTCAGCGAAACAATAACAAAACATGATCAGAGGATTCAGATCCACGATAACCCAATAATGCGACACGTGGTGGAAGAAGCTCTACACATCCTGAGGCGACTCAAAATACAGAAGCCACATGATCTGGTATCGCAATAGAATGCAATTACTACGTACAGATCCATAAACCTCTACGTGAAAGACAGAATAATCTTGGGATTAGGTACTGGGGCTTCACCCCATCACCTGTGAAGGAAACATGAAGGAAAAGCAGCTGGATGAGCTTGCTCAGTTGTCGCATTAAGGGAGAGTTTTTAGTGGGATAAGAGTCCCACACAACCTGGAACTACGGAGTTCCTAGTGTCTGCAGAGATTTTCACCTACCCTGGAAAAAAGAAATTACTAATCATACCGTAGGCGTACAACATTTCTTTGTGCGTCATTTTCGATAAAGTATTTTGGGTCAGTATTAAATAGATAACGATTGTCTACCTCACATCTATATATATATATATATATATATATATATATATAACTCAGTCTGAGGATTTATGGGTACCGAATACAAATCCACACAGTTACATCGATTGCCATCAAATTTTGCACAGGTTACCTTTGACACAAGGCAAAAAATACTGTCTAACTTGGAATTTGATATTTTGCCCCTTTCGCACGATTTAGGCCCTTTTAATTATGCCTTTTCGTTGACGCGTATAAAGATGTCAACAACACCATGGAGATCAGAATTAATTACCATAGTAACAAGTAAATAAACAAATGATATTTAGCGGCATCGGAACTGTACCTTTATTCGTTCCTGCAGTTTTTAATGTTTTTAATATACGATTGTATCGATATATTTTGTAATGTTGTATACAACATTTTGTAATGTAATGTTGTATACGTCTATATATTTTGTAATTGTCTTAAACGATTATAAAATTCATGTTTATACGTATTTATGATCATCCAATGAATAAGTAATGAAATATATTAAATACTACTACTAAAGATATCAACAACACCATGGAGACCAGAATTAATTACCATAGTAACAAGTAAATTAACAAAAGCTATTTACTGGCATCGGAACTGTATAATACATTTATCCATTCCTGCAGTACATTTTCGATGTTTTATATAATATGCGATTGTATCGATATATTACGATGTGGAAAAGAAGAAGTAATTAATTGTAAATTGTCCTATTACTTAATGCAAAGCGAAAATACGTGTTGTTTTCATTTGTGAGGTTAGGTGACAACGGTTTTTGGTTTGTATTTTACTGCTGAAATAAATAAAAGCCATGGCTGAGGAAAACATTACGTTTAATGTGTTATACAATGCTTCTAACACAGTAACACTTAAAATAAAGAATTTAGCGTTTTTGATTTAACAGGTAGGTCTACTTTATAAATATCTCCAAAGGCTTTATACACGGGTACTATTAAATCTCCAAAGGCTGTTGCACAAACATATTAATTTTGTACAAGTTAAAATAGTACACGTGTTGAAAACAGCTTTGGAGAGAATTTGACTAATGAGCACAAAATTGTTATATCAGCTGACAGCTTATAGACATAAACAATAAAAATTATATTAAAATACTTCGCGTCATTAAAAATTATATTAAAAGTCAAATATTCGCGTAACAGGTAGTATATTCTATATTGTAACAGTACACACGATAAATTAGCGTGTTGTGTGGCTGTTTTGTCGTGTAGAAAATTATGATTTTTAATTACGAGAAATGTTTTAAAAACGTGGGCAGTGTGTTGACCATACCTGCTCTACAGGGTTCTCTTTTTTTAAACGACCTGCCATTTACAGACCAGTCCAGTTCGTTTGCACATAAAAAAACACAGAATTTGCAAAGGACAAAGGTTACCCACCTACAATGTCGGCAGCTTTCTCGCCAGATTTCCCCGCTGATAAATTCGTCACACACACACTACATTTAACAGCACAAGTACACACACAGAGGCTTCGTTAATGGAGAAAAATATACTTGAAAGCGTGTCACAACGATTCGACTTTCGTCACGTTCGGAAAGAGAATCACACAAACTCCACAAAATCAACAACAGAAGAAGAATATGACGTGTTCCCATAAATAAATCTAAAATATTTACCATCATCACTGTGTCAGTCGACGCTACAAATAATACCTGATAAAAATAACCAATTAATTTAAAAAATATTGACGTCAATTTAGGTAACTTCCACACGTTCTGTGTGATAATCGACTTTTTTTGTTTAGAAACAAGGTACGTTGAGATACAAAAGTTTTACGAAGTTATGGTAGTCCCTGTACTGCGTACTGTCCTATGGGTGTGAACAACAACCAAGATACAAGAAAGTAAAATACAGGCCTCGGAAATGGCGGTCTTAAGAGGAGTTAAAAGGTGTTGTTCTAAATTTAACCGTACAAAGAATGAGCCCATAAGAGAAGAATTACAAGTTTTTAACTTGAATAAAAAAACAAAAATATTAGAAACGACGGTGGAAATAATGTCAGATTCCAGACTGGCCAAACAAGTCTGGAAATACAAACCAATAGGACACAGGTGTGCGGGTAGACCCAGGAACAGATGGCTGGAGGATCTTTGAAGACGGAACAGGCAGCACCTTACCTACGCCGTGTTGTTGTGAAGATAATTATAAAACATTTCTTAATATTAAGGTAACAGTTCAACGCTTGATGTGTAATAGTTATTTTCTTGGCACTTAAATTACGTAATACCAGTGGCGAAACTGCTTGGCATGGGGATATTAAAAATTTCAGTGGAATTTCGTAAACACTTGGGCTAAAGTAGGCCTACTTCTAAGCCAGTGGCCCGTGTTAAAATAAGGTTTAAAAATAATTATGCGGGACGAATATTAAGTATCTCATTTGTCCTGAGAGAAATGGGGAGTCCAACCTTCAGGCCAGTCTCATCCCCCCTCCCCTCGGGAACAGCTTCTTATAGTTATGCCACTGTGATGAGCCTACCTATTATGCCTTTACTATTATTATATTTATTATTTTTTTATATATCACAATCGGGCTAAGTAATCGTTGACTTGACTTACGTCCTCAAATTCCTAGGTGGAACATAGGGCCTCGACGAATTTTCTCCAGCGTGTTCTGTCCATTGCCATGGCCTTCAGCACCCTCCATCTTTTGTTGACACCCGCCAGCTCTCTTTCCATAGTCCTTTTCCAGGTGTTCCACGGTCTTCCACGTCTGCGGCTACTTTGCGGATTCCAATTCAGTGCCTGTATAGCGATATTTTCTGGTGGTCTTCTCAGGGTGTGACCGACCCATCTACATTTTCTTCTCATTATCTGTAGTTGGATGGGACTCTGACTTGTGGCCTCCCATAGATCTCTGTTCGAGATGGTCTTGGGCCACCAAATTCTCATTATGTACCTCTAATTAATCGTTGGTTGAATTAATTAATTAATTTTGTTATACTGAACAAGAAAATGAAGACGCAAAGAGGAATTAGGCGTTTCCATCAATAGACTTGGCACTAAATGACCAAACGTAACTAAAACGACGTAAACGGTTATGCGTCCGACAGAAATATTTCGGTTTTGATGCAAAACGAACGACTTTCGACGCAATACAGGCATACTTCAATATAATATTATATTAAGATGTTATTTTTTTTGTTTTGCTCAAAGACTGCAACCGATTTTATGTAGGCCTGACGAAAATACAATTAAGAAAGCACTACTTCGGACCTCTAAATGCATGTATAAAAACCAAACATTTATAAATCCAATTTAGCCGTGAACACCATAAAATATAGGAAATGAATTTCCACACAAAACAGACAACACAAAGGCACTATAATGAATACAGTAATCCCCCATTATAACGGACAGATAGGGGCCAAGAGGTGTTCGTTATATTGGAAGTCCGTTGTAACTGTGTGTGTGTGTGTGTGTGTGTGTGTGTGTGTGTGTGTGTGTGTGTGTGTGTGTGTGTGTGTGTGTGTGTGTGTGTGTGTGTGTGTGTGTGTGTGTGTGTGTGTGTGTGTGTGTGTGTGTGTGTGTGTGTGTGTGTGTGTGTGTGTCAAGTAGGCCTTATAATATGGATATGACCCGTTGAATATTTTTATCCACGTAGGCGTACGTGGATAAAAATAGAAACAATTTAATATACTGTATTTATATAAAACAGATAACAGTACAGCAATAAAAACAATTGTATCTTCTTCAAAACACTGTATACATAATTGTAATAAAAACTTGGGCCACTGTCAAGAACATTTTAAACAGTTTATACTTAACACAAAATATTCATAATTATAGTAAAAAGTTTCTCCACCGTCTGTCTCCTTCAAAAACAAGACGGAATCAATGTCTTTATGTGTCGAAATCAATTTCCACAATTACTGGCTTTAAAAATTTACTAATTTTTGTTTGAGATTGATTACACAGTTAAACTAGTTTGCCAGTTCTTCATTCTGTCAAAAACATTAGAAAAACTAGACAATGTCAATATTAGATAGTAGACAATTTCAAAGTATGGCTGAAACCATGTGAACTAAAGGTATACAGGGTTAAATCGATGCATAAATATACCTTTTAGATTGAAGAAAGAAACGAATATTAAGTCTTTCTTAATATTGTCAATTTCCTCAGTACGATGAAATTAAGTATCTGGGTATATTCCTTAACAGAAGACATAGAAACGTTATTGTAGAGAAAGTAAGCTGACAAACTGAAAAACGAACATGTCAGTTTAAAAATAAAAAAATGTACTATTTGATGGGCGTTAGAGAATAAATCTTACATTAACGCTAAGCAAATATCAGTATGAGTGTATAAAATTCATCTGTAAAAAATAGTTTATAATTCAATTCATAAATCTAACAGATTGTATTCCTCTTCTGTAACCAGTAGGCCTACACTTTCCTACGTACAAAATCAAATAATTTCAAAAAGCTTGTATAAGTGAAGTAGTAAAGATATCACTCAAGCTACTATCAAATACTGTGCGGACCACATGACGATCGATTCAAATTACTTGTCATGCAGCTAGCTGCTGGATAACATGAGTAAGGAGTGTAGTTTAAAAAAGGTATAAATCAGATTTGTATACTGGCTTTGGGATATAAAATTTAATTAACATTGCATTTATTAATAAGCAGTTAAATTACAGTTCAATTGACTACTTTAGTCAATAACTCACGAAGTTGTCGTCAGTGATCATATTAGCGGGACATGTTTTCATTTTTTTTTTTGATTTGCGACGCTTTGTGAACATACTCATTGACAAAGTTCAAGTGGTCTTTTACTTTGCTCACTTTAAATTGTCGAGGTTGGTTGGTCTTTCACTATTCAACAGTCCATGTTTCTTAGATCTGTCCGTTATAAGCGGGGCTATTTGGCCAACCTACCCATCTACAAACATAAAATACAAAACAAACTAATACCGGAAAGCAAATACAAACCAACACAAAACACGACACACTTTTTAACACACTAAACACTGGAATGACTCAGAGAACACATTTATACACCATATCTGATCACAATAACACCAACAGGCCCCAATCAACAAAAACCACACAAAAGGCGTCACCAGCAACCAACCAATTCTCTCTCTCAAAGGCATTTTCATCGGCTATTGGCGCATACCCACACCTAATCGGCATCTATTTCTATCCTGTGCATCTTCTTCTACCAAGTTATGATGTTCCATGGCCTTCTTCCTCATGTTTTCATACCAGGACAGTCTAGGTCTTCTCCCGTTTCCTCTACCTGGGGGGCCTCCAATGAAATATTTTTCTCGGCCATCTCTGTTCATCCGTTCGGAGTAAGTGACCGAACCACTTTAGGCCTCTTCGTTCTGCTCTGTTAATAATTGTCTTCTGCATGCATCCTTCTTCTGATCTCCTCGCTGGTTGTTCTCTCCCTTCTTGAGACTCCGGCACTTCTACGGAGGTAATCCATTTCCACGGCATTCAATCGTCGTAAAATTTCCGTGATCAACGTCCATACCTCACAGCCGTAAGACAGAAATGATTCAACAAACGCTTCTCCTATATGAACCTTTGTGGCTCTCGAAATATGTTTGTCCCACCAATTAGAGTTCAAGCTTCCTAGAACTTACCTGCTCTATTCGGTTTTTGATTTCGGGTTTCCCTAGGCCTTCCCGTGTTATTAGTGCCCCCAGGTATTTAAATTTATCGACCTGTTCAATTGACGTAGGCCTACTGTCTTTAATCAATACTTCAAATCTGGCATCGGAATTAACGACTAGATATTCTGTCTTATTTACATTAACATTCAATCCCCACGTTTCATATGCCTTGTATAGTCGGGTGAACATAAATTCCAGGTTATAAGAATCTTGTGCTATTACTGATTGGTCATCAGCAAACTGGATATTAAACAAGCATTCTTCTCCGATAACCAACCAATTCACGAGACTAAAACTCGACATGGCTACAATGAGCATACTGCTCAATTCTCGAAACATGTCCGAGTACAGAAAAAAAATCCTGATTGCATACTAGTATAATGGTAACTAATGTAATATGTGCAAGATAAATCATTAATATTAATATAACCTAAAATACAGAGAGAAAAACATTTTCTATTTTCTGGCGATGCATACACATTATTAGTTTAAATTTATGTAAAATTTAAATTGATAACTAACGTAACTGGTGAGCACAGGTTTTATATTTCTTTTTTATTAAGACATTACAATTATAATATTAAAATTTTCAGCCGTACAGTTTCAAGTTGCAACACACATGAAATCGAAGTGGAAGAAGTTCCTGTTTTCATAAACGAATTGACAGACTCGCCTTCGTATTATCGAATTGTTTAGTTTTATAATGATCCAAACTTCTCAATCAGAACGAATTCTTGTTTATCCCAACTCTTCTCATTCGTTCTCCTTCACACACACATATTATCAGTCATTTCTACGTTCTTTTAATTAGGAATATTTATCGTAAACCCGAGCAGAACGCGTTAATTCGGATCGTGTTCGTAAAAACTGCAGCAGGCCTGCGGCTCGTTTTTAATTCTGTTTACAGAAATGATTACGTAAGGACTGGCAAACACGCACAGGAATTAAATCGACGTCGCGGTTACGTGACATTTTAAACATTAATGAATTTAATAATAACGGTAATGAACAACAAGGCGTAGTAGTACGAGATACCGTACAAAGTAAACACAGGCCACGTTTATTCGCAGCCTCTTTAATTTCGACAGGAAGCCACAGAAATACGATAAGCGCGCGCGGGGATCGACCTACTGACACAAAACCAACGTACAAACACATTTCACAGCGAAAATATTTTTTTGCTTGTAATTTTACGAAACGACGTTGAATATTACGAAAAAACAGACGGTGCTTTTATACATATTTTTTTATTACATTATATTCATAGTTTTAGTAGTTTTCGTAATAATCCGTTTTTAAATCCAAAAATTGTCAGTGTGATTTTACGATATTCGTACATTATAATGATCAGAACTAACAAACCGAATACAGGCGTGTTATTGACGAGCAAAGCGAGTTCTCAGTTTACACTCGACCGTTTGACATTTGTCTATCTACCTATTTGTGGTATGTCTCACGATACTTTTGAACGCATCAACGGAATTTCGTTAAATTAGCCGCCTGTCCGTACGTTTATCCCATAAACTGCTATTGTCTTTTACAGTGATACCCCGCCCCAAAAAATAGGTGGACGTAAGGCAAAAGTGTTGTGGTTAAAATTTTGAAACATCGTATAATTCCATGTATAAATCCATCATTTTAAAGAGAATTTTAAATAACGTGGGATTATGTTGTTTAGTTTTAGCGGTCTCAAAATTCTGGGTCTCCAGAGCCCAAAAAGCGGATCAGAATTTTGATAAAATTGTCAAAACGCATGCTGGGTGTTAAACCAAAGCGAATTTTAATCCAAATCCGAATGTAGAGTTTACACTGATTTTTTTTTTTTAAATCAGACACCCTACTGGATTTTCACAATTGAAAAAAATTTGACCCCTTTTTGGGTCCTGGGGGTCCCAAAATTTCGAAATTTCCACTAACTTAACACTACATTCAGATGTCAGTCAAAAATCTCTTTAATATACTCCGCATGATGTTTGCGATTTTTCTCAAAATCTTCACCCGGTTTTTGAGCATTGACATCAAACAGGTTTTAAATTACAAGAAATCCCGATTACCCTACTATATTTTTAGTAATAAAGTACAATTGTAGAGAACACAACCATACAACAAACACTAAAAATTCGAATTGCTCGGACTGTGGGTTACAATTCCTTTGTGGCCTGACTCCCTGCTGGATTTTCACAACTTTAAAAAGTTTTTCGTATCTTTCTTTGGGCGCTGGAGTCCGAAAATTTTGAAATTTACAAAACCTAACACTATATTCAGATGTCAGCTAAAAATCTCTTCAATTTAATTTAGCGATTTTTTAAATAAAAATTTTCACCCACTTTTTCCGGCCCTGACGTCAGAAAATGTTGAAATTTTCACAAATTAACATCCAGACTGTGGTTAAAATCACCCTCAGTCTTATCCCTCACAGTGCCTTCTGTGAATTTTTCATAATTTTGACCCCCCCCCCGTCATTTTAGCTTCCCGCCTTTTTTTTTACGAGGATCAATCTTAAATCAATAGGGTTCTGTAGGGTAAACATATGACGCGCGTGCCAAGTTTTACGAAAATCGGTTGATGGGTTCAAAAATTATCGTGCTTCATACCCCAAACACAGAGACGAGCAAACGGTCGAGCCAAAACTGAGAACTCGTTTCACTCGTTCAACAAACATCATCAACAGTTCTCTCGGGCATTTGGTTACCTTCGGCTCACCCAAATACCTACCGTAAAAGTAACGTTAATCATACTTTAGACAACTGCTAGAATCGTTGGCGATATCATGCTTACCCCCGTGGTAGCGTCTTTGAATAGGAAAACCTTTTCAAATGGGCTTGTCCGGTTTTCGAAACAGGACAATATATTATTTTTAGTTTACTGTGAAGTTTATCTCTGAACGCTCTACTACTAGTATTTATTTACACAGAATGTGGTTCTGAGAATATGATTTATTTTTCTAAATTACTGACTTCATGCTAATCATATCACAATCCCTATTCCGATCTGACGATGAGCTGTGAGGCTTGAAAGCGCTAATCGGAATAATTTTTTCTATAGTGGTGTGCAACAGTGATAATTCTGTTTGTGATTATAACTACTAACACAACTTTCTTAATTAAAAATCCCTATATGTTCATCTTCCCATGTTCTGTTTGCCTCCCATGTTCGTTTCTTGGTTCACCTATGTCATTCGACGGATAGATATGAAATTTTGAATTGGCCATCACTGCAATTTGTTTGCACTTAAGTATGTTTGTGTTTGTAGCAGCGTTTGTGTATTCCAGGCCATTTCTAAATTTATTACTACTTACGGGATATTTTCCGTAACTTACTTCTTACTTCCGTACGTAACTTCTAACTTCAATGATATTTTTACGGAACGAAATCGATTTGATATTCAAACAGAAAGGAAGCCTACCACCACAACAATTGTCAGTACTCAGACCTATTCTAAGAGTCGAACCGGATACTGAGAACTCGGTCGCGGCTCGTTCAAAAATACCCCGCATGAAGAAAGTAGATTGTGTGCGGTTTTTTGTTTACTTCGATAATTGCTTAACGCGCTTCAGCGCAACTAAAACTAGGTACAACTAAAACTAGGTAAAACTAATGCAAAAAGAGCTATTTAACTATTCTATTCGTTCCGCCGTTAAGTTTCAGTTAATTCTACTTCAGAACTGAGGAGCGAGCGTTGCCAAGAAAGGAAACCGATCCGATACGACGTTGTACCTTTTAAACACATATCGTTAACTGAACTGTAATCACCATTAAAACTTTAAACACACGTAATTGACTTTATAGTTTCCGTCGTTACTACTCGAGCTGGTGGCGGAATACCCATTATTATAGTGAATTAATACTACACTATTATACTCGTTCGTTTATAGAGGAGAACGTTACCAACAATTCGACAGGCCGTGTTTTACACTTTGACGAGAGTGACTACTAGATATAACAACCATTTGGAGAACTGGCGCGCCGCTCGTTTGATGACAGACCGCAAATTCTTTCCCCGACGACGCGACATACATATTTACGGTTTGGGGACGAACGGGACGGACCCCTCCCACCCAGAGGCTCGAAAAAAGTTTACGAACTCTAATTCTCTTAACTTCTAGGCTATTTTATTATATTTTTTCAGCTGTGTTTTAAGTGAAACTCTTTTTTAAATACACAATTAGGTTTATATAATAAAAAAATATTATTGTATATCTCCTGGACAGCATGAAATATTGCGTATACATGAAATATAGGATAATCAATTCAGTCAGCAGGCCTAAGGATCTTCTAAACAATGTTTCATTAACGCGTATTTTTATTGTGTTATTACCGTTTCACTTTAATGAGATTTGATTTCAGGATGTTAAAACACGTTTTTCACCCACTTTAAAGGTAGTAATGTTGATTTTCTTAACTTGTTCTTTGCATGAACACGACTTAACCGGACACCGGACCCCCCCCCCCAGACCAAGTTCCAGACAAGCCGCTGATATTAATAATAAACAAATAATAAGTATTAGTTTATGACGAGCTGAGGCGATTGGGTTAAGTGTCAAATAAGAAAAATAAAGTAGACCTATATGTCATGGCCTATCTAAAGGGGTGAAACACAAATGAGAGATCTAAAGATGAAAAACAAAAAGATATGAACAAGTAAATGACTTCTGACATTTGACAAACGTTATTACTATTGATAATGAGGGCAATGTAAGGAGAGCGATTATGGAAATAATAGAGCCAGGCGGTAGGACCAACTTTGCAAATATGACAAGGTTAGGAAGCAAAATATTAACTAGGCCTTTAAAAATACAAATTTATAGAACCCTTATACGACCCGTGGCCACGCATACGAGTGTGAAATGACAAAAAAAAAAAACCACCGATACTGTTACGACCGTTGGAAAGGAAAATTTTGCGACTAATATAATGTGTATTGGAGGATTTGAAAACGACGAAAGCAAGGGATGGGGAATGAAGGTTAAAGGGGAGGTATGGGTGGAAGAGGAGTCTCAAGGCTCACCCAGGGCTGTAGCGCCTAGGTACGGTACGTTTATGTCCCGGACTAACTGCCCAAGCAATTGAGTATAAAACTCTCAAGATTAAACTGTCCTCTCGAAAACTAAATCCAAATGTTATTTGAAAATATGACTACGACTAATATATTACGTCTAATGGTTTATATTAATCAATTCAATGATGAACAAACAGCCATCTGTTTAATTTTAAATTTAATTTTTTCATTCTGTTAATCACTTTACAATTACAGAATGAACTACTCACTTCAGTCAGAGCTGTAATTGTGTTAACTGTGGTTTATAACTGCGATAACAGACAACTAGGGGACGCTTTCTGAGTCACAAACGATTTAAAAAAACTCTCTCTCTCTCTCTATTTATGCACCTAAGCATTCAAAGAATTTCGACGAAACCGAAACATCGAAGCATGATAATGTTTTTAGGCTTTTGAAACGTATAATGTGGATTACGTTTGGTGGATTACGTAAGTCATTTCCAAACCACAGACGATCACAAACAGACCATGTGAAACCAAATTTATTCTCACTAAAACGTTTGCTAAACTCAATGTCAGCAGCGATTATTTCTGTCTTGATGCGTTTACATATCAAATTTCTAGACTGTGGGGAATCGAAAGTGTGGAAGCGTTACATTTTTCGATGACGATTTTTGTGGAATGACCCCCAGCCTAAAAACATTATTATGTTAAAAAAAATCACTACCAATGAGCGCTTAACTAATGTGGAGACAAGAACTGGATTTACAATGGGAGTGGTAACTTTAATTTTCTCTATGAGATTATAAAATCACTAAACTTGTTTGTTATTTCGTTTATTCATTACTGTCAATGCGAAACAAGCTGTTGATGTACAACACTGTTTTCAAGCCTGTGTGGCATACGGCTTACAGCTTAGGAGAACTTCATCTAAATCCAATATCGCCACAATGGAATGGTTTCTGACCAAACTGTTGGGTGCCATAACCAACGCACCGTGGTCCATCAGCAACAAAGGCATCTATAGAGACCTGGACCTGCCCTCAGTCAGTGAAACCATTGGGATGTTCAGCGAAAGGTACGTGAAACGTATTGAAGATCACAGGAATCTTTAGCCATAAATCTACTAGGCAACACCCTACAGACAAGACGACTAAAGTTAACATTTCCTCTGGACTTACCTAGACTCTAACACTATAAATATAGTCTATTATATTATACATAATGTGTTACTTTTGATATTCATATAGAGAACTAGTCAATGGAATAGTTATCTTTATGCCATGTATTCTGTAAACAGTTTGCTTATTGTTATGTATTAACAGATTGCATAAATAAACGTAAAAAAAATTCGTATATAAGAAAATTCTCCCGACAACGCTATCTCGTTGTGATTTGAAATTCAGATGTATTTAAGCGATGAACATCTTGAACAAAAATAAACGCAGCCTCAACGTAACATTTTATGAGTTCTTCTGTCGCTTATTAAACCGCGCTTATTTTTTATATATATTTTTTAAAACAAAACCTAAAATTTACAAATACAAATGTTGTTGATACACGACAAGCAATTTACACGCGGCAACAATGTGGAAATCGTAATCGTAGAAAAAACTTGTATTATGTAAAATAAATTGGGTTACAATGTTAATTATTTATGTTACGTTTCAACACGTGTAGAGGAGTGGACCCCTCCCAGCGCTACCAGCTCCCCTCTCCACCGTTACCCCTACCACCGCGTGCAGGCCTACCAAGTTCTCTCCCCCTTTCGCTCTTATCTCCTCGCTCGCGTACATCATACGCGCACACGCACACCATACATGTGTGCACAGAAGCATGGTGTAGTGTTTGCACTGAAACACGCGCACGCTGCATGTATATTTCCAAATTAAAAAAAAAACCTAATTAAAGGAAAACGTATTTTTAATAATGATTCTGATGGCAAAAACCTCCATAATTAAAACTCCATGTATATTTCCAAACTAAAAAAATATATAATTAAAGAAAAACGTATTAATTATTATTAATAATGATTCCACTAGCAAAACCTCCATAATTCATCAGTTTCAGGACCGAAAGTGCGAAACTTACGACGAAAACCATGAATTTCTACGAAAGTCATGACAACGCAGGTTACAGGTTTCCGTAAAAACACAAATATTACAAAATTTAGCTTGACTATAGCCTAATCTTGCAGACAAACACTACAATTACCGTATGACGACTTACACAGGACCGTATAACCATATTAACAAGGACCTATTGAATGAAATCAATTGTTATGTGACTACTTTTTTAGCCTCAAACACAAACTACAAAAGTCTTCTATTACAAATTTAAAAAAAAAAAACCAAACATCTTGCCAACACGTTAAGCAGAAAGTGATACAATATATATCCTATAGCCTATCTAAGATCAGTAACTCAATAACAAAAAAAAAAAAAAAGAAAACACCTGTTCATAACTAATGTTTTCAGTCTTCGTTTATGGTAAATCGGTTTTTGCTTTTGTAGAAGTGCGTTACTCAGTCATCTGCGTTAAACAGTGGATTTTTTATTTTGTTTTTCACTTGCAAGCAGTAGAACTTTGTGTTGATACTACTTCGTCTTCTTGGTCAAGATGGCTTCTTTTCGTCTCGAATTTTGTCATCGTTTTACCTACACACACGATATTAACGAAGTAAATACGTAAGGCCATACAATTAACTAGCATCGCTTAGTGCTGTGATGTTTGTCGTCAGGTATGAATAAAAGAAATTATAACAATTAAACCGAAATCGACTTGACTACAATTCATTATTATCTAGTTTATACGGCTATAACTCGGATTGTACATTATACATTCTGATGGTGACGAACTAAGGATGTTTTACTATGTCAGCTTTTATTATTTGGGAATACTTTAACTCACTGATTACGAGAGAGATGTTCCAATTGGCTGCAGAAAATGCAGACCATCAGAATGTAGACATTATAATAAATTTATATTTATCCCAAAACAAAACAAAATAATGGGATCTGATGCAAACAAATATTGTGAATAACCATTGAAATGCGACAACAAAAAATATTATTAAACTACAAACCACTTACGTAATACGATTAGCCTATAATTTTCAATTACGTATGTTTTTCACGCAGCTACTTCGATCGGCTGAATATTTTGGTAGGTAGGACTGAATAAATTACGCCTACACTATCTTAACTATATGAACAAACTATATTAAATATAGGCTATGGACTTTTAAATTATATCAAATAAAAAAAAAAACAAGTCTAGCTGTTCAAATACACGTAAGCTATGGAAATGATATACCGTATTGACACAAGTCTCGTGTTTCACGATAGGAAAAATACCGACAATAAACATTACATGAGTCGGTTATCACAGAATGAACTCAATTATGTAAAACAAAAATGAACTTTTAACAAAAGATTTTTTAGTCACAGTGATGGCAGTGGAATCGATTTCGAGATCATTCTATTGTGTGGCTTTAAAAATTACAGGTAGGCGTATGACATAAGAAGAACTGTTGGCATACTTTTAACTGGTTCTTTTTAAACGGGTCGATTTTTCAAACAAAGCTTTACCCAGTGACGGCCGAGAGAAATATTGAACATTGCACCGTCTGTTATTTTGATGAAAAACTGAATTTATAAATTCATAACTAGTAATCAAGCACGAGATTTATTTTTTAAAAATTGTTCACATTATAAGCGGTATAAAATAAATTATTTTTACACAGTTGGTAGTACTCAATATGTCGAATGAGGTCAGTGTGATATATACGAGTTAACATAACAAAAATAAATAAATAGTTAACAACATGTCTGATCGTTTAAAGATAACAATCGTGTAATTCCGTATTATTATTTATAAGCGAAGGATCAATAAATTAAGACGCTCTATGCACGGAATAAGGTAAAAGAAAGAAATGCCAATAATCACAATTCTTTGCTTATTGCCATTATTCAACATACTGATAGTTTAACAGTAATCAAATCTTATACAGCAGAAGTGAGAACTATTTCTTATTAGATACTATTGAAAAACAGTAAGATGCATTCTAGATAGCATTAATCTAGATCACTTGAACCAATTAATATATATATTTGTAAACATTACACGCAATATTATTCGTGTTACATAATACTCCGAGTTTAATCGTAATTTAAAATGGCCTACGAAATAACCTAATTTTTTGCGTTATTTATTACGTCAACTTTTTCCTTTGTTAACTGTTAAATGTAGAGCGGTAATTGGTCATCAATATTTAAAAAAAAGAAAAATATTACCCGTAACCCATTAACATCAAAGTATATAACAACTATAAAATTTAGGCTATGTATACGAATCTAATTTAACTTTTGAAAAGTTTAAAACAAAAGTAATAGATACACTGGTAGTAGTAGTAAAAAAAGTATAGATACATAAAGTCGTCAAAAAAAAAAGACTGGTCACATTAAAGGTTAGAAACGCTTGTGCCAGTAAATGTAAAGTCATACACAGTTATTTCAACTTGCATTAACAGCTGTGATTTCCAAAAACAAATAATTATCCAATACATTATTTCTTCGTGAACAAAGTAAACCCTTTATCTAGCAGACCGTACGATATTATGGGGTAAATTTCATACATTTCTTTGAAATTATCCTAACAGAAAATTTCTTTGAAACAAATACTTATTCAAATTTGCGTCTGAAACAAATTGTCACATGCCGTATACTGAGCAATAAATGCATTTCAAAATTGTAACGTACTTCACAAACAGTTATTCTGTGTTAATATTCATAACAATAATGAAAGTAACAGTAATAAACTCGTATAAATTATAAGAGACGAGAATATAGTAAGCGACTAAAATGTTATTGCATTAACAGTTTCGGAAAAAGTGTACTGTACATTACAGAAATATATAATTATTGTATTGAATCTAGAGTTCTTTAAAGCTATAGTGTTCAAACTCGTACCTGTTACAAACGAATATCCAATTATCAAATCCGTTTTCTGTCAAAAAATATTCAAAGTACACACTCACTTTCACAAATCAAAAATAACGAATAATCAACAATATTAAATAAAAAAAAAACACTGATCACTATTCATTTATCGAAATTATTACCATGATGATTATTACGTGTACACAAAAAAACTGATCACAGAATAAACAAAAAAGAATAAAAACGGACCTAACCTAGGCAATGTACAATGTGAGAATCAGACGCGCAAACAACGTGTTTGACTAACCTACTATCGACGACCAACTGACTAACACACCAGGTAAGTGCGCGTAGCAAAAGCTAACCAAGCCACCACTTTCTAGTTTGTCTGTACACACACTGACCGATAAAACTTGGCCGCACGTTCGATGCTGCTGCCGCCGCCGCCGCGCTGTTGTTTACTACGGGCGACGTACAGATCGCGCGCTTCTTTAATATCGATTCTCGGCTCTGTCTCTGTCTCGCTCCCACTGCGTCTCTCTCTCTCTCTCTCTCTCTCTCTCTCTCTCTCTCTCTCTCTCTCACTCTCTCTCTCTCTCTCTCTCTCGGGCATTATCATCATTTTATATCACTTCATAAATTGTGTATGCTTTAACAAACACATTCACAGTGTTAAATTAAAATTTTGTATGATTATTTTTAATACAAAAATATTTTAACTCTGTGTGTGGTATAGTAATATAAAATTTAGTCCTCTCCATTTCGAATCATTTGTTTACTTTGAATTATTTGAATAATTTTAAAATTACTTTAAAGTCTTCTACTTTACAAATTACCGATTAAAATTCTCTTCGATAATGAAATAAACGAAACTGATTTTCGTTTTTAAAACATATATTTAACTACATTTTTCTTCAAAAAAAAAATTACTCGTTTCGTCCATCTGTCTGTCTGTCTGTCTCTCTCTCTCTCTCTCTCTCTGGCATTATGATCATTTTACATCACTTCACACATTGTGTATTCTTTAATACATTTATAGTGTTAAATTACAATTTTTATTAATATAATAGTTTAACTCAATTTGTAGTATAGTAATATAAAACTCAGTCTCCTCCATTTCAAATCACTTGATTATTTTGTACCATTTTAAAATTATTTTAAGGTCTTCTACTATATTAAACGAAACAAGTTGCCGATTAAAATTCTCTACAATAATGAAATAAACGAAACCGATTTTCGTATTTAAAACATACATTTACCTACCCCTTTCTTGGAAAAATGACTTCTCTTCTCTCTTCTTCCATCTGTCTACTTCCCCCCTACTCACTCTCTCTCTCTCTCTCTCTCTCGTACTAATAATTCGAAATTCGCTTTTTTTCTATATAAAATTAGTTAGTATTACTTATAACTCTTATAAAGTGTCTTTTGTTATAAACATGACCATTATAGAGGTATTTATAAAAAAAAACATTGTAACAGCAAAAAAAAAAATTAGTTTTTCTTTGCTTTTTCTAAAATTAAATACTCTCGGGGATATGAATATTTCAAAAATTAATCTGGCTCCGCGGGACAACAGTGTTAATCTGGCTCCGCGGGACAACAGTGTTAATCTGGCTCCGCGGGACAGCAGTGATTCAATAATAAACGTGGTTTCTTTGCCATTTCTTTTAGCCCTGTTATTTTTTGTTATGTCTTCTATAAATTTCGATAAACGTAAAATCAGTGCGGACACACAAACACGAGCGTGCGCGCAGCAAAATACAGCAAACTACATCCTCACTCTATGTCTACAACAAATGACGATCTAAATCGACTACTGGCAAGGTACGTAGTGTCCAGCACGCAGTTGGAAACGACAGAATAAATCGTAAATAATAAATAAATGGTAACATAAGAAAAAAAAAGCGCTATGGAGAACCATACATGACTTCCATGTTCTAAAATTTATATTTAAAATCATTTTCGAAATGAAATATTTCCAAAGAAACTAATTCTTTCTTCCGAAAGAATGGGTCACTAACGCATTCCACTTCACGTTAGCGCACTCGATTTTCACTGATAATGGCAGTCGATGGCACTGCCGAAATGTCTGGTTTTGCAGAAAACATTGGACCGCGGCCAGACAGCCCGGGAAGGAATATTAATAACAAACTACTTCTTTGTTGCCGATAACGTAGTACATATATAGAAAATTATCCCCTTTCCCTTCAACTATCGTTTTCATTTATAGAAAATTACCCCCTCCCCTTCAACTAGCCTTTTTATTTACAGATATTTCATCTACCTTTCTGCAGTAGATTATTATGACCTTCTTTTCAGAATACTTTATTTATCAAAATTAAGTACTTTACTCTTGTTAAAACATGAAACGTTGCAGATAAACTACCCTTTCCCCTTAACCGATCTTCACCAAAATTAATTGGCCTCGAGTCCTTTACAACTCGGGCACACATGCAAAAGATTATTTGATTCTGTTTGAATTTGCGGCAGTTATCGTTCGCACTAGAAAAAATTCTACACAGACACACAGATACTTTTCAGAAAATGACTTTTCTTCATGTTTTGAGGGTAGTACGATCAGTATCAGCCTTTATCTGGAACATGATTTTTTCGCCATCACCATACTTCCATTTCCGTATGGAACACGGAAGTAAAAAATGTATGGATTGAGCTCTAACGGCCGCCGGCGGCAACTGTTGAAAGTTGTTACCCCTTGTCGGGCTATTAGGCTGCGGTCTAATGCTGTTGATTACAACAGACGTTTCGGCCCCCACCACTGGAGGTCACCTTCGGTGTTACACGATTGAAAGTTTCACTGGTAAGATGTTTACCAATTCCCACAGTAGCCTACTGCAAAGATACCACAGTGAAACTTTCAAATCGTATAACACCGAAGATGGCCTCCAACAGTGGAGCCGAAATGTCTGTTGAAATTAACACCATTAGACCACGGCCTAATAGCCCGACAAGGGGTAACAACTTTAACAGAGATAAGAAAAAACATTTTATGAAGTAGGCCTACTTCTTTTTTTTACGATTTGAAGCAGAGGCGTAAGTAAGTGGTGGGGGAGACTACCTTGGAGGTACACCCCATTTTCCTCAGAATAAATAAGAAATTCTGAATTATTCCCGTATAATTTTACAAACCCCATCATCACCTTCACGGATAAAACCAAGGATGGTTTGTTCCGACTCAAATAGGCAAAGATTAGACCTGGTCACTCCAGCGCTTCCTCGGACGTCCCACACCTCTCCGTTCCCCTCGGCTTATAGTTTCAGAGTTGTTTGGGGATGCGGCATTCATCCATTCGGCAAAGATGTTCCCACCAATTCAGCCGATACTGGGCGATTCTGTCGAGTACACTCATAATATCCAATTCCTGCCGTATATATCTGTGTTCCTTCTATGATCACGGAGAGTATACCCTGAGAAATCTCATTTAAGCCGCTTGGATGTGACTGGTCTGCTCTTTCGTTAAGGTCTAATTCTCAGGCCCATAAAGAAGTGTGGGAAGAGTCATCACCTTGTAGAATTTTAGGCGTGTTCCTTTACTTGCTGACTTAAGGGTTTGGCTGATGGTCCCGCACATAAGGTTGAACTTATGTAACTTATTCACAACGTCATTGCATGCATTATAAGACACACTGTGGCTCAGGTAATTTTACAAACACATTTTATAAAATATACGTAAGGATAAAAATACGTAGAATATTTACCAAATACAGAAGTCCGAAAGTCAAGTACTGTACAGTAGGCTGTATTTGTGTACGTAATTTAATAGGATCGGTCCTATGAGCTAATACACTGTACTGTAATGAAATCTGATATTTATTCTCTCTTAAGTTTATACAATGTGACCACTCTTACTACAAAAACTACATAATACAGACATGCTAGATTAATCATTTTCGTACGTTGGTCAAGTTTATATACTCAGTGTTTATGAAACACCATACAGCACATATTTATTGTATTAAAAAAATTAATCAGTTTATCACCTTGCGTTCTTTATATTAACAGACTGACATTAGGTATGAAAAACCACAGTAGCGGAAATAATAACAAATATGTGCGCTTGTGTTAACGCTTATTCACTTCCTCACACGTCCGTCAGTGTTCGAAAGTCCGAAGCTGTAGTATGAAACTAGAATAAAGGGTATCAATTTTGAATGTCCGGAAGAGCGAAATCTGCGAAAGTCGAATATCCGAAACTAGAGGACTCCCTGTATTGACCAACTGCCATTATTAAGAAAATTCTAACTTTATTAGTTTAAACTTTATTATTCTAACTTATTTTTTAAGCTGTTTTATTAAATTCTCAGCCGTGTACGCTAATAAAGCAGTAACCATTTTTTAAATGCAGATCTACAGACAGGTTTATTACACAGCATTTGCGTGTACGTTGGTGTAATATGAGGTATAGGAAAATCAATTAAGTTAATAAGTATCTTGTAAAAAATGTTTCAATAGCGCTTATTTTTATTGAGTTATTACTTTAATGGGATTGATTTTGGTATGTTGTTACACGTTTTTCAGACACTTTAAAACTGTAATATTGATTAGTCTTGACTTGTTTTTTCTTTTGTATGAACCCGACTCGACCGGACCCCTCCCCCGGACCAAATTTCAGATTCGCTACTGTTGATCACCTACTCCACTGATTTGAAGGTACCCTGAAAATGTCTAAATTAATAACAATAGGATTTGTGTACACAGACTGCTTAGAAAACTATACGACTGGTTAAAAAATATGTCATAGTCATCATTTAAGGTCACTTACGTTTCGTAATAGGTGACGACTGTTTGTAAAGGTTCTATTGGATTTATCAAGTCTTCTCCTTTTTCTTCACTTCAGGGATTAGGCTTGCAGCCTGTTCGGTCTTCACAGCCACCGTTTTCTTGTTCTGCCTCTAACTCGTTCTCCAAGAGGTTTATATCAAGCCTCCAATTTGGATTGGATTTATCGAGTAAAAAACAAACTATTCGGAACCCGCTTGTTTCAAATGTTGATAAAACTACGACTCTGTAAATTATCTGGCACACAACTTTTTTGTTTTACCCCATCGCTATCTTTGACTTCCGATGGGTAACGCTTTCTACACTCACGTTGCACGAATGTTTACCCAACATGCAATAAAATGTCCCCGTCCCTCAAGGGTTTGTGATATTGTTACGTTGTGTCAACTGTCTGGAATACTCTCTGGTGATTGTATTGTTTCCTGTAGTGAATGTCCCAATCCTTTCAACATCTCAGTGAACAACTACCTTCAGGTGTTTACCTCTACACAACCCTTTAACTTCAATACGTTCCACTTCGCCTGCTCTTCTGGCCGTATGTCCAGATCAACTTAGGTAGGGCACAGTAATCTGTTTTAGTCATCTCCTTTTGTTTTGCAGTTGTACACATTCGTGTTGCGTTCTGAGAATACTGCTGTTGGATCCATAATTCAAAGGCGTCGACGATCCTTTTCCGAGATCTTACTGCTTCCAGCGCCCAAGATGGGAACGTCAGAGTGTTACTAAGCAAAGAGATTGCTCAGGAGTTGGAGGGCTCCAACAGACAAGTCACGCGACCAATGACACGAAGAAAAAGAGGAGGGAAGAGAGAGAGATTACTATCTTATAATGTGCACATATAATGTTTCACATTCCTTCCTTTACTTTCGAAGAGGTTAGGTTCTATTTACAAACAGCGGAGGGGTATTTGGGTAGTTTCCCGCTAAACATTCAAGACACTACACTTTTCTAAGATCTCCTAAAAGAATGTTGTGTGTATGCGTGTGTGTAGATATGGACCAGAACACTTATGGGATTTATATGGGCAGAGCGCAATTACTGAACGTGAATGTAATAAGTGTTCCATAACGAAAGGGAGAACGGGCATGCAGAAGTGAGTGTGTAAGCGTTTAACGCAAGCGGGAGAGAAGGAGCCAGACAGAGAGAGTGAGAGAGAAAAAGAGAGAGAGAGAGAGAGAGAGAGAGAGAAACGTGAGAGTAGGGCCTATAAGTATGCACGAGGTACGGTACCTTGGGCTGGAAAAACTGGAATATCAATAATTGTTCGGTAGAGGAGGGAGGAAGGGGGTTGTCAACCCTTGTAAAATAAACTCAAAGAGCGGTCAGTGGGGGGCGGGGACGGGAGAAGTACAGCTACTAGTAAGTAGACAGGAAGGCGCTATCTATGAAAGTGACAAATTATAGGCGAAACTTGTGTAAGGAGCTCGCTCGGGCTTTTGTGCACACAGGCACACGCTTTTTCTCCGCGACCTTTACAGTACACTTTTCCTGGTTATTTAGCATTCTAGACTGCCATAAAAACAGGCTGGAATATTTTGAAGTAACAACAAAAATAACTTTCCAAATGTTAAGTAAACGATTTGAAGGATTTTAAAGAAAATATTCTTTGCCCGATTTAACACCAAGATTATTAACGCCCTTATCACTAAGAAATTAAATCACTTAATTTATACTGATTCCAGGGCCACAGACATCCTAAAACCAATTTACTGTGAATGAGACTAAACATACAGACTTCATGTGACGTCATCTCAAGTACATGCTTAAAATTCGAAGTACCAAACAAACCAAAAGGTTTTCTTAAAAATTTTCAGTCGCTGATTGAAGGTTCAATTCTACATTTCACCGAAATCGATATTTGCAACAAAAAAAGTCTTACTTCATAAACGATTGGCCCTTCGTTCGTAATCCAGTGGTATCTCGTTTATGGAAAGAAGAAGAAGAAGAGGAAGAAGATGAAGTTTATCAAAGAGGAATACTTACGAAAAAAGCGTCATCAGTGTGACAGAAAAATCTGCTTACCTGCAAAGAACAGAAAAAAGTATATTATTAATACATGTCATGGTATGTTACTATGTTATTAATTTAATACTTAAGAGTTTAACATCTGCTAAAGTTTATTTATTAATCCAAGTATAAACATAAAAGTTTTGTGTGGACGAATGGAAGTTTCTCGACGCGTTTGTCAGTTTCTTCAATGGATGTCGATCTTTCCGTGAAACGGAGTGTAATTTTGAAGCGCAAAATTCGAGACACAATGTATAGAGTTTAAGAATTAATATTTGGGTTTATAAAATAAATTTGAACGAGGGGAAATTACGCGTTTTTTTTTTTAACTACTAAAATCAATATCATATCTCGTCCGCAAGTCTACCATAAGCTTAAAGTTATAAATTTTGTTGGCTTCGTGTTTATTTATTTATTTACTTTATGTACACTTACACACTGTGGAGTGACATTTGACGTTAAGTGAGCTTTAAGTTTAACGCATCATTCCTGAATACATGTCATGTTATGTTATGTTAGGTGATGATGATGATGAAGAAGAAGAAGAAGAAGAAGAAGAAGAAGAAGAAGAAGAAGAAGAAGAAGAAGAAGAAGAAGAAAACGGTTGTTTATAAATGTGCTTTATAATTATCCAGACACGCTTAATGTAATGTGCACACAGTAGTTTATTAAATAATTAAAACTTTCTCCTGGCTGGGACAGACTCCGTACGTGAGACTAACTGGTCCTGCGGCAACACTATGTAATCACCTAATCACAGACGCATAGCAGTCGAAAGCATAGCCAGCTGTATTACGATTTCCACAACAGCAGCAACAAGACAATTCGATTGTTACAGCCGCGATTGTATAATCGATTGCTTTCTAGTATATATGGGGATTCCGGTACGCATACCTCAACTACGTCGTCAGCCATTTGCATTCAAATGAACGCCGTTCTCGATTGATAAATTACCATTGGAACTGGCGGTGCGCTTATATAAACGGACCAGCAGAACGGGCCGACATACGGCAGGCCGTCTGATGAATTCGACGCCATCAGTCTCTATATAATATCTTCCCTCGGCCAGATATATATGATAACAACTTCCCCCGGCCAGATACGTTTATTCAATACAGATAACATAGTAAGACACGAAACGGATCGCAATGGTGGCAAGGAAGGCAGTGCAGTAAGTGGGGTGTGAGGTGACCAACTACGACACACAACCATGTGATACACCATCCGTGTCGCTGTTTTGAACACAAAATAATTGCCCCGAAAACAACTCGTCAAACCTACGCATGCGCAGAGATATGTTGACACAGCGCAACCGGACAGCCGTTTCACGTCCAATTAGTTTTGCTGTACTTCTTGTTCACAGTAGACTCTCTTGCAACTCGTATTTTTGTACGAGGCGAAAGCAATCAGGGGGTAGAAACCTGACGACAGAAACTGAACACTGACCTCTAGTTGCGCAGTGGACAAACACCTCGTTTCGAGGCTAACACAATTTTCAGTCATTTCGCACATGCGCACAACAGTCTTGTACATTGTGTTTCATAATGTGAACATCGGTTGCAACAAGGCTGACCAGAACACTGGAAGCATATGCGTGTGACAGAGAGGGAATTAGTGAGTAAAGTGAGACAGTGAACTGTTATCGCGTTATCTCTCCTCACTCCTTTGTAGACCACTTTTTCTTCTTCTGATAGTTCCTATCCGTTTCGGATGTTCGATATCATACAGACTATTTCAACTTTCTGCACTGCTGCACGGAATAAGTCAGTTGTATTCATGCCAAACCAGGTCCTTAAATTTCTCAGCCATGACATTCTCGGTCGCCCAGCTCCTCTCTTTCCAAGTACTTTTCCCTGTAGTATGGACTGCAATAAGTAAAATCTCTGTTCATTTGTCACGAGATGTCCCAGATACTGAAGCTTTCTTATCTTATAACTTCCCTGTCTTTCTTTATTTTTCTAAGAACTTCAACATTAGTTATATGTGCTGTCCATGAAATGCTCAGTACTCTACGGTAAAGCCACAGCAAGTGGCTACGGTAGACCACTTAAGTGGGGGTAATTCATTCGCTGGGTCTGAGGAGCTCGGCAACCAAGACAGGCTGTCACATTCCTACGTTCGGCCTACCGTTGCTTTGTTGAACATTTAAAAATTTTTACTACTGAAGAAGGCCTGCGGTGTGTGGCCAAAACAATCTACCACGGCCCAACAGACATGATATCATAAACTCTATTATTAATAATGACTCTCTACACCAGCAGTCGGCAACCCTGCGCCCGTCGATAAGGTTTGACGCGCCAGCGAACAAATTTGTAATATTCTTTTCTTTTGAACGAAGGAACGCACCCGCATTGTACCTCCTTCGAAGTATTGTATTACAAAATAGTACCGAACCGCGCTACGTCGTCCCCCAATACGGTTGTCGACTTTGTCGCACAGAGTCTTTTCGTTTACAATTTGTTAGTTTTAACGTGCGCGTGTATGCTGACAGATTGTTGATGACCTACTCCTAGTGTGAAAAATTTTTCACAAATTTATTTGAAAAATACTGCAAATCTTTTTCTGCTTCGGTGTTTCACGTCGCTAAATATAAGCGAAAGGGTATTATAAAGCGAACGTTAATGTTTGTGACTATTGAACTCCGTACCTTTCTATTTTCCACTGATGTCGTGGGGAGGGTGCGCCCATCCAACTGGTCCTCAGTTAGCCTCCGTATATGCGCCTATCCAACTGGTTAGTATATATGCGCCTCCATAAATTCAACGGTGGCCTATGCTATGCACATCAAGATTTTTTTGTATCGGCCACCCGACGACCACATGCCAATTTCAATTCTTTATTCTTTCGTCTTTTCACTGTGTCTCTTCTTCCTGTCTACAGTCCACTTTGAACCAGCGTTTTTCTCTCTCCTACCCTGGACTCCTTCCATTTTTAATACTTCTGCCCGAAAAACGTCTCTTTCAATTGCTCCTTCTGCATGTATATTATTTTTTCCTAAATCCTTTTGGACTTCTTTAATCGAACTTGATGTTGACTTCTTCCCCCACAGATATTTGAAGATTTGCTTTGTCAACCTATTGTCGTCAATTTTATATAAATGTCCAAAAAATAATAGTCTTCTTTTCCTCATTGTTTCTGTTACATTTTCTATACTTTGATATAGTTCATCATTACTTCTTAATTTCCAACCTTCTGAAGTTTTTCGTAGGCCTAATATTTTCCTAATATTTCTTCTTTCCAATATTCCTAGTTTGTCTAAAGTATAATTCAATGCTAGAGACATTCACTTGCATATAGGCATTCTGGCTTCACTACTGTACTGTAATGCCTTATTTTCCCATTTTTAGATATGCGCTTTCTATAGTAAATATCTTTAGTTATACCATATCCCCTTTCCATCTTATGAATCCTTTTTTCTATAGCTAATTTTTCTAAACCGTTCTCTTGAATTATTTTTCCTAGATACTTGAATTTTCGAACCCCCTCTGTTAGACCAATATCTCTTACCCTCTGTTACCAAGAATTTTGGCGCTTTTTAATGTTCGTGAGAAATTTGTTGTTTTCTGCAGAAATTCTTAAGCCTGTTCTACTGGCTATATCGTCTAAAAAATTAACTTTTGTTACTGCAGATGTCAGATGTTCAAAAAGTATAGCAAAGTCATCTGCGAATGCCAAACAGTTTATTTCAATACGTTTGTTCCTTCTTCCCAACATGAACATCATGATTTTATTATTTTATAAATTCTTACGTAAAACGTAGTCACATTTTAACAACGTTTTTTTCGGAAGTGTACAAACTGTTACAATAAATAACTCCATTATTAGAAAGAAATTTTATATGCTTGTTATACACCTATTTTATAAACAGCTGCTTTTGTCCTTCGACTACTTCTCTCCGCGAATACTCAGATATTTCACTTTATTTATTCGGAAATAATATGCCTCCTGAACTTTGAGGTATCACACCCACGCAGTCGCCCTGCACATTGTAACAGTACGGAGGTGTTCACAGAGATTCCTCAATATACGCAGCATAACTTTACATATTCTTTAAGAAAGGCATATTTAATATTTAATAGAGCGTGCCGTCTATTATGATCTAGCTACTAAAAAAACTTTATTATTAATAAGTAATACTGGACACCTTTAACGACAAGCCTACTTCACGACCGATCGTAATAAAATTGAGTACATAACGATCAAGGAAAGGAAACTTGCTTTTGAATTGGCTACACGTATTTACTAAATAGAGCGGAACCGCGGAGGCTGCTGCAGTCTTCCACAGCCAACTAGATCAATCAGTGACAGAGAAATCGACAACTCGCTGTGACCAATTAATTAGACTAACCTTCAACAAACCTGCGGTTTAAACAACAGCGGTTACATAACAGTGCGCTGCACAGAGAGTCAGCTTTGCGAGTGTATCAGCTGTCGAATTTTAGTTTCCACCCTTATCGTGAATGCAATCAGAATTACGTTCGGGATTAGTTGACATATCGCTTTTATGAAGCTATTTAATTTTGTCCCTGATTTTTTTTTTCGCCTGTCAATCGCAATATACGAATTTTATCACTGAAAATAGCTAATTAACGAAATACATTTGGCTAAAAAAACTGATTTGGTCCTCCACGTGTTCCACATTATATGCAAAAGGTTGAAGGCCAAGATTATTCTTAGCAGGCTGCGTTTTGTAAAAATGCAGTGCGAAAAAAACAGTCTTACGTCAGAATAAACGTTTTGTCGATCCGCTGTGTGCTAACACACTTGTGTTTAATCTGATCTCATCCAATTGCGGGATTCTACAAAACCCGCCAACTTTTCGTAAGCTCCTTGTTTTATCTCCGGCCTGCTAGACCTATGCTGCAGAAAGGTCTGATTTAAGACCGACAACGTAAGAAACTACATTAAAAACAAAGAAAACAAACTTACTACGTATACTTATAAAATATTCATATATGCTCAAAATTTTTTAATATATTATATTATTATTAATAATAATAAACTTTTAACAAGAATATATGTTTATTTTGTAAGTTACAAATGTTTCGATAGTGCTCTAACTATCACCATCGGATATAATTAATAAATTCAAAATGTTTAAGTCAATTGTTCTAAACAGCTAAATTTAATGTTTTTATATATGTAATAAAATATTGTAACACTACAAATTTACAAATTTAAATGTAGTTTAATTTGTAGAATGCCAAAATTTATATAACATTACTGGTAAAGTGTACCAATTAATGGAATTTGGGTGTAATGGTAATAAGAGTAGTCATTGATTGAATTGTAACGAGTTTTCATAATTTTTATTTATAAACCACAAGCGTGTTTAAAAATCTCACTTACTTCGCCATAAATATTCATTATTATTCGCTTGAAACGTTCAAATGTTGCAGTACATTTATCATTAAATAAACCTTATATTCTACAGTAACAAAGTTATGTTCTAAATATTTATTTGTTAATATTAAAATTCGACTACTCAGTCTGACAGTGTCCTTTACTGCAGTTTTTTTTTTCTTTACATAACTTTCAACTACGTTAATTTTATGTACTGCATACATAGTAATCACTGCTTGCTGTACAAACTTTAAAATAAAATTAAAATTGACTAAATTAATCGTTAAACATCAAAGAAAATATTTTATTAAATTTAAATCAGATTCTCTGAACCTCTTTATCTACATTTTACATAAACTCTTATTCATGTTTAAATTTCAAAATGTCTTTTAAATGTCTTTAGTCTCTCATTTAAAATTTATAAACTGATTATCTGTCACCTCGATATTGTAGCTCATACCCATGTCCTCCGTTGATCCGTACTTATGGAGATCCCTGCACGTCCCCAGGCTCCACTTGTCGTCTTCCAGTTACTCGTCTATCATGGTCCCATTTGGTTGATGTAGTATAGTGTGAGAGGTTGCTCTGCATCTGCTGCTGTAGTTCTAGCAGGCGCCTCTATTGTTCAGCATAGCGTTCCTCTGCATGATGTAACATAGTAGCTTGTCTTGACTGACGGACGTTTGTGTGTGTAGACATCGTATTCTATATTCGTATTCAGAAACAGATTAAGAGTTACTGTTTTGCACTTCTGACAAACATAGCGTCCGTCCGCATCTACTGTTCAATTAACAAAATTTAAAAATTCGCGTCGCCACTGGACAGAGCGTCCCGCCGCTACTGAAGACTGATTGAGAAAAAGGCTGGCTGTTTTCGTGCCCTATTTATAAACGAGCATCGTACAGCTCCTGTTGGGACAGAATTCTGCCTGTTTGAAATTGTTCAGTGGCGTCAGTTCACCCACTCTCGTCCAATTTCATATTTTCGCACATTTCTGCCATATGGCAAAGTCTAATGTGGACTACAGGGTGCTCTGACGATGGATGATTTAATTACACACGTCCAACGTAATTACCATCGTAATAGAATAATCCGTGTAATTACTACGCACTTAAAATCGCACTGAATTCGCACTGCGCGTCCTTTTCACGCCGTTTTCTCACTACACATGCGTATTAATTTTATACATATTTAGGAGTCTTTGAATTTTTTCTACCATTTATGGTTTTCCTATAATTAAATACAAACTGTAATTTGACAATTACTCAGGGTGAGATTGCAAACTTTCATGCTCGAACTGGCCTCACTCACAAACATCACTTAGTACTGTACACGCTGTCAGCGACAGTCGCGTGAGTGTTCAGGTCAGTTCCTGTCTGTCTACATTCCGTATTTTTAACATAAACTCAGCTTTCAATCTCATACCTGCTTATTTATTACATATTTATAAATTTAATTTAAATATTTATTTTATCTATTGAATACACAGTACAGCATATGATTGTACTGTCGCAATATGTTACATAATTAATTGTAAAATATAATATAAATATTTATTATTTTATTAAATTCGTTATTTTGAGAATATTATCAATTATTGTATTAATCTTAATTTATTCTGGTATTACTTGTTTTATGTTTAAATATTTCTAAATTTTCCCATCAGGTCATTTTTGGACCTTTATTTTATACTTATAAAATATTATAATTATTCTGGAGTGTAATTACATCATCATTACCATCTTCAGCAAGGATTAAACAAAAAAAAATGTTTTTTCCGGTCCCAAGCAGATAGACTAGAACTGGTCACTCCAACGCTTCTTCGAACGTAGACTAGACTAGAACTGGTCACTCCAACGCTTATTCGAACGTCCCACACCTCTCCGTCCTTTCGGCTTATAATTCAATCGTTGTTTGGGGATGCGGCAGTCGTCCATTCGGTTAAGATGTTACAACCATCTAGCCGATATTGGGCAATTCTGTCAAACATACTCATAACGTTCAGTACATCGACATTTTTGGAGCGATCTTGAAAGTGTATCATCCTGCCACGTGCCTGAAAAATCTCATTTCGTCCGCTTGAATACGCCTGGCTTGGGATTTCGTTAAAGTCCAATTCTCACACCCACAGAGGAGTGTAGGTAGAGCCATCTTCTTGAAGAACTTTAGGCGTGTGATTCGTTGATTTTAGAGTTCTCCTCCTGTTGGTCCCATACATACGGTTGAACTTGTGCAGCTTCGTCACTACATCATTGTTTTGTAATGTAAGACACGTTACAGCCCAGATATTCAAAATTACTGACTTGCTCCAGAACAGTACCATCTACAACAATTTTTTCTCGTATGGTGTCAGCTCCATGAAAAGCCAACACCTTGGTCTTCAAAATGAAGATCTTCAATCCGAAATACTCGCAGATTCGACTCAATGAGTGTACAGCCATCTGCAAACCGGTTTTCCAGATCGACAGTACAGTCTGGGCATCAGCAAACACAACGTACCTTTCGGCAGAGTTACCAATCATTAAATGTTCTGGAAGGTTCGTCTATCAATTGTGTATGACATCGTCTATAAATTGAAAAGAGAAGATGAGAAAGGGCAACCTTGTCTCGTACTTCACAACTGATCAGGACCAGGACGGATTTGTGTCCGCCTTCGTATCTTAATTAAGATTTTGTTTTCAACTAGATTGTTATTTTAAATTAAAAACCTCTTGTCGTTAGGAATCTAAATTTGTGTCCTTAATAAATGTTTTGGAAGTGAGTCTTTCTGAAGATATCAAACAAAAATGGGTTTTACCAATTCACCTTTTAAGAGTGTTCTTCCAAGAATGTTTTAACCAACTTTCATTTCCTGTTAAAGTACGTTATTTTTTATGTAAAACGATTAGTAAAATCTTCTGATTTTTTTCGAATTCAAGTCAAGGTACTGCAAGTTTACCTGTACAAAGACATAGAGGTTCAAAGCATAGAGACATATTAGACTAGAGGAGTCATGGCATAGGCAACTTTGTAAAGAAAAGTGTGTCTGGGTGAGAAAAATAAAGGTTCCTTAAAACCTCTAAGCGATGGGTGATATCTTACGGGTAAATCCTCTATTCGGACTACCATTATCATCATCATCATCAACCGTGATTCTACAACCCTTGGTGGGTCTTGGCCTGCTCCAAGAGTCGATTCCATTCTTCCCTATTGCATGCCCTGGCTTTCCAGTTTCTTATGTTCAGTTTTCCGAAGTCCTCCTCTATTTGGTCTTTGAATCTACTTCGGGGTCTTCCCCTTTTTCTCCTACCCATTGGTTTCTGGTAGAAAATATGTTTTGTAGGCTGTCCTTCCTCCATTCTCTCTGTGTGTCCAACCCATCTTATATGTATTTTGATTATCCTGACAATGTCCGCCTCTTTGTAAATCTGTTATAGTTCATAATTATAGCACCTGTGCCACATTCCATTTTCTTGTACTCCTCTATTACTTCCATATTCCTTAAGGAAATGGAAGTATGGTGATGGCAAAAAAAATCGTGTTCGAGATTATTGCAGATTCTGATTGTACTACACTCAAAACATGAAAAAAAGTCGTTTTCCGAAAAGTGTCTGTGTGTGTGTCTGTGTGTCTGTCTGTGTGTAGATTTTTTTTCTATGGCAAATGATAACTGCCGCAAATTCAAACAGAATCAAATAATGTTTCGCATACAACCCTGAATTGTAGAGTTCTCAAGACCTGTTATTTTTGGTGAAGATCGGTTAAGGGAAAGGGGTAGTTTACCTGTAACATTTTATGTTTTAACAAGGGTATTTCCTATGGCAAACGATAACAGCCGCAAATTCAAACAGAATCAAAAGATTATTTGCATACAGCCCTAAATTGTAGAGTTATCAAGACCTATTGTCTTTGGTGAAGATCGGTTAAGGGAAAGGGGTAGTTTACCAGCAACGTTTTTTTAACAAGGGTATTTTCTATGGCAAACGATAACAGCCGCAAATTCAAACAGAATCAAATAATGTTTTGCATACAGCCCTGATTTGTAGAGTACTCAAGACCTATTGTTTTTGGTGAAGATCAGTTGAGGGGAAGGGGTAGTTTACCTGCAACGTTTTTTATCAAGCGTATTTTCTATGGCAAACGATAACTGCCGCAAATTCAAACAGAATCAAATAATTTTGTGCATACTTCAGTGAATTGTAGAGGACTCAAGGCCTTTTGATTTTGGTGAAGATCGGTTAAGGGGAAGGGGTAGTTTACCTGCTACCCTTTACGTTTTAACAAGAGTAAACTACTTGAAAATTCATTTAAACTTTTTCAAACAATGGTAATTGTTGAAAATAAAATAATTTTGTTGCCAGGCAATAAAATTATAATTTTTTCATTTTAATGTAAATTATGTATATATTAGAAAATATATCGTGCTTGGCAGGCAAGCATATTTCAGTTATGTACTGTTTACGTTTCCATTTTATTATTATGACTACTGCAGTAAAAAGGCAGGGAACACACACACACACACACACACAAAATTCGCGTTATTTCTGGCCTCATTCATGTTTATTTTCTTACATTTGCACGCTTTTTAAATGGAAAGTGCTGAACCCATACCAACATATCGCATGCAAGCCGAAAAAGTGTCCAGCGTGGATAGCGATTTGCTTCCTGTGGATCGCTGGGCAGTGTAACTGCACGTGTTTACAGAGGAACGATTCATAGATAGACTTTTCGTCTTTAGGGAATGAACCCTCTGCAAGATGCTGAGGGTCCATGAGTGACTTCGGAGCGCTCCTTCTTTTCCGCGTGTTTGTTCTGTGAAACGTACTCTGTAGATTCGCAGCTTTATTCTAAGCAACGCTCAATAGGAAATGTTGAAAATTTTTGTCCACGGTGTACCCTCATACACACTAAACCTGCTCTGATGTTTTAATTACGGACATCATAATATTAAAACTTTGGAAACTTGAGCACTACTTAATGGAGATCAATCATTAACTTATACAAGCCATTAATTTTATGCATATTTTTTATATATATGTTTACAACGTTATCGGCAACAAAGAAGTAGTTTTTGTTAAAATTCCTTCCCGGGATATTTGGCCGTAGTCCAATGTTTTCTACAAAACCAGACGTTTCGGCAATGCCATCGACTTCCATCATCAGTGAAAATCGAGTGCGATAACGTGAGGTGGTATATGTTAGTGACCACAGTACTGTGGTTAAGGCTGAAGCAGTAAGTAGAAAGAAGTAGTTTCTATGGTAATATTTCATTTCGAAAATTATTTTAATTATAAATCTTAGAATATGGAAGTCATGTATGGTTCTCCATACCGATATTTTGTTCTTAGAATCCGTCTTTCACAGCAACCTAGAAGTCTCTCGCTATTTTTTGTCATTCTCCATGTTTCTGAAGCATATGTCAGCACTGGCCTGATAAGCGTTTTGTAGATTTTGCATTTCGTGCTTCTTGAGATGAAGCTAGACGTCTGGTGCTTTTTTAATCCATAATATGTTTTATTTTCGAGATACATTCTTCTTCTTATTTCAGTGTTGATGTCGTTAGCGCTGTTTACCTGGGAGCCAAGATCTATTCGGACTACTTTCATCGTAATACTTTTGTCGCTTCACGTTTCCATTCCCAGAATCCTCAGAAGCTGTGATTGGCGGTTGAAGACCCTGAATGAAAAGACGTAACAACAGAGTCTTCCAACAGCCAATCACAGCTTCTGAAGTCGATCTCATATTCTGTGGATCGAAACGTCAAGCAAAAAATATATTACGATGGACGCAATCCGAGTGGAGGATTTACCCGAAGATGTTCTTTCCAGAACACTTTATGACTGGTCACTCTACAACTGACACTTTGTTGTTTGCGGACGACCAGCCTGGTCGTCCAAAAATGTCGATGTACTGAACGTTATGAGTATGTTTGACAGAATTGCCCAATATCGGCTAGATGGTTGTAACATCTTAACCGAATGGACGATTGCCGCATCCCCAAACAACGATTGAATTATAAGCCGAAAGGACGGAGAGGTGTGGGACGTTCGAAGAAGCGTTGGAGTGACCAGTTCTAGTCTATCTGCTTGGGACCGGAAAAAACATTTTTTTTGTTTAATCCTTGCTGAAGATGGTAATGATGATGTAATTACACTCAAGAATAATTATATTTTATAAGTATAAAATAAAGGTCCAAAAATGACCTGATGGGAAAATTTAGAAATATTTAAACATAAAACAAGTAATACCACAATAAATTAAGATTAATACAATAATTGATAATATTCTCAAAATATTTTGTTGGACTCTGAAAACAGATTGCAGATGGGGACACATTTGTTAAATCGAATTTGCAAAGATTCTGGATTGCAGATATCCACACGTAAGACCAAGATGATGGCTTTTCGTGGAACTGTTCCCGTACGGGCAAAAATTGTTATAGATGGTACTGTCCTAGAACAAGTTAGCAATTTTTAATACCTGGGCTACAGGTATGATATTGACATCATTTTCTAAGTGTCGGTAATAAGTATTTGCTGTTAGATAACACTTTCTTGTGTAAAGCTGTCTGCGAGACGAGGAATGAAGGTACAACTATTGTGTTTTAGGAGTGAGACTGGGGCAGGGATATGGAACTTTCTAGGGTTGTGTAGGCCTACTGTTAATTCTGTCAACAGAATGTCATGTGTCGATAACGTGTAATCTAATTCAGTAACATGTTGGTATGGGTTTTGCAATAATATATGAAATTTGATTTGAGTTAATGGATGTTATTAAATAACTAACGCCACTAAATGTCTTGCAACATGGCGAGACAAAATATTTCGCCCCTGTGTGGTTCTCACGAACCAAACGTATATCTCTGGGTGCCATTAAAATTATGGTTTTTCGCAGACGTCATATAGGGGGCCTCAGATGTAGAGAAATTACGTAAGGGCAGTTTATTATTTAAAGTAGATCTAACATAACAACGTGGCCACCACTCAGACACAACGAATGTGAAACCTCTTAATGGTTCAGCGTGCTAGTTTCTGCAGTTTGAAGTGTTAGTACTATTTACATAGTAATTAGAAATATTGCGATCGTGCGCCCTCTGTCAGCTTAACACGGTAACCTTAAATCGTATTATGATTTTCTCGCCCAAACCCGTTATGTCGAATTTATGCAATCGCTACCGCGTTTCATTTTGCTTCAGGCCGTTCGTGTTCAGTGGGTAGTATCACTTCTTCTGTCCAAATAAATACGTACCGACAACCAAATTGTGGAACATAATCTTATAATGCATGCAACGACGTTGTGAATAAGTTGCATAAGTTCAACCTTATGTGCGGGATCATTAGGCGAACCCTTAAGTCACCAAGTACAGGAACACGCTTAAAATTCTACAAGGTGATGGCTCTTCCCACACTTCTTTATGGGTCTGAGAATTGGACTTTAACAAAGGCCAGGCCAGTCGCATCCAAGCGGATGAAATAAGATTTCTCAGGCACGTGGCTGGGTATACTCTTCATGATCGTAGAAGAAACACAGATATACGGCAGGAACTGAATATTATGAGTATACTCGACAGGATCGCCCAGTATCGGCTGAATTGATGGCAACATCTATGCCGAATGGATGACTGCCGCATCCCCAAACAACTCTGGAACTATAAACCGAGGGGACGGAGAGGTGTGGGACGTCCGAGGAAGCGCTGAAGTGACCCGCTCTAATTTTTGCCTATTTGAGACCGGAACAAACCATCCGTGGTTTAATCCGTGAAGATGGTGATGATGATAAAGATACTTAATATGCTCTGTTTTGGTTATCTGGCGCGAACTTTTTTTTTGAGACTGGAAATACGTTAAGTTATTTACCAAATGCTGAGTAACTGTTATTACGAAACTAACTTTATTTGATAAATGCCCAAATATTGTAATTACTGTTTTTCTACACATATTTATAGGCCTTATTTTAACACACGCAACTGGCCTGGAAATAGGCCAGCGTTAAGCGATTATGGCATTTCGCTGAAATTTTAAACAGCTCTGGCAGGTGTTGGGCCCCTGACGCTCTCTAATTAGGCCACTATTTAGTTCAATTAAAAAACACGTCATACTAGACTCGATCAGTTGTAAAACCATTGTATCGGGTCATCTGAAAAGTAAGTTTCCCTATTTTTTCTTTGAGAGAGAAATGGCACAACCAGGCTGACGAAGGTTGGAGAACTTTTATTTGCGTGTAGTGGCAGTAGTGCGAAAACCTCACTCGTCCCGTAGCAACGCAACAACACGAAATTTAAAATCGTGGAGGTTACATTTATCAGCGTGTCCGATTGCAAAGTGCGTAGTGTGATTCGATTCCCCCCCAAAAAAAAAAAAAAAATTTAGCGGCTGAAATTCACCGTTACTTAGTTTCCGTGTTCCGTGCACGAGCATTCAAACGGTCCGCTGGTGGCATACATCGTTCTTGAAAGGGAAATGCTTGTTGAGGAACAAAGTTCTTCTGCTCTACGACAACGCACATCCTCATTCATCGCGAGTCGCGCAGAATTTGTTGGAGTCCTTTCGATGGGAGATTTTCGACATCACTCATATTCACCCGATTTGGCTCCGAGTGATTTCCACTTGTTCCCCCATCTCAAGGAACACCTGGGAGGACAACGTTGCGAAACGGATACAGAAGTGAAACAGGCGGATGACGCTTGGCTCCGAAATCTGGACACGCAGTGGTTCAAAGGAATTGAAAAACTGGTTTTACGTTACAGAAAGTGTATTTATAAGACTGGAGATTATATTTAAAAATAAGTACATGTTTAAAAAAAAAAGTATAGTTTTCTTTCAGTTTTTACATGTGTTTTTTATTTTTCCTAAATCAGGGAAACTTACTTTTGAGATGACCCTCGTATTTCTGCTACAGGAGTCGTAAGAGGGTAATGTGTGTGTGTGCGTTACTACAGAGGCTGAAGTCGTTAATCACGTAGGCAATAAATAGCCCAACGTGTAGGAGGAACACACACACACACACACACACACAGTAGATCGATCACACGTACGAGCTTCAGATGACGTAAGCCACCCAAGACGGTAATTAAATTCTGACCATCTGCGGGGGCACTCCCATCCGACGACAGGACGGCGACGCAGGACAAATTCCTGTCCGTAGTCGAGTGAGTTCTCCGTTTGTCGCGGTACAAATATTCCATTCTGCGAATCGTCCACACACCCGCCAGACCTCGTAACCTGTATCTCACTGTTCGCTGTCCGCGTATAAGGCAATCACTTTACCGGTCATCACTTTCTCACGTAGCAGATATTTGTGATATAGTATATATAATATTTTCGAATAAGAATATATTTTTATTATTTATTTTACAGATGTTTTATTAAACAGTCTGCTTTGGAGTTCACGAATAACAAAAAACAATAAAATTAGAATATATAAAACTATAATCGAAAGTATATTCCTACATGGAGCAGAACTGTGGGAAATTAATAAAAGAAATAAATCCATAATTAGTTATGTCACTACATTAGGCTGAGGTGTTGTAGACTAACAAGACTAGATAGAGTGAGAAATGTAGAGATAAGACAGCGACGGGATTTGACCTTGACATTATAGAAACTATAGAGGCAAGAAGACTGAATTGGTTCGGACACCTAAAAAGAATGTCGGATGAGAGATGGACAAGGAAGGTATGGGAATGGACTGCACCCTCTACAAGAAAAAAAGGAAAATCTAAACATTCATGGAAAATGGACATCGAAGATGCAATGAATGCAAGAGGACTTACCGAACAGGACTGTTTAGAGCGGCGTCAGTGGAAGCTAGGATGCGAGAGGCGGCGCCAGCCGTAATTAAATCGCCCCCCCCCCCCAAAAGTTTTGACAGTTTATTATTTCAAATGATTGTCGTCTTCAGATATCTGAATATATATATATATATATTGTAATAAATTAATAAAAAGATGTGTATATTGTTAATGATATACTGCTATTGTGGAGTATGAGACTCCGATGTAATCAAGCCCCTCTGTTTGGACTAGCCAATTTGTAATAAAATAAATAAGATTGATGTGTGAATCTGTAAGTTGTAAGGTGTTTAACTGGTGTGTAATTGGTGTGGCTCTCGACGTCTTACTGGTCTGAAACACTTCCTTAAGTTTCCCAGCTGGTTGAGTCCCAATGGTAGCAAGACCGGTCGAGTAGCGTAACGTTGATGAAGGAATATATATGTTCAGCTTCGCCGAATGTTTCAAAACAAAATTTATTGTTTTGAAGGAAATTTAAAAAAAATTATGTTTATAAAAAAAAATAATTAAAAAAAATTTAATTTAATTAATTAATTAATTAGGATCAATTAATTAATATAGGGCTGTGAAGTTTTAAACAGTGTAATGCTCTTCTGAAAATTTTTATTAAAGTTTTAGTATATTTTAAATAAGCTATCACCACTCATAAGACTGTCTTCAAACCAATCGATACTTGTTTACCTTTTTATTTTTTAGGTTATCTTCACTTACGGGTGGTAAAGTCCTTGTAGATTATCAATTAGAATTATATTATTGGTAATTAGTATTATTGAAGAAATAAAGAACTATTAAGTATTGAAAAGTATTAATGTTTTTTATTAAGTAACAGCAATATTGACTCTTATCGATTAGTATCGATTCTCAGGATATCGAAAAAAGTTACAAGTATATGATATAAAAATTATATAGGGTTCTTTAAACAGCCAGTTATTACCAAAGTCAGAGAAATCGGGCTAATATTTAAAAAGTATAACGTTACAATCAAATTAATAGTTATTAATAAACACAGACATTGAATAATAAATTGTAAATATAATAATTGTTTTCACCAAACAGCTGTGCTGAACAAAGAAGAAGGCACTGAGATCGTCAAAGCAAATGGCCGCCGTCAAGTTGATCAAAATGTTGCTCGTTCCTGCTGCATTCCAAATAATGTATTTTGACGCAATATTCCTGTTCTTGTGTCTGCAAATCTCTTGTTATATGTTGTGTAGTGACTGGTGTACTGATTCTGGGTTGTATTTAGTATGTCTGTGTAATTATAAGTCAAACACTTTCTCCGATTCCGTCACTAATTTGGTTTAATGTATTATACAGTTTTCTAGTGTTTTATGGTGTTTTTCGGAGTAGATTTATATTGTTCTGTGTTATGGAGTGTTACTTGATCGTTTCTGTTATAATATGATAGTTTCAGAAGTATTTTACAAGTCACTCGCGATTTCACAATAACTCACTATACACTCGCTTTGTATGACGATTATAGGTTAGGTTATCCACGTTATCAAACGTATGTCATGTTAACCGTTCAACTACCAATAATTAACTAACTGTTTCCTCCAGTTTCAATTAAACTCTTAGCCCATATAATATTATCCTTAACATTGTTCAAATATTTTTTCACATCCTGTGTGCACTTTTATATTTTCACTATATGAATGCCTAAACTTTGGTTATTTGTCAATTTTATTCACTAGATTTGATTTAAATTAATCTTTCAGTTCATTCTGGTTATTTTCAGATTAAATAATGCCATTTTATAGTGTTTTCTGTCCAAAAAATAGTAATTTTACTTTCAGTTTGGTATACAAACTGTTTGGAAGTCAAAACATTAAAATTTACTTCCTGTCATTATATAAATTCAGCCATTTTATCAGTTATATTTAATACTAATAATTCTATATTGTATTAAAAGGTTCCTATTCCCTTATTTTCTGGTAATTAATTGAATTAGTTGTATTCTGAAACATTATTCTGAAATATATGACTCCCATGTCTAAATTTCTGAGTTTAGTCATTTTTATTTTTATTCATAATTCTGAATATAATTTATTAAAATCTCTCTAAATGGTATGTGCAATTATATGGCATGATCTCAAGTTTATTTTGTCTAAACCCCTTTTGTTTATTTGCATTTAATTGAGCAATTTCTCTGTTTTGATGAAGTTTGGTTTCCATTCTTTTGGCCTATGATTTTTTAACAATTTTTCTTACAAAACAATTTACAAACAATATATGATGTGTGATACCCTCTCTGACTTTTACAAATAGTATTATAAATTAAACATGTTTTTAAATTACACAAAAACAATTAGTATTGGTTACAATACAAACAATAGTTAAAACAAATAAAGAATTTTTTTTTTTTTTAAATAAATGGTTGTCTTCAAGTCAGACATTTTGCAACACAATCCTTATTTCTAAACATGGAAATATGGCTTACAAAAAAGGTTTTTTTACTAACTAACATCTTAATTACTCTCTACTATTTACAAGTGGTAACTATTTTTATAGTTCTGATGTTAGTTGTTTCAGACCCAAACAAATGGCCTTATATCTAATACATTTTTAAACATTCTTGTACTATATACATAAAAAATCTTATATTTATATTCTTATTTCTAACTATTATTATAAGTAGGATTCTACAGTTTTTATACCGTCTTTTACATTGTCTTTGGGGAATTGTACCCTGTCATTAACAAATAAATAGTATTAATTGTTCAAAAGGTATTATGAACTCTGTTTTTCTTTTTTCATGTAAAACAAAATGTTATTTTAAACAGATTCATGTCTTATGAACAACATATTGTCACAGTACATATTTTAAGTCATTGAAAAATGCATATTTCATTGCATCCAATGTTTGTGATTGCCAAGAATGAAACACAAGGTTCATTTTTTATAATACCCAAAACTATCACTGGTTCACTTTGCACTTATATATTATGTTAATGCTAAATGGTCGTATAGTCTTATTAACATAATAAATTGGTTAGCGTTTTTTCAATGGAGATTTGTTCCATGGGTACTATATTATTGTTTCATCTTAGTTCACAGGAAACTTTTACTTTATACACTCCTCTCTCTTAAATTTATATACATGTGGTTTTTATTTCGTTATACTTTTATTTTTAGATATTTATTTTGGGGATATAGGGATTTGGGTGTCTTTTATAAGAGCATGACATCTTCTTCAGGATGCTGCCCTCTTCTTCTTTCTTCAGTCTTCTTTTCTCCTGCCTTCTGGGACTGGTATCTTCTCCATCTTCTTCTTGTTGCCATCAGGTTTCTTGGGATCTTCTCCATCTTCTTCTTTATTACAGAAATACACAACCTGTGTTGTTTGATCTTGGCTTATTTTAGGGTTTCTCTTCTATTTATTCTTCCTCATTGTGGGTTAGGTCATATTCAGTACTGCTTTATTATTTTCTTTTTTACCTTCCTGGGTTATACCTTGAAAACCTTTGGTTATGAGACTGGTCTTGGATGACTCATCACTAGTAACTCCTTTTATTTTAACTTGTATTTTCTTTATAATAATGATTTCTTTCCACAGTTGCTATGAATTAATCTATTTATATTAAACTTAATGCTTTCTTCCAAATTTAAACATTATAACTTCATTATTCTAATGATCAATTGCCATTCAATATTATGCTTATATCTGTCATGTTACAGATTGCTCCCCTCCAGAAGTAATTATTTCAGACATGTTTATGGATGAAATAATTTCTTATGATAATTTCATCATTTCCTATAATTCATTTTCTTCTCCATTTTTATATCGACTTTTTTTTTTTATATTAGAGTTTTATTAATTTTATATATATGGTTACTTGTTTTACTACTGATCCTTTTCGGATAGTTAGTGTCTTCTGAGATATATTATAATTGTAATACATTTTCTTTCTATATCAACTTCGTGTTGTATCCTTGGGATATTAATTCCCTAACATTCCCTATCACGTGGGCTGGGGCAGATCAGAGGGGCACTGTACGCTACTTCTCTGCTGGCCATACACCACTTCTATAAATTGAGTACAGAGGCATTTCCATCCCTGCTCAAAAAACATAATGCTGCTGGAATTATCTTCAGTCAGTCATCGAATAAATAAATAAAAAGTAGTCTCATTTTCGACTAATAAAAATATCTTTGGATTCTCCACTTCGTAGTCTCTCAGATTATCTCACATTTTCTATCTTAATAAATCTTCATAATCATTATTATACTCATTACATATATATTTTTTCAAAACTCTTAACTTGTCTGATATATTTAATTTAATTATGGTTGAAAACCTTTCTTTTAATAATTCTGGTTACTGTTTACAGTGTAACTCTCTTTCTTCTCCATCTGAATTCTCTTTATACTTTCTTCTGGTTATTAGCATGGTCTTTATATATAGTCTTTCTTATTCATTATTTGAATGGTCTTAATATATTATATTTAATTTTTTAACATTGTATTTTTACATTAGATATACAGGTTGTTATATTGATCATTTTATTTAAACATTTTGGTTCTTTCCTTTCTCTTAGAAAGTTATTAATCCGCCTTCGCATTCATTAACATTAATTCATTTATATTATATTTCATGTGGTATTTCTTCTCTTTGCATTTCATATAGGTCTTATTATTATCATTTGTTCGAAATCATCTTCTCCATATGTTTGATATGAGTTGTTTTTCTTTGCTCTTAATTAACTGTTTTCATTATCGTTTCATAGGTAATTAGTCTCTTTGCTTCCAAATTTTTTCTTCTCTTGCATACTACACTCTTTTGTGTTATTCTTCTCTACTCCTTCAGATGCTATTGTGAATGTCTAGCATTTATTCTGGATTAACGTTAATTCTCTTTTCTGAATTAATCACTTTATTTTCTTCTCAATTCAATCATAATTGACACATAATTATTTTTTGGAACTTGGTTAGTTTTAATGTAAAATTCAAACTATTCCTTTTATTTAATTGAAAAATATTTCTCATAAATCCTTGTAATATGTTGATCTTATCTTGTTTCAAAGTACTGACGTTCTATCAACATTCAAATTCTGTTTAATTCATTTATTCCCAGAATTGTTTCATTCAGAATTGTTTATAGTACTGTGATCTTACTATTATTTCTGAATGTTTTGGTATTTCTCCAAATTCAAATTCTTCTTGATTATTTACCATAAAGTTTTCTCATAAACTTAGTTATAGTAAGTTGGTCTTACTTCATTTTTAAATTTTTTGTAAAATTAAGTTCAAAATTCTCTCTCTTTCTCTTTCTTCCATAAAGTTTTGTTCTAAATTATCAGGTTGTAGTAAGAAGTACTTACTCAATTTTAAATCTTTATAATTATTATTTCAATTCAAAAGTCTTTCTTTTCCTTTCTTCCATAAAGTTTGTTCCAAAATTATTAGGTTGTAGTAAGATGTACTTACATTATTTTCGAATTTTTTTAAAAAATGTTTATTCAAAATTCTAAAACTCACAACTCATTCTTCATAATATTTCTTCATAGAAGCTTGATTGTACACTCCTTTGATTTTTCCTGAAACGATTTCCTTCAACTCATATGTATTGTTATGCTTATCATTTACCACAACATATGGGCCAGTGTATAGTAATAGTAGTTTTTTGGTTATGCCTTCTAAGGTGCTAGGCAGCTCTCTATTTTTTAGGAGGACTTTTTCACCCTCTTTATATGTTACAATTCGCCCTATTGCCTTCTGGTATTTGGCTTGCCGTTTTTCCTGATCTTCTGCTACCTTATTGTAAAACTTCAACTGGTTGAATTTCCTATTGTTGTTCGTTGGAAATTCAATGATTTGTTCAATGTCTCGGGGAGTCGGCTTCTCATACATGGCTGAGTACGGTGGAATTCCTATAGCTGGATGGTGGGCGTAATTTATGAATGTTTCTGTCGCTGCTAGGTACTCTTGCCACTTTTTCTGTTGGTTGTGACAGTACGTGCGCAATATCCTACCCACTTCTCTTAGTACTCTCTCAGCCGGATTGCTACTTGGGTGGTAGACTGATGTCTTATATGTTTTGACCCCAAGTGCTAATAAAGTGTCTCGCCATCTCCTCCCCTTAAACTGTGTACCATGGTCGGTAATAATAGAAAATGGTCTACCGATCTCTGGGATATACAAATCAATAATCACCGCCAAAACCTTTGCTGTCGTTGCCCGATTAACCGGATATAGCTTTATATACTTGGTGTAGTGATCCATTATGATTACCAAGTATTTATATCTGTGTCGACCACCGCTACGGGGAAATGGCCCGCATATATCCAAAAACACTTTTTCCAGTTTTGCGTTGGAAGTTATCGGTATCATGATACCCTCTGTCTTTTCATTGTTTACTTTTGCACATTGGCAGATCTTACAGGACTTGATGTATGTTCTCACCTTGCGGTTGATATTCTTGATCTTACAATTTTCCTCTAGAGCTTGTATCACTTTTAACGCTCCCATGTGACCATACCTTACATGGTAATCGATGATGACCTCCTTTTCTATTTGGTGCGGGATTATCACCTTCCATGTCTCATCGTCCAATGCGGTTTTTATGAATAAAATTCCCTTGTTAAGGTGGTAATATTTAGATATGGTTTCATCATTGGCTTCCAAACGATTCACAATGTTTTTCAGCTTAGGCTCAGACTGCTGATGGATTCGGATATTTATTAACAAAGCTTGTAAATCGGCTCTGGTCGTGAATATGTTATAAATTTTTACTAAGCTCTCCTTCTCTCCCTCGAAAGTCTGATCTTCCAGATTTATACGTGACAACACATCCGCTACCACGTTCTTCTTCCCTGGAATGTATTCCCATTTCAGGTCATATTCTTGTAGGGCGAGTACCCACCTAGCCAATCGGCCGTGACTCAATTTGCACCTACGAAGGAACGAGATGGATTTATGATCAGTTCGTACCGTGACTTGATATCCGAGAATGTACGTCCGGAACTTGCTGCATGCGAACACCACGCTCAACAATTCCTTTTCTGTCACACTGTAGTTCTTTTCGCACTGGTTCAGTGTGCGACTAGCGAAGCTTATTACCAGATGTTGTCCCTCCTCATCTTCCTGGTATAATGTCGTTCCTAAGCTTAGATCGCTAGCGTCACAGTTTAGAAAGAACAGTTTCTTAAAATCTGGGTGACGAAGTATCACACTCTCCAGAAACTTCTCTTTTATCAATCGGAAAGTAATATCTTGATCTTCACCCCAAGTCCATTTGTTTTTGGCAGATAACTGTGGTTGAAACTTGGCGGTCAACTCGGAATATCGGCTCTGAAACTTCCTGTAATAGTTACAGAGTCCGAGGAAAGATTGCAATTGTTTCCTGTTTCTTGGTTGCGGGAACCTCTGAATTGCCTCCACTTTTTCTGCTGATGGGGTAATACCTCGATCGTCTAGGTTGAAGCCTAAGAATTGTACCTCGCGCGCTATGAACTTGGATTTCTCCAACTTTAGTGTTATGTTGTTCTGCGCTAGTTTGTTTAGTACAAATTCCACTCTGTAACAGTGTTCCTCCCAGGTTCCGGATGTGATTAGTAAATCGTCAACATAGACGGTGGTAAATTGGAGCGCTTCTGGTCCCAAAATCTGGTCCATACATGCCACAAATATGGCGACAGAATTGACAAGTCCGAAGGGCAGTCTCTTGAACTGGTAATTGCGCCCTTCGAAAATGAACGCTACATACTGGCGGCTTTGTGGATGCAGCTCTACCTGCCAATAACCACAGACCGTATCCCAGGTGCTAATAAAGTTAGTACCATGAAAACGTTTCAAAATCTCTTCTATTTCACCGGGAGAGGTTCTGTCATTCACAATTGTCTTGTTCAACTCACGCGCATCTAAACAGAGCCGGACTTGTCCGTCTTTCTTCGGAACAGCAATAATTGGACTAGTGTAAGGTGATTGACTAATCTCAATTATGTCATTATCTAACATCTTGTTTATCTCTGTTCTCACGGCTTCTTTGAGCGACTGCGCTATTGGATATGACCTCCGGTTAAACTCTACGTTTTCTTTGAAACGAAGTTGGCACTGGTAGTTTTTTACCTTCCCTGGTTCATCAGAAAACACCGCCTTGTATTTCTCATATATAGCGATTAGACGATCAGCCAGATGTGTTGGTATTTTCTCGTTATCGCTTCCGCACTGGAAATTCCGTATTTCTTGGATCTTAACTGACCATAAATCCTCTCCACCATGACTGTATATTATGGGTTTAGAAAGAGGGCTGTTTCTAATAACATTTATTTTACGAAGTTGTTGATGTATAGGGCTGGGAAGTATAGTTGTGCTTCCTACCAGATCTGCGGTCCATGTTACTCCGTCTGGGAAAAGTGATACTCTATTTAAATTAAGATCGATTACTGCCGAATATCTACGAAGAATATCGCAACCGACTAAGATGTCAAATGGTAATCCGGTGGCGATTAAAAATTCCATGTCTAAAGCTATATCACGGCTAACGACACTTAAGGAAACTTGCTTCCTAATGGTTTTATTCTGGCGGCCAGTTGCACCCACCAACACAATGTTGTTGACTGGTAACATTGGCAAAGTTTTTCCACATGTACCTTGTATTCTCTCCAACTCATTGGAGTTTATTATTGAAATATTAGCTCCTGTGTCTATCATTATTTTAGCGGGAACTCCTTCCACCTCCGCTGTTATATAAATTATCTCATTATTACTGTTGCTGATACTCTTCTCGTTCTCTTCCAAAAGTTCAGTTCGTATGTCTTTCAAATAATGGTTACCTATGATAGTGATATTCTTATCATTGTTTGCTTGTTGCAAATCATCCTTTTCTAACCCAGGAAGTATAAGCAGTAACGGGTCATCGTTGTTGATTACTGCCTCCTCTCGTTTAAAGCATTTTGGTCATTGTTTAAGTTATTGTTGACCGAGGCATCGTTCGGGAAACTCTGGTTTGTTTCCTGACGTTCTGTACCCTGGTTGATGTTTAACGCCCTGTTCGGTTGTCTGCCAAGATCTTCCAGGCTGGTACTTCGTCTTTCCTGTTCGTATCTTGGGGCGTCTCGTTCCGCACTCCGCCATCTTCGGTCAGCGCCGTGGAAGCTGCTCCTCCTCGGTTGATAATATCTCCTGGGTCCGCGATCTTCTGCTCTTATAAAATTTACCCTAGGGCGCGACACTCGGTTATTACTATTGCTATTATTATTATTACTAATATTATTATTATAGTAATTTCGGTTAGGTGGGTAAGGTCTGTCACCATTATTGTTGGGATATGGATTTCTCTGACTGTATGGAACATTATTATTTTGTTGATAAAAGTGGTTTCGATTATTTGGGTAGGGGTTGTTATTTCTCACGCCGTTAAAATTTCCGTTAAACTGGTTATTACGCGGCTGGTTGTTAGGGCCGTCGTAATTACTGGGCTGGTTCCGGTTATTTGTATGGTTATTGCCGTTATTGGGGTAGGTAGTCGGCCTTGCTTCTGGTCTCTCATTTCTCTTTCTGCTCTGCCGATAATACTCTTCGTTCTCGTATCCCTCCAATAACTCGGTCATTCCCTGGATCGTCTTGATCTGACTACCTCTCCGGGCCCTGATAATGTCCTCATCATAGTGATAAGATATCTTATTCACTAAACATTCTTCTGGGATTGCTGGCTCAAGGTGTTTTGCCATACACACCTTCCCCAAGAAATATGCCGTCATACTGCTACCTAATTGTGACCTGTATCTTCCATTACAAATATTGTCTCGGATCAAGTTCTGGGTGGTCTCAGACCAGTATTTTGTCTTAAACATTTTCCGGAACTGTTGGTAGTCGGAAATTTCACTCCGGTTGGCCATCCACCAATTATCTGTTATGTCTCGGAAAGACTCGTCGAATACCTCCCTGCTATGGCTCCATTGGGTAATTTTATGCTTGGTTAAATATTCTTCTACCCTAGCCAGGAACTCCATCGGCTTGCGTTTGTATTGCCGGAAGTTGAGCCACTCTCGGCTTTCGTTAACAGGCAATCCGGTGAAATGAGTTGGTCTGTTTCTAATCGCTTCCATCTCCTCTCGGCTTTGTCGCACCTGACCGGTGATATTGGCCATGGTCTCTTGTATATCATTACATCGTTCTGTGACCTGGTTGCGTACTTTTCCGAATTCTTCTTGATTTTCCTTCCTCTGTTCTTCTACCTTCCTACGACTATGTTCTTCGATATTTGTGAACTTGATGTTCATCACTTCTTTAAACTCATTCACCTCCTTTTCGGTCTGGTTGCACTTTCCATCAATCTCTCGAATCTGTCGATTGACCATTATATTTTCTTCTTCCATCTTCTTATCCATCGCTTTTTTGTTAACCTTGATTTCCTTATTCATTTCTTCTCGCAACAATTCCATCCTTTCGTCCAGTTTGTCCAAATTCTCCTGATTGACTTCTCTTAATTCTTCTCTTAAAATTTGATTGTCCTCTCTCAATTCTTCCAACTTCTCCCCCATCTTCTCTTCCAACTTCTTGTTATCTTGTTTCATCTCTTCCTTCAATTGTCGGTTGTTCTTCTCTATCTTCTTCCTGGTTTCATCTATTTTCTGATTGGTATTTTCAATTTTATTAATCAACTCTTCTTTAGTCGCTTTGAATTCTTCCTTGAACGATTGGTTGTCTTCCTTCAATTCTTCCATGTTCTTGTTCATCCCAGTCAACTCTTCTTTTGTGGATTGATTATCCTTCTTCAATTCTTCCATCTTCTCTTCCATCTTCTTGCTATTTTCTTCCATCTTCTTGCTGTTTTCTTCTATCTTCTCTTCCATCTTCTTGCTGTTTTCTTCTATCTTCTCTTCCAGCTTCTTATTTGTTGTTTCGATCTTATTTCCTAAATCTTCTTTCAAGGACTGGTTATCACTCCCCATTTTCTTACTCAAGTCTTCCTTCCATTCTTCCATCTTCTTATTTGCTGTTTGGTTGTCCTTCTTCCTGTTCTCCTCCATTTGTTCCATCATTGCTCTGATCATCTCTTGTATACCCTCATCCTCCGTTCGTGTCGGCTTTTCCAATGGTTCCTTCCGGACATTGACTTCCCCTGTCTGTGTGGGTATCTCCGGTTGTTCCTCTGATTGTTCAGGTTGTTTGGACAACACCGATTGTAATACCTCTTCCACCTCTACTGGCGTTGCCTCTTTGTTGTCCATATCGTTTTCTATTTCTTTTTCGGCCTCCGCCGCCCGTTTCTTAGATGTCGCACGTCGTTGCATTTTCCCTTGAAATTCTCTGGCTTTGTAGCTGTTGCCTAGCTCCAACTAGTGATTGGGCAGAATTTATTGGCCTTCCAATCGCTAATTAAAGCCCCTAAAGTTGTGCGCCAATTTGTAATAAATTAATAAAAAGATGTGTATATTGTTGATGATATACTGCTATTGTGGAGTATGAGACTCCGATGTAATCAAGCCCCTCTGTTTGGACTAGCCAATTTGTAATAAAATAAATAAGATTGATGTGTGAATCTGTAAGTTGTAAGGCGTTTAATTGGTGTGTAACTGGTGTGGCTCTCGACGTCTTACTGGTCTGAAACACTTCCTTAAGTTTCCCAGCTGGTTGAGTCCCAATGGTAGCAAGACCGGTCGAGTAGCGTAACGTTGATGAAGGAATATATATGTTCAGCTTCGCCGAATGTTTCAAAACAAAATTTATTGTTTTGAAGGAAATTTAAAAAAAATTATGTTTATAAAAAAAATAATTAAAAAAAATTTAATTTTATTAATTAATTAATTAGGATCAATTAATTAATATAGGGCTGTGAAGTTTTAAACAGTGTAATGCTCTTCTGAAAATTTTTATTAAAGTTTTAGTATATTTTAAATAAGCTATCACCACTCATAAGACTGTCTTCAAACCAATCGATACTTGTTTACCTTTTTATTTTTTAGGTTATCTTCACTTACGGGTGGTAAAGTCCTTGTAGATTATCAATTAGAATTATATTATTGGTAATTAGTATTATTGAAGAAATAAAGAACTATTAAGTATTGAAAAGTATTAATGTTTTTTATTAAGTAACAGCAATATTGACTCTTATCGATTAGTATCGATTCTCAGGATATCGAAAAAAGTTACAAGTATATGATATAAAAATTATATAGGGTTCTTTAAACAGCCAGTTATTACCAAAGTCAGAGAAATCGGGCTAATATTTAAAAAGTATAACGTTACAATCAAATTAATAGTTATTAATAAACACAGACATTGAATAATAAATTGTAAATATAATAATTGTTTTCACCAAACAGCTGTGCTGAACAAAGAAGAAGGCACTGAGATCGTCAAAGCAAATGGCCGCCGTCAAGTTGATCAAAATGTTGCTCGTTCCTGCTGCATTCCAAATAATGTATTTTGACGCAATATTCCTGTTCTTGTGTCTGCAAATCTCTTGTTATATGTTGTGTAGTGACTGGTGTACTGATTCTGGGTTGTATTTAGTATGTCTGTGTAATTATAAGTCAAACACTTTCTCCGATTCCGTCACTAATTTGGTTTAATGTATTATACAGTTTTCTAGTGTTTTATGGTGTTTTTCGGAGTAGATTTATATTGTTCTGTGTTATGGAGTGTTACTTGATCGTTTCTGTTATAATATGATAGTTTCAGAAGTATTTTACAAGTCACTCGCGATTTCACAATAACTCACTATACACTCGCTTTGTATGACGATTATAGGTTAGGTTATCCACGTTATCAAACGTATGTCATGTTAACCGTTCAACTACCAATAATTAACTAACTGTTTCCTCCAGTTTCAATTAAACTCTTAGCCCATATAATATTATCCTTAACATTGTTCAAATATTTTTTCACATCCTGTGTGCACTTTTATATTTTCACTATATGAATGCCTAAACTTTGGTTATTTGTCAATTTTATTCACTAGATTTGATTTAAATTAATCTTTCAGTTCATTCTGGTTATTTTCAGATTAAATAATGCCATTTTATAGTGTTTTCTGTCCAAAAAATAGTAATTTTACTTTCAGTTTGGTATACAAACTGTTTGGAAGTCAAAACATTAAAATTTACTTCCTGTCATTATATAAATTCAGCCATTTTATCAGTTATATTTAATACTAATAATTCTATATTGTATTAAAAGGTTCCTATTCCCTTATTTTCTGGTAATTAATTGAATTAGTTGTATTCTGAAACATTATTCTGAAATATATGACTCCCATGTCTAAATTTCTGAGTTTAGTCATTTTTATTTTTATTCATAATTCTGAATATAATTTATTAAAATCTCTCTAAATGGTATGTGCAATTATATGGCATGATCTCAAGTTTATTTTGTCTAAACCCCTTTTGTTTATTTGCATTTAATTGAGCAATTTCTCTGTTTTGATGAAGTTTGGTTTCCATTCTTTTGGCCTATGATTTTTTAACAATTTTTCTTACAAAACAATTTACAAACAATATATGATGTGTGATACCCTCTCTGACTTTTACAAATAGTATTATAAATTAAACATGTTTTTAAATTACACAAAAACAATTAGTATTGGTTACAATACAAACAATAGTTAAAACAAATAAAGAATATTTTTTTTTTTAAATAAATGGTTGTCTTCAAGTCAGACATTTTGCAACACAATCCTTATTTCTAAACATGGAAATATGGCTTACAAAAAAGGTTTTTTTACTAACTAACATCTTAATTACTCTCTACTATTTACAAGTGGTAACTATTTTTATAGTTCTGATGTTAGTTGTTTCAGACCCAAACAAACGGCCTTATATCTAATACATTTTTAAACATTCTTGTACTATATACATAAAAAATCTTATATTTATATTCTTATTTCTAACTATTATTATAAGTAGGATTCTACAGTTTTTATACCGTCTTTTACATTGTCTTTGGGGAATTGTACCCTGTCATTAACAAATAAATAGTATTAATTGTTCAAAAGGTATTATGAACTCTGTTTTTCTTTTTTCATGTAAAACAAAATGTTATTTTAAACAGATTAATGTCTTATGAACAACATATTGTCACAGTACATATTTTAAGTCATTGAAAAATGCATATTTCATTGCATCCAATGTTTGTGATTGCCAAGAATGAAACACAAGGTTCATTTTTTATAATACCCAAAACTATCACTGGTTCACTTTGCACTTATATATTATGTTAATGCTAAATGGTCGTATAGTCTTATTAACATAATAAATTGGTTAGCGTTTTTTCAATGGAGATTTGTTCCATGGGTACTATATTATTGTTTCATCTTAGTTCACAGGAAACTTTTACTTTATACACTCCTCTCTCTTAAATTTATATACATGTGGTTTTTATTTCGTTATACTTTTATTTTTAGATATTTATTTTGGGGATATAGGGATTTGGGTGTCTTTTATAAGAGCATGACATCTTCTTCAGGATGCTGCCCTCTTCTTCTTTCTTCAGTCTTCTTTTCTCCTGCCTTCTGGGACTGGTATCTTCTCCATCTTCTTCTTGTTGCCATCAGGTTTCTTGGGATCTTCTCCATCTTCTTCTTTATTACAGAAATACACAACCTGTGTTGTTTGATCTTGGCTTATTTTAGGGTTTCTCTTCTATTTATTCTTCCTCATTGTGGGTTAGGTCATATTCAGTACTGCTTTATTATTTTCTTTTTTACCTTCCTGGGTTATACCTTGAAAACCTTTGGTTATGAGACTGGTCTTGGATGACTCATCACTAGTAACTCCTTTTATTTTAACTTGTATTTTCTTTATAATAATGATTTCTTTCCACAGTTGCTATGAATTAATCTATTTATATTAAACTTAATGCTTTCTTCCAAATTTAAACATTATAACTTCATTATTCTAATGATCAATTGCCATTCAATATTATGCTTATATCTGTCATGTTACAATATATATATATATATATATATATATATATATATATATATATACAGCAGGTCGTCTACTTTCAGACATTCGACTTTCGCGGATTTCAGACATTCAAAATTGATACCCTTTATTCAAGTTTCGTACTACAGCTTCGGACGTTCGGACACTGACAGAGGTGTGAGGAAGTGAATAAGCGTTAAAACGAGTGCACGTATTCGTTATTATTTCCGCTACTATGGTTTTTCTAATTAATGAATGCGAGTCTGTTAATATGAAGAATGCAAAGTGTTAAACTGACCAATTGTTTTATATAATAATACTATGCTGTAGCCTGTTTCACAAGCACTGCTTATAAACTTTACTAATGACGAAAATGATTAATCTAGCATGTTATGTATACTACGTGTTTTTGCAGTAAGAGTGGTCATATGAGGTCAATTTCAACGAGAATAGTATTCGACTACATTACAGTACAGTGTTTTACAGATCCTACTAACATACGTGCATAGTACTCCTACAGTAAATAGCTACGTACTGTATACTGTACAGTACTCGACTTTCGGACAATTCGAGTTTCGGACGCGTTTTCGGGAACGCATTATGTTCGAAAGTCGAGCACCTCCTGTATTCAGAATTATCATCATCATCATCATCATCATCTAGGTTTAAACCAAGAATGGTTTGTTCCGGTTTCAAATAGACAAATATTACAGCTGGTCACTCCAGCGCTTCCTCGGACGTTCCACACCTCTCCGTCCCCTCGGCTTGTAGTTCCATAGTTGTACGGCAGTCATCCATTCGGCAAAGATGTTACCACCAATTCAAAGATGTCACCTAAAGTACTGGAGAGGATGAGTAATGCCTTACGGTCTCATTCCTTGATGAAGGGAAATATCCAGCCGCACCTCCAAGTGGTGGGGATGGGTAGCTAACGTGGCTCTGGAGACCGAGTGACAGCCGGTATAAACTGTCCCTACTCTTCTTGTCATTTTCAAGTAGAGGTTAGGGCACCCTCTTGCCCTTGGGGTGGGAAATTTCCCCTAAAGACGGATGACCTTCCATTGGGATGTGGGAGGCAAGGAGAAACCACCACATTAAAGATCCTTATGGATATCTCAACAGGGAAAACCGGTCTCTTTAGTCTGGTAAGACAGCCAGTTTATGGGAGAACACCCAAGCAGAAAATCGGGCTGGAAGTTAAGCCTGAAGGTGGCAGCCCCACCATACGTCTTACCCTGCGATTTGCTCGTAACATATCCAGGGGACATATTCTCAACTAAATTGCCTCAAATAAGGACAAGCCGGACTGACAAAAAGTTGCTGACCACAGCTGTGATTAAAAGGAAAAAACGACTTCATAATTATTGAATAAGAATATATTTTTTATTATTTATTTTACAATATTTCACCAGTTTGTTTCACATTACTGCCATCTTCATAAATCTGAAGATACAGTATATGCAGAACAGGTCTCACACTTCCAGTAGTAGGCCTACTGAGGCTGCGATATTTCTTACGAGGAAGACACAGACATCAGTAGAAAAATAAATTTCAAAGAATATATGGTACAGTTATAAGAAATCCTAAGACTAAGACATAAAAAGACACAAGTAAGGCTGCCAGTTCCCACATTGTACAAGAGAGCTTAGACAGATGGAGTCATCAGAAATAAAGTGTCTTAGGTCAGTGAAAGGCTGTGTTAGGGGAGACAGGATACGAAATGCAACCATTAGACAGGAATTAAATAGTCAATCGGTTGCACAACAGGCAGAAATTAATAAAAAAAGATAGAAAGAACATGTATCCAAATTGCAGAATCATAAATCACGATGTAAATGCAGGATCGTAAATGTGGAAAATGGACTGTCGTTATTGTTAAAATGATTATTGTCAGCCGGGTTATTAGGCCGTAGTCTACAGTAGTTGTCCTTATTGACAAACGTTTCGGCCCCACTATCGGAAACCATCATCAGTGTCCGCCAATTCCCCACAGAGATGAGGTATCTATCTATCTATTATAGACTATCACAGTCTAGATGGTAGGGCCGAAACCCTGTGGACCACGGCCTAACGCCCCGCCGGATTATAACAATGTTGAAGCCGGCCGCGAACTGGCGTTAATTACGCCGACCCATTTTCGACTCCCCGAAGTTCATTTTTCTCATCTCTGTATAACAGTTACAAGTGTACGTATTCAGAAGCGGCTATGCGAAAACAAAGGTAATAAATTGTGCTTAAATTAGCCGATGACAATTTATTGAAGTCCATAACTTTATTAGCGTATTGCCAATGTAGATGATTGGAAAAACGGTATTACCTGTCCCCTATTTCTATCATATCGCCCGTCCTGCATAAAAGGTGAGTAGGTATAAAGGTTAAACAGCACGTGAGGGGAGACACGTTTAACGGTAACCCGGTAAACAATTGTTCAGTCTCTACCGTGTCTCGGGAAAAGAGTAAAATCCTATAAATAGCGGACAGCCTACGACATTCGTCGCATTCCGCATCCCGCATCTCAACTGTCAGTAATTTTGTTTTCCGTTTTTCCGGTCAGCTCCTTGCAAATTCCTGCTCCTCGTATCCTCCTCCACATCCTTTCTCCGAGTTTTCCAGGGCTACTTTTTTCCTGCGATTATTTGGGTCCTTCAGGCTTTCGACTGGTTTGTACTCTACCCGTGGTGCGTGTGTTGCGTAGTGTCTCACAGGTATAAGGGACCTACAGTTTAACGCCGGATCCGAATGCCATAGCTGGGGAGGGTTTATACTAGGCAGGATACCTCTCGCTGGTTTGCCATCGCATTGCGAGGGGGACCGGTCGTGTCTAAATCAGATGGCCCCGACGGGGAATCGAACCCGCGCCGACAGCGTAGCAGCGCCACACGCTAGCCACTACGCCACGACCGCTCATCCTGCGATTGAGACCACGATATTCTAGTCCATCTCTCGTTGCTCATTCCTCGCAGAATGTGTCCGTACATCAACGTATCTTGTGTTAGAATATAACTGACTTATCTCTGGGCTGTTGGGCCGTGGGCCACTCCTGCCGCTGTGAACAGACGTTTCGGCCTCTCCTGTGGAGGCCACCTTCAGTGTGAGAACGATTGGATAACTGACACGGTCTTCGCCGATTAACCACAGTACTGGTTACTTGTTCTCACACTGAAGATGGCCTCCAGAGGAGAGGCCGAAACTTCTGTTCGTAGTGGCAGGAGTGGACTACGACCTAATAGACCAGACATAAGTCAATTATATTGTAACACAGTTGACAACGGCCGTGAAAGTCGTACGTACAGATTATCAACGTATTGTTACGCAATACGGAACGTTCTCGTACAATGCAGAACGTTTTTCTACACCAGTGGTTCCCAAAGTGGGGTTGGAATGGGAAAGTGGGGTTAGAAAGTGGTTCCCCAGGGGTCCGCGACAATGTTTCAGGGGGTCCGCAGGCACTTTTAAGAAAAATTAGAGTATACCGGTACCGTAATTTCCTCCGATTTTTTATGGTCTAAAATTTAAATTGTAGAATCTTAAAACAATTAGTAGAAGATTACATTACTTTTTTTTGGATTCAAACTAATTGTAGTCTAATTATAAAAGTAATTTCAAACTAATGGCTTTAATAATGTCTTTAAATCATGTCGTGTAGCAGAACTGTTCGTCAGCCGAACTGACTAGAGTCGGTTGTACTCTTACAGTACAAAAAGAAGATTCCATTGGCAGAACTTTCAACTGACAGATACCATGATGGTGTCTGTCGGCGGCAGGACAGACACCTAACGTGGCAGCGGAGTACGGTGGCACATACCAAGCTGAGTTAGACGGCTTACTGCGTAGGTAGACGGCCCACATAAGCCATGGTGAAGGCAGCCTGTCTAAGGGTAGGTGACGGTGAAATGGTCCCCCAAATGGGAGGGGGGGTTATATGATGGGTTGGTATCCCATCTACGTAAAAATTACAGTACTACAAGTTTCACAGGGAAAAAGCTGGACGGGTAAAATAGAGTTGCATAGAAGAAACTGGAAGGACCATCTGGAGCGTATGCATGATTGAAGACTACCAAAAGCGGTAAGTAGATAAAAACCAGCTGGAAGAAGAAGTGTACGGAGACCAAAGAAAACATGGGAATAAATCGTATGAAGCCGGAAGAAGGCTTAATCCTTGTTGGGGAGGATGATGATGATGATGATGATGATGATGATGAAGAAGAAGAAGAAGAAGAAGAAGAAGAAGAAGAAGAAGAAGAAGAAGAAGAAGAAAAAGAAGAAGAAGAAGAAGAAGAAGAAGAAATGAAAGTCTTCTGTCTGTTATCCTTTTGGCCGAAACTGTATTAACAACTGACAAGATTTACAATCTGACGTCCGTCTCGACAAAATAAATTTATAGCATTTCGGAAGAGACCAATGTCCAGTATGATGTATTCCTATTTTCTAACTATAGGCGACATTAAAAAGTGATCTTGTTAAAGGTTAATGTGTTCACGCAATACTATTCATTAAAATCTTAAACGTCGTTAGGGGGATGGGAGGATAATAAAGAACGAAACGGTATTAACGAACGCGGTACGTGGACGCAAACTGACACAGAACCGCTAAGGACGAAACTGAAAGGGGTTTAATGATGGGAGCAGGAAGGGGGGTAGGATAATAGCAGTATATGTACTCGCAAGAAATTGTTTCCACAGTTTGAGTCTCTAGCAGATAGAATCCCGCTTGATCCCACTTTCAGGGATTAACTTGGGGATTTGGCGCACTTAAATACCAGGCAGGACACTACTGCTACTGCTGCTGCTGCTGCTACTACTAGTGCGCTCCGCTTACAAATAAACTGGGACGGCGCAATTAACACAATGGATGCTCTCGGATGTAATGAATTCCCTATTTCGCTTTAAATCTCATTTGCTAAGCTAATTTCCTTCTAACCCATACCCCGGCCCCGTCATCATACGCCGCTGCCCTCCCTTAATCTATCTCCCCCCCCCCACCAACCAACTACCACTCTGTACTAAACATATACAGAAAGAACGGATAGCAGCAGAGATTTCTTTTCAAAAGAAATTTACTCTACTTTACAGGCATTTCAAACTTTGTCCCGGCTAATTTGGACGCGCCCTCTCTCTCTCTCTCTCTCTCTCTCTCTCTCTCTCTCTCTCTCTCTCTCTCTCTCTCTCTCTCTCTCTCTCTCTCTCTCTCTCTCTCTCTCGCTCGCGCGCGCGCGCGCGCGCACACACACACACACACACACACACACACACACACAGCAACTAGCTGGGCTCTGACCGAGCACACAACACATTTTCGTTCCAATCTGTTTAATCAGCCCTTTCAAGGGTCGTCCCTTCCTCCCCCCTCCCCGAGATGCTGCGTTGCGCCTGGTGTTGTTTCACAACTCTCACTACTTAAAAGCTCTCTCCCCTTCTCCTAGTCGTCTTCTTAATAAACCCTTAACCTACATGAAGAAAGCGACTCCGCGTTTCATTAGAGCCGCGGCGTCTCGCATTATCGAGGCGGGCGCACGCGCAGACGCGCTGTCCGACTGTTTCTCTACTCATAACGCTCCAACTGTAACCTACTTATTCACACTTCTTATACTTGAGCAGCTATCTTTACAAAATTTCTGGGAAAACAATAAAAACAAACAGTTTCTTATTCTCTCGCTGAGTTTAACTAATTGCCGGAGCCAGTTTATTGCCGCATAGCACAGAGAAATTCAAACTCGTTTGTCTGATTGTCTATCTCTGTCTGTCTGTCTCTCTCTCTCTTCCTCTTGTTTCTTTATATATCCACAAAGATACACATGATGACGTGCACTACGATGCGCGTGAATGCGCGCGCGAGTATATGTGCGTGTATACAATTCCAATTCGTTTTCGTAGATGCCAATTAAGTTTTATTGGCAGGGGCCTCTGAGTTTTTATGGGGCTTGCCATAATTTTTTTGTTGACCAGCCGGGGTACCGAAAGCTAGTTTATGCAGTAAGGTGAAAATTTGATCATTTTTATCAATAATACGTAATTTGCTTACTAAGTCAGCATTATTCTATATAGTTACTACCACCTACGTAAACACCTTACCCAAAATTTTACCTTGGACCAGATAATACATTACAGTGGCGGCTGGTGGTTGAAAAATTTGGGGGTTGCAGTTGGGTTGGATGGTTTTGAATTGTTTTATTCTCTGAATAGAAAATGTCCAAGTCTCCTCCCCTCCGAACAATACACAAGGAAAACACAATAATGAAATTTTAGTGTCACACCCACATAACCACATATATTTATTGTATAAATATTTTTTAAATTTACGATTAAATATCCTGTTACCTGACTTTACACTCTGATTAAAATTTGAAAGGTCTGGTGCATTACAAATTCCAACCTTTAACGCTATGGGGGGCCAGAGGCTATTTAAGACCACGGTACAAGTACGACATTATCGCGTTTTACGCAATACTATACTTTATTCAGACGATCACTTAATAAATATAATACATAAATATTGCTCTTAAGCCGTATTTTTACTCACATATTTATTTTATTTTATACCGATTAAATAGATGGTGAAACTGTTTACTATTATTTTATTTCCCAGATCTTTTTACAATAATCAACAGTAAAAATAAATTAGAGAATACAAATAGAGAAACTTTATATCTTCACGTAGAATTAATATTTCGACAGTCGACAAGAATCAACTAAACGTATCTTTTCTACTTTCATATTGTGTTTAGTATTTCTAAGCACATGAAAATATGGATTATTAAGTTTCAAAGGGACGATAATTTTTCTCGGGCCTTGTCCAAAAATCGTCACAAAACAATTGTGACAGCTTATAAGCGGGGAAATTTTGAGCGTTTAACTTTACTGGTTTGGCTTTTACCATAACCTTATGTAACTAAACATGTCCCCAAGTTTCATTTAAAACCGTGATCCGCACAGCTACTCGCCTTGTCAGTGCGGTTTTTAATATTTCTCTTGCTCGGAAAATTTTATTTATTCGTTCGAAAATGAGAATTTGTAAATGGTCGGGCATGCCCCCCCCCCGACACGATGGCCCGGGGCTTTAGCCCCCCCCATCCCCCTTATTCCGGCACCGATCTTCCTACAAGTATTACACATTCACATACACTAATCAGTAACACGTTCCGGTCAGAGAGAGAGAGGGTATTTGAAACAAAGTTGCTCTGTTTATTCTCTTTAACGATAGAAAGAAAGAAAGAAAGAAATAAAATCAGTTTACAGTTACCGAGTTTCATTGCCTCAACAAGATTTACATCTTCTTCAGTCTACTTCAAAGGGTTACACGGTTTCCTTTGATTTCTGAAGCATACGATTGGGCGTTTTACGCAGACCCAAGCTGGCAACCGGCTTCTCCTTTTATGTGCGACAAGCGTTGCCCTCGCGATCGAAGTCTTTACGATTGTTCCCGACGACGACGTATCTTAATCTTCAATGTCAGCAGCTTTTCGAACAGACGCTGAATGTCTTTGTGTCAAGCCGGGGGCGTAAACGGCTTGCACAGTAATTAGCGTTTACAACGTCGGAATACGTTTACGTTATTGTTCTTGGATCGATTCTTGTACGAACGCGCGAGAACTCGCTGGTATTTTTTTTCTCTGTTTCGATAACATCCTTCTCTGTTTTATAACGCCGCGCCGCCGCCGCGCCTTTTCTTTATCACTTCTCTTCCTATCGGGCAGTGTCATGTTCAGTGTTCTTCTCGAGTCCTTCACCTAATGCACACCCAACGCATCGTTTCCAACAACTAATGGACACGACAGTGGCGTAACTGCCGGGCCCGCAATGCGGGGACCTTCGGACTATTTCCTATAATTTTCAAAATTATTTCTAAACACCGGGTTGTTAGGCCGCGGTCGCGGGGTGGTTGCGAAAATTCATCTGCATCTCGTCGGTAACGTTCTGATTCCCCTACCTCGGGGGTCTTCTTCAGAAGCGACACAGTACGCAAAAACCGTAGCCGCAGATCTTCGCCGAACTATACCCGACGACACTTGTTGCTTCCTTCTACCCGAAACATTTATAATTTATAAACTTTTGGTGTCCGCACAAAGTTGTTGTCTGAAACCACCAGCCAACCTGAAGAAAGGCAAATTCTTAAATATGGGTGTCCTGCTCACAGCCACTAGCCTTATACACCAGTTCAGTGGTCACTGACTACGAAACCTTTGTGCAGCCTTCTGCACTGAAGATGGCCGTCGAAGGCACGGCCGAAACGTTTGCACCAAACGACCTTGAACCACGACCTTACAGGCCGGCAAGCCGAAGTTCTCACAACACTGAAGCCGGCCGTGAAAGCCTCGGACAGAATTTGATTCTTAAATAGCTTTTTGCGTCTTTTTGCGTTGTTTCACAGGTTTCAAACGAACAAACTGTACAGTGTTTTAATTCTTCTCTCACCGGATACATCCCGGAACGGTTGATACCATTCCTAAGCGGTTGGTACCAATCCATACATACCCATCAGTCGTTATATTGTGGGTAAGTAGAGTTGAATCCGGATGACATATAAAGGAGGAAGAAGGTACAGTGGCGTAACTACGGGGGTACGGGGGATCAGGGAACCCCTCCCCCCCAGAGCTATAATGACTTAACGTAAACCTATTTTTACCCCAGTTGCATGTGTTGAAATAAATCTTATAAATTACTGTAGTAATAAAAGGAATTACAATATTTTTGCTGATGACCAATTACTTTTGGCTCACGATTTTGAAGACGCAGGGTACATGACTAGAGAATTGATACAGGAATATGAGAAATTGGGACTAAAGTTAGGCTAAATATGAATAAAACAAAATACATGGGAATAGGTGACTTTCATCAATACCTGATATTGGAGGAAGACATGATTTCATATACGTTACAGAGGAATACATGTATTTCGGAGTGAAACTTACGGCCAGTGGGAAGCACGACAAAGAAATACAATCCAGAATTAATTTGAGAAAGATGGGTATATCTACATTAAATGAAATCATGTGGGATAAGAAAATTACAGCAAAAACTAAAATCAAAATATTTAAAACCATTTTTAGGAGTATCATGACTTACGGCTCAGAAATCTGGACTACTAATAAACACACAAGAACAAAATTAATGACAGCAGAGATGGACTTTTGGAGACGTTCGGCAAGAGTATCCAGACGTGAGAAAATTATAAATGAAGTTATTAAGGACAGAATGAATGTGAAAAATGCATTTGTTGAATTTAACCAAACAAAAAAATTACAATGGTATGGACACACCAAAAGAATGGCACAGGAAAGATTGCCAAGGAGAGTTATAGAATGGACCCCACCAGGAAGAAGGAGAAGATGAAGGCCACCTAATCGCCTGGAAAGAAGGAATTCAGACTATACTGAGGGAACGAGAAACTGAATAAGTTCTTTGGATGGACAAGCAGCTGCGGATGATAAGAATTCAATTGTTTCTGTAACCTTTGGTTTCGGAAAATGTGTAAACATTGTGCAGCAGTAACAACAATAATAATAAAGTAATGTGCCAGTAAAAGGCTGTAATGTGTCTTACATTACAAACGATGATGTGGTGAAGAAGCTCCACAAGTCCAAACACGTGTGTGGGATTGTCAGAACTCTAAAATCAACGAGTAGAGGTCCTTTTAGCGTGGTAATGGCGAAGAAGACTACAAGAATTAATTTTAAAAACACACACACTCATGATACGCTTTTGTTCTTTGCTCGTGTTACCGGTTAAAGTTCTTAAAGACTTTTTTGTATTCACAGTTTATTTCTCTGTTATTTTTCAAAAGTTATTCAGGTCGCGCGCGCCCTCGCTTACGTGTTGTCGTTTTAATATTGCGAGCTCTACAGCGCCTCCTAAATCGCGTAGACAATTAACCCCGTCAACAAACACCGCGTGAAGACGGAAGCCGGCAACAAAACGTCGTTCCTTTTAAACTGATTTGCGTTGCGACAACACTCCTGCTGCTGCTTCTCAAATTCGCCCCCTTTTCTGCTGCTTGAGCTAATACACGCCACGGCGCAAAGTACGTACTATGTGAACGGAATATAAAACAGACACAAACTGGCGGGCGCTGATTCACAACCAACAGGATTTGACGTACGAGAAAAAATAACATCGGTCCGTAGTTAAGTGCTCTGTCAGCGTCGGTGCTGTGGCGAGAAGTTATTTTACATAAAACTGAATTCCGCAGCAGCGGCAGCAGTGGCTGAATAAAAAAAAAACTCTAAGACGCGGAAGAGTTAGAGAAAAGAATAAAAATGGGGTAACGTTCTTAAAATATTAGTTTTTCTTTCCCGCTTTTATCTGCCAACTTAATATTAATACAAAAAATAAAGCGCTAAGAGACAAACAGACCGCGCAAAGAGGTTACAAATTTTCATATTAAGTTATATAATATAATTGTCACAGTTCTGACGCAAGCGGGCAGAGTCACCGAGATATGCAAGCAAACTGTTCCATTCATTATGCGCGTGTAAGAATTTAATAAAAGAGAAGAAGAATAATAAGAAGAAAACATTATTAAAAGTTTTCATGATTTTTATTGTATTTTTATGCAGGAAAAAGAAGAATCATATTGATTTATCCGATGTGATTGTCTTTTCTATCGCCACTGCCAGCTAAATCAGTATTTGAGTTTTTAATAAAACTGGAAAATGACTGACATAGACAACGAACCCAGACTGACTACACAGAACATAACACAATAAAACTTCTTCTTCTATCAGATCCGTCTGTACGTTTTACAACCGAGGACTGATTTGATGGCGTATATTTCTATACACGACATTCAGTCCGACACCAGTAAACTGGCATAACGATCGGACATTACGCGAATAAACTTCTTCTTCTTCTTCTTCTTCTTCTTCATCTACTTGCGTTACAACCCAACGTGGGTTTTAGGCCTTTCAACGATTTTTCTCCATTCAGCCCTCTCATTACACAGTCTTCTCCATCTTCTTACCCCATATTCCTCAGATCCTCCTCAACATTTCCGATCCACCTCTACCTTGGCATTCCTCTTGATCTCCTACCTACTGACCTGCAATCTTATTTTTCTGGGAATTCCGTGTTGTTCCATCCTCTTTAAGTGTCCCAGCAAGGCTATCCTTCTACCCTTTATAAACATTACTATATAAGTTCCGTGTACTTCATGTACTTACTTCATGATTCCATCGTATTTTCCACGAGCCGTCGTTATTTTTCACTGCAAAAAATGTTTCTCAGTATTTTTTGTTCCCATATTATTAGATGTGGCTTTTTAGTAAAAGGCTTCGTATATCTTGGGACATATGTCGATGCTGAGAATAACTGCACAAAAGAAATTGAAAGAAGAATTCTGGCTGCTAATAGAAGCTATAAACATTTAAATCAAGACTATTAACCACAGAAACTAAAGCCACGCTTTATAAGACATTGGTAAGACCTGTACTGACATACGGCTCTGAGTGCTGGGTTCTCACGAAAATTGATGAACATAGGCTGGCTGTGTTTGAAAGGAAGACACTGAGAAGGATTTATGGGCCAATTCAACAGGACGTAGTCTGGAGAAATGGAAATAATAATGAATTATGTATGCTAAGTACAATGGCATTACAGTTATCCGATTTGCCAAAATTAATAGATTAAGATGGTCAGGACATGTTAAGAGAATGGATGACGAACGTACGGCAAAAAGAATTATGAGACACAATCCAACAGGAAAAAGGAAGATTGGAAGACCGAAGAACAGATGGTTGGACCAGGTCGGGAGTGATGCGAGAGAAAGCTGGGCGCAGTGAATTAGTGGCGGATGGCTGAGGACAGGAATAAGTGGAGACAATTTCTTTTGGAAGCTAAGACTCGATCTGGGCTGTAGAGCCAAGGATGTACGTATATGTATGTATATTCTTAGATAGTGTTCGTCTATTTGCGTTAGTAGTACACAGGTTTTAAATGAATAAACTGCAGTGTTTTGATTCTCTTACTGAGTGTTTCCCGAAACCAGTGGGTTTCTAAGCGGCTGATACACGTACATACCCATCCGTCGTTACGTTGTGGGTAAGTAGAATTGAATCCGGATGACATAGCAAGGAGGAAGAAGGTACAATGGCGTAACTAGGGGTGGAGGGAGGGTTCAGGGGGGAACAACTCCTCTCCCCCAGAGCTATGAGTTATTAAAAATTTCATCGAAATTCCATAATGACTTAACGTGGACCTATTTAAAATAAAATAAACGCTATAAATTACTGTAGAAATAAAACGAATTACAATATTTGTAAAATTATAATGTCACGTAATGTAATGTGCCCGTGGAACGTAACGGACAGTAATATATCTTACAAACAATGATGTGGTGAAGAAGCTGCACAAATTTATCCATATTTGTGTGATCGTCAGGAGATCTCTAAAATTAAACGACTAAAGAAACACGCCTAAAGTGCTACAAGGTGATGGCACTCCCCACGCTTCTCTATGGGACTGAGAATTAGGACTTTAACGAAATCGCATGGCAGTCGTATTCAAGCGGCAGAAACGAGATTTCTCGGACACGTGGCAGGATCGCAAGAGAACGGCAGAAGCTGAATATTATGAGTATACTCGACAGTCGGCCGTTTGTCTGTCTGTTTGGGACATATATCACAATAACGTTTGAACGTAACAACCGATTTTTCGTAAATCACAGCATGCGTATTTCTTAATTTTATCCTACACAGCCCTATTGATTTTCAGAGTGATCCCCCCCCCCCAAAACAGAGTGGTAGAAAAAATGTTAGGGGTCAAACTTGTGAAAAATCACATGATGGTGTGGGCGTATCAAAATTAAAGGGAATTTCAATCACAATCTCAATATCGAGTTTATTTTTGAAAATTTCAAAACTTTTGGACGTCGGGGTGCAAAAAGTGAGGACTTTTGATAAAATCGCAAAAATTCATGTGTAGTATCAATTAAGTAAAAATATCGGTATGGAGAACTATACTTGATTTCCATATTCTAAGATTTATATTTAAAATCATTTACTTGAATTCGGTTCGATTATTTCTAACAAGTTAGATTTGTTCCTTGTAAATAGTGTTTTATGTCTGACAAATTGAAATGAAATATTTGCATAGGAACTACTTCTTTGTTGCCGGTAACATAGTACACATATATATAAAAATTATCCCCTCCCCCTTCAACTATCATTTTCATTTATAGAAAATTACCACATCCCCCTTCAACTACTCTTTTCATTTATAGATATTTCATCTACCTTTCTGCAATGGATTATTATGACCTTCTTTTCAGGATACTTTATTTATCAAAATTGAGTACTCTACTCTTGTTAAAACGTTGCAGGTAAACTACCCCTTCCCCTTAACCGATCTTCACTAAAATCAATAGGCCTTGAGTCCTCTACAATTCAGGAAAGTATGCAGTAAATTATTTGATCCTGTTTGAATTTGCGGCAGTTATCGTTCGCCATAGAAAAAATTCTACACACAGACACTTTTCGGAAAATGACTTTTCTTCATGTTTTTAGGGTAGTACAATGAGTCAGCCCTTATCTCGAACATGATTTTTGTCGCGATCCCCATACTTCCATTTCCTTACGGAACATGGAAGTAAAAAAAGAGAATTTTAACTAACAACTGAATGTAGTGTTACGTTTTGGAAATTTCAGAATTTTTGGACCACAGGGCCTAAAAAACATAACAAAATTAAAAAAAAATTGTGATAATCCAGTAGAATGTAAGACTAAAATGAACCCAAATCTGATGTTTTAAATTTTTAGTGTTTATTGCATGATTGTGCGGTGTACAGTTGTATTACTAAAAGAAACAGTAATTCGGAGTTTTGTGATTTCAATTTTTTGTATTTTAATTTTTAATAATGTAATTTTGAAAATGAAAAACTATCTAATATATGAATTTAAGTAATAATAAATTTGCTTTGTTCAAAACAGTGAGCGATTTCCGCAGTTCAGGGGGAGCGTGCTAGTTTATTTTACGACATTACAACTGCAGAAAAGTTTTGCGTTTACCCGTCGAGTATCGGGTCGGCGGCGGCTGCGGCTGTAACTCGTTGCAGTCAAGTAGTATTTGTAGAACACCTTGAAAATGTCACGACCTTCTAGATCCCGTTGTTCGTTGATGATCCTATTACGGACAAGTTACCGCCGCTACGGACATGTTCTTTCTTAATGCCTGTCAGCTGGCCGGCCGCGTCTTCGATTCACTTTCTCGATTTTTGTTGTCTCTTAAGCTGTTCCCTCCTGCTTCACTGCCAATTACATCGGAATACGTTGATCAACATCTCTCTCAACTTAATATTTTATACCTTACATTTCATTGTTTTCGCAATTGCACGACGTGCACATTTCCGAATATTGCATGAGTATTTGTTTTTTATTATAAACAAATAACGTGAGGAAGCTTTGCCATCTGACTGCGAGAAACGTTTTATATATATATTTCAATATCAAAAATTCCGATTTACATATAGTTACGACGGTCTGACGGATCGTCGTACTGTACGGTGGAAACGAAATACAGACACCAAAATGAAGTCACTAATTACCAGCTTTAATTAGTCACAAATAACAATTTGAAATCAACAAGGGGTTACTCTCGTACAATAATTTTTGTTAGATTCGTCCACACGCAGTAATAATGTCAATTATTAGAGTTCCGGACTAATTATAACACAACAATCGCTTTCCACCAATCAGCAACAACCACTTGATCCGCACTCTACAATCTCTCCAGGTGTAACTAACTAAGCCGGCTGCTGTTGCTTATATATAGCCTGCAGGTGTTCCAGAATAATTTTCCATTCTTTTGGCGGCGTTCTGGCATAATTTGCCTTGTTAAGAGTGCTCTCGAACAGTGTGGAAGCTACTTGAGTGCACGGCCTTGGCAGAGACACTACATCTGTTCAGTTAGCTGAGAAACGTGTACAACTGTTACGTAACTGCACCTGCCGACTTTTCGTAAGCGTTACGTAATTGACGCAGCTATATATATTTTTTAAGTTACTGCCTAACTTGTGACGTCCAGTTGATGTAGCTAATCCACACCGACTTAGCATATAAGCGACCCGCCACATTAACATATAACTTTTATAAAAGAATTTACATCCGGGCCGTTTGTCGTGGTCGAGATTGCTTTGTCCTGTCATTGTCTAAACATCATTACTGTCAATACGAAACAAGCTGTTGGTGTACAACACTGTTTTCAAGCCTGAGTGGACATACGGCTTACAGCTTTGGGAAACTGCATCTACAGTAAATCCAATATCGCCATAATGGAAAGGTTTCAGTCCAAGGTGTTGCGTGCCACAACCAACGCACCGTGGTTCATCAGCAACAAAGACATCTATAGGGACCTGGACCTGCCCTCAGTAAGTGAAACCATTGCGATGTTCAGCGAAAGATATGTGAAACGGCTTGAAGAGCACACGAATCCTTTAGCCATAAATCTACTGGACAACAGCCTACAGACAAGACGTTTAAAGCTAACATTTCCTCTGGACTTACCTAGACTCTAACACTATAAATATATTGTACATAAAATGTTACTTTTAAATACTCAGAGAACTAGTCAATGGACTAGTTCTCTTCATGTCATGTATTTCTGTGAACAATTATGCTTATTGTTATGTATTAACAGATTGCATAAATAAACGTAAAAAAAATGTCTAAACGTTTCGGCCACCCACCGGAAGCCTTCTTCAGTAGAACAAAGTTTATAAAGTTTATAAGGTGTTTGACAAAAGGATGGAGATTGATTTTACCTCGTTTAGGAGTGCATTCAGCTCTCCAGCCTTTTGTTTTGGGAACTAGACCGCTTCGACCGGTTTTGAATTTGATTTTGGGAGACGCACACCACTACAGGCCGACCGTTGAGAAGCGTGGAGGCAGCCAGGTAGAAGACAGTGGAGTTCATGAGCGGTTGATTGTGTGACTGTAGTGTAGGATAGTCATTTAGAGTGAGAAGGGATGATTGGGTTAAGTGGGTGCCAAACTAGAAAAGTGGAACAGTCAGGCCGAGCAGCGCAAGACACTAAAGATGGAGGTTAGCGCCAAAATGACGTCGAGGGAATGGAGGGGGACACTCATTTAGTTGAGCATGGGACTTGGTGTGTGGTAATGGGGTATTGTCACATTAGGGGATCGGCGCGGGTTGGTTGTAAACTTGGTATTTGATGTTAGCTGTTTATCTGTTGATTATAGGCAGTTCGTTTGCGATATCCAGTAAGCGGTTTATGGGGGAAAAGGGGTCTTTACATGTTCGTAGTGGATCTGTTGATGGAAGCTGCTACGGGCTGGAAGGAGGCACGGTTTTTGGCAGTCCTAGCACATTCCCTGTGTAGGAAGCAATCGAGGGTGTTTTTTGTAGGAAGGAATTAAGTCCTCTTTATAAGAAAGACCAATTATAGAGAACTTTTTATTGTTAGGCCGAAGACTCACAGAAATTAATGAAGGTGGAAGCGAATTAAAGGACTATTAGAGAATGGCAGTAACCAAGTAACCTGAACAGTTTGAAATCGAACCACCAAACCTGGTAATAGTTAATCGGCTTAGATATGTGGGCTGTTGGATTGCAGAAGGTAATGAAGAAATAAATGAAATAAGGAAAACGATACAGACCGCAAATAGAGCATGTGCTTCGTTGACGTCTGTATTCAAGACAAGGAATATCCACCGTCAGTCCTAGGTCGCATTATATAAAGTTATGATTAGACCGGGTGATAACATATGGCAGCGAGACTTGGACTCTGAGTAAACGAGCCGCTAACATAATCAATACCTTTGGAAGGAGACTTTTGAGGAGAATATATGGACCAATCCAAGTCACTGGGATATGGAGAATACGTCACAATGAGGTACTATACATGCTATATAAACTACCACCATCCGACTGCATATATTGCAGTGGGAAGGACACATCATTAGGATGGAAGGCAACTGAATACAAGGAAGGTGCTGTTTAGCAAATCGAGGCCTGTCACAAGACCCAAGCATCGCTGGATTGAAGGAGTGGCAAGAGATGCTGATACTTTACTTAAAACGATGAACATCAGCCGCCAAGGACATGGAAAAATGGAAGCGGATATTTTGGAAGGTAAGATTCGACCCCGAACTGTGATGCCATAAAAGAAGAAGAAGAGAATGGCAGTGTAATAGCATTGAAGACTGTAGTTGTCGATAATGTTGACCAGTCGCAACAGATATTCGTTTCGGTTAACAGGCCGCCTATTAACCATTAGTGTTGTTATATAGGCCTATTCGAGTTGATGAGTTTTTTACGGCGTTGTTAATATTTAACGGTTGTAACCAACAACTAACAACTCGTGCCGTTAAATCTGTGTAGGGTGGGAGGGAGGGGGAGGTGTCTTCTTTCTTCACGCAACACAATCGCTTACAGCTGTCGCAATAAAAACGACGGCCGTCTTAACGTTTTATTGACATTTAATAGTCTCTGTGTTGTCATCACGCAGTTTGCACACCACACACACACCGAGCGTAGTGAAGTATTTGTGTGCGCGCGCGTATTGCGTGAAGTAACGTCGACGACAATCACGTTCGGTTTGATGACGTAAACGGGAGAATGGAAGACAAAAAAAAATACCAATATCTGATTACGTCGGCCGATAGGGAGCCATGTTTAGCGGTGGTGTACGCGCGCGCGCGCTCGAATGTTTGTCTACTATCTTGCTGCTGGAAGCTTCGCTCAGATTGTTTGGCTTACGTTAGTATTGTTTTTTACTTCCATGCCATAAGGAAATGGAAGTGTGGTGATGGCGAAAAAAATCGTGTTCGAGATAAGGGCTGATTCTGATTGTACTACCCTCAAAACATGAAGTCATTTTTCAAAAAGTGTCTGTGTGTAGAATTTTTCATATGGCGAACGGTAACTGCAAAAAATTCAAACATAATCAAATAATTTACTGCATACTTTCCTGAATTGTAGAGGACTCAAGGCCTATTGATTTTGGTGAAGATCGGTTAAGGGGAAGGGGTAGTTTACCTGCAACGTTTTATGTTTTAACAAGAGTAGAGTACTTCATTTTGATAAATAAAGTATCCTGAAAAGAAAGTCATAATAATCCATTGTAAAATGGTAGATGAAATATCTATAAATGAAAAGGGTAACTGAAGGGGTAGGAGGTAATTTTTTATGTGTACTACGTTATCGGCAACAAAGAAGTACTGTACGTAGTTTGTTGTTAAAATTCCTTCCCGCGCTGTTTGGCCGTAGCCTAACGTTTTCTGCAAAACCAGACGTTTCGGCAGTGCCATCGACTGCCATCATCAGTGAAAATCGAGTGCGCTAACGTGAGATGGTATAGTGACCACAATACTGTGGTTTTGCCTGAAGAAAGAAGTGAAAAGAAGTAGTTTTTTATGGAAATATTTCATTTCGAAAGTGATTTTAAATATAAATCTTAGAACATGGAAGTCATGTATGGTTCTCCATACCGATATTTTATCAGATCATAATCATCTTCTTCTTAACGGTTTTAGGCTTTAGCGGCCTAATCCTATTCCACAGTCCACCTCTTCTTACGGCTACCAACGTTTCTTCTGCCTCTAGGGTTGTAATCTTTCGCCACCTTCGGTATTCTACTTTCTTAAATTCTACTCATGTGTTTAATCTATTTTCTTCTGTTTTCTTTAATCCTTTCATTAACTACCAGAAATATCTGAAGGACTTCTTATCTCCTCATTTCTTATATGATCTCGTCTAGGCCTATTACACCTTTTAACTGATCTCAGAAATTTCATTTCTGTTGTTTGTATCTTCTGTTCATCTTTTTTCTTGATGACCCAAGTTTCAGAACCATACGGTAGTGTAGTAGGCGCTGCTAGTGTATTAAAATTTTATTTGGGTTTCTGTTCTACATTTATTTCCCAACGTTCTACAAATCGTTCCACACATTCTTGTGAAATTCGTCACTTTATTTTCTATATCTCTATCTTGACCATAAGTAATGTCACGTCCAAGATTGTTGAAATGTTTTACTTGTTCTATGCATGTTCTATTACTTGTTTTATTGTTAACAAAAAAATTGTAACATAATTTGCAATCGAGGATATGTTTAATATTGCTAGTCTTTGGACAAGCCTCAAACAACACGAAAAAAAAGTTTTTCAGTTATGCTGACCTAATCTTACTGGTACGTCTTTATAGGATTTCCTACTACTGTATTTCTTACATTTTAAAAGTGTTGAATTCTGCGCTTCGGAGCGCGAAAATAACGCATAAAATAAAAAGAAAATGGTTTATTTGGAACGTATTGTCGCCTACGGCTCTGATTCCAACGTGGGAGATGATTCCAAAAGTGTTCTGGGGTGTCCAGGCTCCAGTGTGTTAGTAACGAACACAACACGAGGAAACGTCGTGTACAGGAAATACTTCGTTGGCACAGAAACTTGTTAAACTGGGTTCTCACTCAGGAACCCAGGAGACGAGACCCAGAAACTTCACTCAGAAACGAGATTGTGGAAGAGGAGATACTTGACGATATGGGGAAAAAGGTTTGCTGGCAGAACAGAAGCTTCTGGACGCGAGGTACGTCAGCAGCAGTTAAGAAGTCGGACAATGTTGGATGAATTCTGAAAGTGTTGGAACACTGTGCGTAGTGTTTCTACAACTTTGTCGTGTTTACTTGCTAAACTGCTACTTGTCATGTTCCGGACTAGGCCTTTCAGTGTTTCCACCATATTCAAGTCTTAAACCACGACCTTGGTGACCCTTCAGGTCGTGGTTTAGGACTTGAAAATGGTGGAAACATTAAAAGGCCTCGACTGGAACATGACAAGTAGCAGTTTAGCAAGTAAACACGACAAAGTTGGAATTACAGAGACTGCTAATTAAAAGAACAAGACGAACAATGTAGTGTTTGTGTTGGGCCATTTTGAAGATCGTACACATAAAAGACAAGGTACAAACATTTACGAATATTTGTCGAGAGATTCGTAGAAATCTTATAAATAAATGAAGTCGCAACACAAGAATTAAATTTTATAAGACAATAGCAACACCCACGTTGCCATATGCGAGTGAAGTGTGGGTCTTGACGAAAAACGAATACGACAAGATACAGAGTGCTGAAATACTGTAAACTATACATTGCAAGATAGAAGAAGGAATGAGGACTAGAAGCAGAACTAGAAGTAAAAGATATAAATGCAATTATTTCACCTTATAAAAGACAATGGTGTGATCACTGTGAAACGCCCCCTTGTACCCAGAATATTTTTCCACCCACCTTTTCTAATCACTAAAAAAAAAAATTTTTTGGAGGCGTAACTTAATATTTAGGACTAGGCCAGTGGCCTAGATTGGAAAAAAATTAGTGCTGAGCCATAGTGACAGGTCTCGCAAGAAAACGGCTGATCAACAGTAACAGTAACAAGATTTATTTAAGTCCTTTTTTGAACAATAGTTTACAATCTTTCTTTTTTTTTTTGATAAGAGTTCCATTCAGCTCTTTCTTTAAATTTCACATAATGATTTAAGTCACAAAAAGTGTCACAGTATTTGCAGTCACTCGGCGGAGTAATTACATGAAATATTTCAAAGTATTTTCTAAAAATATAACAATGGGATGCCAACCTCCCTAAATTATGAGTATTATAATTCTGACTTTAACTTCCTCTATTTTATAACAGTTTGCATTGCATGAATAATGCAGGAACTATTTATAAACACATAACAAGTATAAATGTCTGGGGCAAACAATCCATGATAATTAAATGATACAATAATAATCGATAATTAGAAAAATAATGATTAATAATTAAATTCAAAGAAACATAACTCGAGTGTGTCGCAGTACTTACATCTCCCTGTTCCCCATTACTGGGATTACTCACATCAACGGAAAACCCTCATCACAGTAACCGAGGTTTAAGTAGTTAAAAAAAAGTAATTAGATTTAAACTAATCAGCTAATGAAACCAATTGAAAGTGAACTAGTAGTTGAAATAAAATTAAGTATCACATATTAAGTTACGTGTAAGTTAATTAAATTAAAATAAGGTGTAAACTAATCAAGTAGAGGAATTAACGGAATAAAATACATTTTGAATAAAAACCGAACCAGCAAAATGACCAAATAAAGAAAAATTTTAAATTGTGAAAAATTAGAGAACAAATAGAAACATGCAAGATTCCCGGTCACCTGGCAGGCAGATGCAAGCACTCTGCGAATATTACATTTTCTTAAGCTCAGAATATCGTTAAAAAAAGGTTTTAAACTGTTTTGTCTTTTTACAGAACTAGAATGAAATATTTAAATAATTGAAAGGTAACCCATGACTCTATATAAATCAAAGCACAAATGCTTGTAAGCTACTTATAACCGAGTCAGTAATGTCCACACTTCATCATGTTTTCACTAAACATGTTCCGGAATGTTAAACATGAGTTTAATATTGAGGTATAGATTTTAGCGTGTGTGTTGCCCGACAATCTGCTGAGCATTTCGAGTGTGATTTCAGTTACATAATGAAATTTTCCCACCTGATCTTTCGGCGGACACTACAGACGTTCCTGCATGTTCGTGGCGTGTGACAGACGAGGCCGCATGGCGTTGGGGGTTTTCTTACGCAGGCTCTGCGGATGGGCGTAGATGAAGTGTGCCCATGACCTTGACCTCTTTCCCCTCGACTAGGCGGAGAAACCTGAAGCTCTTTATGAAGCTTACCTAAGCATAGTCAAGTGCGCCATCATAATCCAGCCGCCCCTGAGGTTGAACGAGAAAAGAGAGCACGACGCACGTCGCGACGTTAACTTATACAAACCCCGACGCAGCTGACTAAATTTCGTTAATAAGCGAAAACCACCGCCTTCCCAATGACGTCACCCCTCACGGTAGCAGTGGACAAACTTGATTTCAGTATCAATGCTTACATCGAACAAACCGCGATAGCGCGCCGCACGCACGGAAAATAAATTTAAGTGGCCGTGGTGTTTACTTTTCGATATCACCACGGCACAACTGATCATTTACAGAGGATAACAGAAGATCGGTTATCAGACGGCCGGCCAGACCCACTAACGGCATCAGACCCACGGCCGGCCAGTAACAGCACGTCGATGGTCAAGATTACTGTCGAGCTGAATGAGCGGAACGGATGGCCTTTGGAAAATGTAAGAAAAGCGTAAAAAAATTCCGAATTTTTTTCGTTAGTATTGGACGATATAGGGGAGAAAATAACGAATTACCTCAAGGACACGGTAAATAAAACTTCTTAAAAATAAACACACTGATGTACACTGTAGTAAATAAATTCCCTTTTGTCTGATTGTCTTTCCCTCTCTCTCCCTATTTCTCTTTCAGTTATTTCAGCGAGGATTAACAAGTGACACCTAGTAAGAATGACATAATTTACTGCTACATAAAACTCAGCGACTACTCTTGTGCCTATTGCTGTCTGTATATATACAGACACAATAAGTACTTTGAGCTCAAGAGTTACTATCCCCCCCCCCAAAAAAAAAATAATAATAATAATAAAAAGAAAATAAACTTGGCGATAAGAAGGAACAAGTCTCTAATGTCCTGTCGTATAACAAGAATTAAATACACGGACAATATTATATCGCTCCAAAATATGAAAACGAATAGGCTAAAGTTTTGCCGATTGAACTCTGACATTTCGCCACCACTCGACCAGTTACGTTTAGAACGAAATTCAACTTGACTTGGTGACGATATACCAGCACCGCATACTGTGATGTTCTACCGCGGAGTTCCGAGTACAATCAGTACTAACTTGAGTAATATAATTAATAAATATATTACGTACTTTTGAAACTGATATTGTATTACATTTCTAGAGTAACATTAATTAAATATAATGTATTACATTATATTTAACCCGAGCAACTCGGTGCTGCTCGGGTTAAATATAGGAGAAAGGTAAAAGATTTTGAATTTACTTGTATTTCTTTTTTGAGTGGTATTAATCTAAAAAAAATCGGTATGGAGAACCATACATGACTTCCATGTTGCAAGATTTATATTTAAAATCATTTACTTGAATTCGGTTCGATAATTTGTTTAAAAAAAAAATCCTCCATGTTGTACACCGAGTTTTTTTTTGACAATTGGAATGAAATATTTCCATAGAAACTACTTCTTTGTTACCTGTAACGTAGTACACATATAAATAAAAAAATTGTCTCCTCCCCCTTCAACTATCATTTTCATTTATAAAAAGAACCCCCTACTCTTTCAACTACGCTTTTCATTTATAGATATTTCGTCTAATCCTATAGAGGATTATTATGACCTTCTTTTCAGGATACTTTATTTCTCAAAATTAAGTACTTTACTCGTGTTAAAATGTAAAACGTTGCAGGTAAAATACCCCTCCCCCTTAACCGATCTTCACCAAAATCAATAGGTCTCGAGTCCTTTAAAACTCAGGTAGCCTATATCGTATATGCAAAACATTATTTGATTCTGTTTGAATTTGCAGCAGTTATCGTTCGCCATAGAACAAATTCCACACACACACACACACACACACACACACACACACACACACACACACACACACACACACACACACACACACACACACACACACACACACACACACACACACACACACACACACACACACACACACACACACACACACACACACACACACACACACACATCGAAAACGACTTTTCTTCATGTTTTGAGGACAGTATAATCAGAATCAGCCCTTATCTCGAACACAATTTTTTTCGCCATCACCATACTTCCATTTCCTTATGGAACATGGTAGTAAAAACAATATGATAAAAAGTATGATACCATCGGTTCTGTACGGTAAACATATCGACACCCATGCCGAGTTTTACGAAAATCTGTAGATGCGTTCAAAAGTTATCGTGTTACATACTGACTTTTCCATTTCGTCGTGATCCAGAAATGGTAATTCTTGTTTTACATACCGCAAATAGACAGACAGACATACAGACAAATGTAAAACAGTCGAGTTCAAACTGAGACTCGCTTCGCGTGTTCAGTAAGCTAATTTGCGAATAGAGTTTTGTCTTCCTGGCCACCGAACCCGAACCTCATCACTTGAATCAGGTTAATGAATCGAAACGTCCTTACCGGGCTTGTGCAAGGTACTCCTCTCAGTCAAGGGAAGGCTGAAATTTGTGACCCTAGGACTTGCGTAAACATTTTTAACCACGTTTCTGTCATTTGCCGCACTTGTTATGTAAGATCTTAACAGAAATGACACCACGATTATTGCAAACACAGAGAGCTGAGTAAGTAGAAAAACTTTGATCCGAAATTCGCGTTTGTGGTCAAGTTTCTGCCGTAGTAACTATGCGGCAAGATTTTGCCGCCACGGCAACGATTCCCACCACTGCTCTCCCCCAAAACAAACAACAAAACCGCCAAATTATCGCGTTGCGCCAGTTCGCCGTAAATCATGTCTAGACGCGGAGGCAATTACGAAATTAAATATTCACCACTGTTTCTTGAATCTGTGCCTGAAAAATTATAACATGGCGTGACTGCGGAGAATTTATCATTCTAAGGCCAACGACTTGAAAATATGAAAAATACCTAGGCTTAATGCCATTAGAGAAGAAATTCTTATCATTTCAGTAGCTATGTGGCCCATTTATTTGAATATAGGCCTATACAACTTGTCATGCAGACTTATATGGAGCATCATCAATTAGTTACCTTGTACACACACACACACACACACACACAAACGTTGACACTTAATATAAAAGCAAAAAACAACATGTAGGCCTGCTTTTAAAAAAGGGGTAAAATTATAAAATTGATTACCGAGTTTTATTTTCTGGAAAATGAATTTTATTTTGTACCTATTTTTTGTACGTAAAATAAAAACCATTATCTCTGGGATTAAAATTATTAAGATTTCAACGCCGGAAATCTTGGGGGCGTTGGTGGGCGCATCTTGATGGGGGACTAAATTCAAGGAACTGCCGGAGACTTCAAAATTCTTAAATACGGCTCGGATCAAAATACAATTGATTTTTTTTTTTTTGAACGAGAGTATATTTTTTATTATTTATTATTATGTTTAGACAGTTTATTTTAGATTACTCTGTCATCTCCAGAAATCTTCTTCTTCTATCAGGGAATAGGCGGTTCCGATCCCGAAGGAATATATATATTTCACCAACGATTCCTAGGTCTCCCTATACTTCATTGTCCAATGGGTCTGTATTGTCAAACTTCCTTAGACAACCTGCCATCAGGCATCCTATTCAGATGAGCAATCCATCTCTCTTGTTTTCTGCAATACGATTTTGGATACCAAAAATGTTCAACTATTTACGAACGTCTTCACTGTAGAGTCTGTCTCATCGTGTGCAGCCTTTAACGCATCCCAAGAATATCATCTCCGATCCCTGTGTATCCTACTCAGATGTTTTTTTTCGCCGTAACCCGAGTTTCAGAACCATATAATAACACTGGCACAGCCATTACCTTATAAAATTTTAGTCGAGTCTCTTTCCTTGTCATCTTGATATTGTAGACTACATTACATAATAATGTAATAATACAGGCCTACATCCTATTTCTAAAGATGACAGTAATGTAAAATAACTGTCGAGACATTGTAATAAATAATAAAAAATACATTATTGTTTTATACATCATCATCATCATCTGCAAAGATTAAACCAAGGATAGTTTGTTCCGGTCTCACACAAAGAGTCTAGAGCTGGTCATTCCAGCGCTTCCTTGGAGGTCCCACACCTCTCCGTCCCGTCGGCTTATATAGATCCATAGTTGTTTGGGGATGCGGCAGTCATCCATTCGGCAAAGATGCTCCCACCAATTCAGGCGATACTGGGCGATCCTGTCGATGAAAATGAAAATGTTCGGAAACATTCATTCATAATTCATATATAATTCATTCATTTATAACATTTGATTTTAAATTCATTTATAACCTCTGAAGATACTGAATCTATCAGTGAATGTACTACTTTAATTGTACGTCAGGATAATATCAAAAACTTGGAGAAGAAATATAATTTTATAATAATAATAATAATGAACACCGCAAGAAACTTGGAGTTACTGATAAAGAAATAATATAATAACTTAATAGTATACATTATATAAATGTAGTTAATTTTATATATAAAATATTAATGAATATTATTTATTCTTAATATTTATATAACAAGAATAGTGTGAGCAATTACGAATATAATCGCAGAAATTAATGATAAAGAACGATCAGAACGGTATACCGAAGTCAAACCCAAGAACCAGTAATACTGCGATCACCACACTTTATTTTTAAACCATTCCTTACACTTAGTCGAATTCTGAAATCGATTACCATCCATCAGGCAGTATAGCGAACTGAGGTCAAAAGGCCGTTACAAAAATGATTAGTGAAAGGCCACGGCACTGACACCGAAGACGACCCTGAAGCCGCCTCCCTAATCCGGAAGCCGGCCAAAAGACACCTTCGAGAGCTAATTAATCTTTTCGTTAATTAGTTTACTCTTTCTCGACCTTTGATCTTGTGCGGCGTTTCTAATGATTCTCCTTAATTTACTTTCTCTTCCTGTTCCTCTTCTGCACACTTTCTTGATTTCGAAATGGATCAACGTATTTGTTTAAAAACAGAACCGTCTTCGACCTAGAACGACCTGATTTCACACACGCTGATGTGTAAAGTTTTCGTAAATCTCTGAAAGGCTTCTCTGAAATTTCTCGCTTAAACATAATATCTCAGTATCAGTTTGACATCAGGGTTGTGTTCCGGCAAAACGGACCTCTAAGACAATCGGGATCAAAACAATCCTACACATCTGATTTGTCATTACATCATTCGTTATAAAACTACGTTGTTTAAAAATAAAACTTTCAAAATGACTTTTAATTTGAGAAACAATTTTCAATTTACAAAACACACTTAATGTCTATTAATATATATAGGCATAGACCCAAACAAGAGCTGTACAAGGATCTGGAAGATCTGGAAACGGCTTTCGCTTTCCGAAGGAAAAGACAGATTCCTTGGCCATATGGTTCGGTCCAGATTAAATAAACAAAATTTCAACTATATTTGGCAACTTTCCGGTCTGAACGGATACACCAAACAACTCAAGGAGGAAATGATGAAACTGGGTATCTCTTTGAACGACTGTGTGGATAGAAATACATACAGAAACAAAATTCAAAATCTTTAGGTTCTCTGCGGTAAGAAGAGGACGAGAAAGGGGTGGACAGTGGAAAGGAAGGCGGCGCATAGTGTACAAATGAGGGCCTTCTGGCAGGGGAAGAAAAGGAAATGATATTCGCGTGGTCCACAGCTGGCCTGTTCGTGTAAAAAAATTATATATACATATACTGTATATATACATAGGCCATGTATAATGATTCACTTTCATTTAATATTTTTGACATTTCTGGAACGTTAAAAGCAGTTTAGTTGCGTCAACATATTTATACGCAAGTGTACGGATATTTAAGACGAGTGTGAGCGTACATCTGCATTACACATTAAACACGAGTTTTGCTTGAGTGTAGTGTTTCACGCTTGATCCACGCGAAACAAGATCCCAGGCAACAGCACCGCGGTCTGTGCTCAACGCGTAAACTTAGTCAGCATCGTATCTATCCGGTTTAGCCGTGGATTCGACACCCGTGTCGAAGAGTCGTATCGAATGCGACACTCAACTACAGCTGGCCGTGGATTCTAGCCATCCCGAAACTGCAAGACGTGTGGTGTCAAAAGACGTGTCAGCTGTGTAGCATAGCTAGCTAAATACAGACGTTGAGTAGTGACGGGAATAAACAGTTCATTTCGATAAGGCGGCTCAACGAATCTGGATCTTAGTAGTGAGCCGGTTCCCGAATTACGACATATCTCTTAATACGACTAGATCTTATTCGTAGGTGCGTTCATTTGGTTCATTCCTGCTACAGGTCTGAACTGGATAACGGAGAGGAGGGACGTTTCATACATTTGGTCACCTTGTACTCAGCATTTCACAGTTTTGCTTATGTTTATATGTTTTTCTCATACACAATAACAAATGCAGTGCTGTTAAAAAATAAATAAATAAATAAACCGTACACTACGTATTTTTGAACGATGGAAGCGAGTTCTCAGATTTAACTCCACTGTTGGCATTTGTCCGTCATCTTTTAATTTTTTACTAATTTTATTTATTTATTTTTTTAAGTAAATCTTTTTTTACTAGTTAGGTGTTATTGCGTACCTCCGGTTGGGAACCACTGACGTGGAGGAACCTATTGTTTTTTAGTCTTCCCCCCCCCCAACATAGTGAGCGGAAGGCAAAAATATGAGGCGGTCCAAATTTTGAAAAATTTCAAAAGTCTATGCGGGTATCTGAATTCCAATTGAACTTAAACTATCTGCCGGGCTGTTTGGCCGTGGATCAAGGTTATCATTAAAACCAAACATTTCACCAGCACCACTGGTTGCCATCTTCAGTGGAAGTATCGAGTCTACCTAACGCGGGGTGTCGTACGTCAGGCCCACAGTATTGTGGTGAAGGCAAAGGTCCAACTTTGTCGTGTTTACTTGCTGAACTGCTACTTGTCATGTTCCGGACGAGGCCTTTCAGTGTTTCCACCATTTTAAAGTCCTAAACCACAAAGTTGTAAACACGACAAAGTTGGAATTACAGAGACTGCTAATTCAAATAACAAGATGAATAACATTTGAATGTAGTGTAAGTTTTAGAAATTTGGAAATTTTGGGATGCCAAGGTCACAGATATGATAAAATTGAAGCTTCAATGTGGGATATCAAATTAAAGAGAATTTTACCCAAAGTCTGAATACAGTGTGCAGGTTTGGAAATTTCAAAATGTTTTTACCCCTGAGCCCAAAAACTGGGTAAAAAATTTGAAAGAATTGTACAACTCCAGCCGGGTGTCAGACTAAAGGGAATTAATTATTAACACAAATCCAATTTGGGGGGATTTTTAGTGTATGTTGTATGATTGCTCTACAATTGTTACTTCACTAAACAAAAATTCGTTACGGTAATCGAGATTATCTGTATTTTTCTGATAACTGAAAAATTATCTAATATTAGAATTTTCCAATAAAAATGTATTTTCCCCAAATATTTATCCAATGTATTTTATCCAATACATTTTTATTGGATAAATACTAATATTAGATAATTTTTATAATACAAGGATAAAATTGTATACAACGATGGCTGTACCTGTACTTATGTATGGGAGTGAAAGTCGGATAAATACCAAAAAAGGAGACAGCAAGATACAGGCAGCAGAAATGAGATTTTTGAGACGGGGGTCAAAGGCTGCATAAGAAGAGATTTAGTAAGAAATGAAGACGTGCGAAATGAATTAAAAGTAAATGAAATGATGCAGTAAATGAAAAAATAACTGAATATAAAGAAAGATGGAAACACCACGTAAACAGAATGGGAAATGAGAGCATACCAAAAAAAATACTTGACTACAACCCAAGAGGGAAAAGAGATATAGGAAGACCACGAAAACGGTGGTCGTTCGTTTGTGAGGGCGGAACAGGCAAATGCCTAATCCTTGTAGTGCAGAAGAAGAAGAAGAAGAAGAAAATGTATTTTGTTCAAAATAGTGTTCGGGGAACATACTACGCGTATTATCCAGAAGTGTGCCACACGTCAAATACATCTCCTACTTTATTGTTTGTTTAAACAAACTGGTTAGTTCATTGTTATGGCTACACGTTAGTCACCTTGTATGAGTCAGTCTGTGACCGAAACAAGAGTGAACGACGTTGGTTCCTTGTGTCAAAGTTGGGAATTAACCGAGAGCCGGTTCTTACCGCATCTCAGAACCCGTTCGATCGTTCAATCCAAAGAACCGTGTCACAAGAATCGGCTCGTTCATTGTCGACCCATCGCTAGTTACGGGCACCAGGACGTCAGCGTAACGAAATAAACATCAACTAGAATGAAACAACAGGAAGCCAAGATGAAAACGTACAACTTTCCTTTCATAAATCAGCGTCCACGTCCGAACGGATACAGAGAAGGTGGACAACAATCGTTAAGAAAAACAATATGGTGAAAAGGAAAAAGGAAGAGGCTTAAAAAAAAAAAAAAAAAAAAAAAATTTTAATTATGCATGCTGAAAATATCTGTTCTGGTTTTAAATGTCTACCCGGCTGGTGATAATATCACGGGAAACCCAGCCAAGCGTGGCACATTTTAATAATTTTTACGCGTTCACAGCGAGTTAACACCTGTACAGAGAGGAAATTGCAAGCAGCCCGTGTCGTTTCGCTGTACCAGACGCTGTTGCAAAATCTTATCGCGTCTTATAATAACTATAGCAGCTGATGTTTGCTAAATATCCTTTCGTTCTAACACTACGTACCTACAACTGTACTGAACGTTTGCTATCTGAATTCCTACGTCACTAATGCCTTGTGTAAATGGAAGAAAACAAAGTAAACTTCATTCCAGCTCAGTTGGCAGTGACGTAGTACACGGCGGACAATCATGAATTGTCGAGTTCTCAGTTTTAACTCGACCGTTTCGCATTTATATGTCTATCCGTCTATTATAATGAACGATGGGGGGGTATATAAGTTCATTTATCATTAGAAAAAAAACAGTCCTTACTACGAGGCTGCTTTGGATGCTACAAGTATTTCAAAGTTTTACTTGAACAGGTTACTGGCCTGTTGCACAATCCCCTACCAGAAGGACCAGAGACTCTTCTGTCAAGATTACCATACCTTAGCCGAAAGGCCCATGTATGGTAAAAACGATAGGCCTTATGGTAAAAACAGGTATGGTAAAAAAAAAAATATAAATAAAATTAGGAATATTTGTGATATGATTCATAGGAATCTTAGAAGTAAAACAAGACACGGCACAAGGATTAAATTTTATAAGACAATTGCAATACCCACGTTGATTTATGGAAGCGAGGCGTGGGTTATGACAAAAAAGGAAAGCGCCAAGATTCAGACTGCTGAAGTGCAGTTTCCTCGAAATACTTTAAATTATACATTGCAAGATAGAATAAGGAATGAAGACAGAGCAGAACTCAAAATAAAGGACATAAATGAAATTATTGCAATTGACAGAAGACAATGGTGGGATCATCTGCAAAAGATGACAGAGGATCGATTGTCGAAAACGGCAGTGAACTATAAAGCCATTGGTAGAAGAGACGTGGGTTGTCCGAGGATGAGATGGGTGCAGGAACAGGTTTATATAACCTAATCCTTAGAGAGAAGAAGAAGAAGAAGAAAAACAAAACCAACGGTTGAAAACATGCAACGTGGATCATAATTTAATGTTACTTTTGAGGTTCGAACAGAAAGAAAATCCGGTGGTCCTCTGTAAATTTCTTTAAATTCTACAGGCCTATGAGTTTCTTGCAACAGTTTTAAGAGTTTGAAATTGCTGGAGTAAAAATGTCTCTTCTTTTAACAATCTTTATGTTTGGAAAGCTTGCTGGTACGGTACCCATTGCTTGCTCTGTCCCGCCAACATTCTGTGACCATCCATTTTGTGTACGTGGATTTTTCAAGACAGTATTCCACGTCAGTGCCCATTCGGTTCAGACGTGGAGGCGGAAGAATAGCTGGCATCACAAAGATGGCCATCGGGAGGGAGGCGAAGTCAAAGGTTGAGTGCATTTCGTCACTGATGGTTGGGAAAAGGTGTATCGCTCACGCGAACGGCAAAGGATGCGCTGTCCCTCGTCAGTAGCTGTGTCGGATCTCTCGCGCCAGTCCGTGATGTCCATTAAGTACACAGATGAACCCTTGTAGCATCGGGCTCTGGCCGCTTATTCTCCCTTCATTGGTTGACTGGTGTCCGTTGAGTCGGCGGAGTGCTAAGTTGGACAGAGCGAGAGGGGGAGGACACTACACCACTTGCCTGGTGGTGGGGTAGTGTTAGTGTTATCCTGCCGCCGCCAGAAGGTGGAGGAAAAGCTGTAGACCTCCGAGGGAGATCCTGTGGATCGACCCAGGAGATGAGGCCCGCAACTATTCTGGGCTTCGGGGATCAGCGACGTACTAAAAAATGGTACCACGCGGTCGTGAACCAGCTCGGCCGGAGGCCCTGTCGCCCCTCCCCCCACCGGTGTTCATAAGTTAAGGAAAGGTTTCGTGGTGGCTGTGGTTGACCCAGATAGGGTAGATTTTCCCTACAACTGGTCTCCCTGGGAGTTGGAGTTGGTGTGTGTGTGTGTGTGCTGTGATCTATACGGACTTTGTTGGGCCACACACGGTTCCTTCTCTTGTAGGAGGCAGGAGGTTCTCCGACTCTTGGATCGCATCTTCTTCAACGCTCGAATGTTTTACTGTCCTAATGCACTGTGGCCAAGCAGCCAGTCCTAACCAGCCAAAAGTGGGAACAGTTCCTTAAGATATGAACTTCTTCTTCTTCTTCTTCACTACACGACTTGGGCTATAGCCCGTTTCGACTTCACGTCTGGGGTTCACATCTTGTGGATACAGGTTTGGCAATCCCGACTTTGCTTCAACTTGTCTTGGGTGAGATCCCTTCCCGTCTAGTCTCTCTTGTCTGACTCTTGTTCTTTCTGACCCCGACGCCATTAGAGTACTCGAGGGCTAGGGTGTCTTTCTTTTTTCATTCTAATTTCTTAATTTAGAATGGGCAGACCGGGCTTATCAGCCGTAGAGAAGGCGGCCCGTCTAGGGGTTGTGTACCCCGAAACCAACGCACCTGGTCCTCCAGGTTGGGGGTTGTGCGAGGGGCCGGTAACCCTTTCATATAAAATTTAGTTTACTCGAATACTTCAACAGGGGTATGAACTACCCGAGATTAAAAATTCCGGAACTTCAGGTCGGGAGTTGTACAGTTGGACTAGTACCATAAAACTGTTACTATCCAAAATTGTCTGCCAAACGGATCGGCATTTATGCCATAAATATCTTTACAACACTAAAGACTTTGTTAGACAGCAAGTAGGAGTAAAACCAAATGACACAAGTTTCGATATTAGACAACAAATGCGTGATTCGTTTCAAAGAAGGGATTCCGTCATTGAGGTCACATATCACCGCACTATTCATTATGATGAGCGAACGCGAGGCCTTAATCCGTACGTTGTTTAACAATATTATTACGTATACAAATCGCCGCATAATGCAGTGCTTTTCAAATGTCATAAGTAAAACAAAACGTACTTCATTTAGTCAGCAGTAGTTAGTTGTCTAATCATCGGTTGGAAAATGTTAAAATTCATTCCCGGGCTGTTTGGCCGTGGTCCATTGTTTTCAACTAAAACAGACGTTTCGGCAGTACCATCGACTGGTTTCTCCAGGCTTAACCACAGTAGGCCTACTGTGGTCTCTAACGTATACCACCCTACGTTACGTTAGCATCATCATCGATTATAATAATAAAAGTAACAAATGAAACTATAGGGTAATCTTTTTGAAGTGTTTTAGTTCATCATCATCATCATTATCTTCAAGGATCATAGGCGGCTAAAGGAGTGGACTTGGGGGGGCTTAGCCCCCCCAAAAAATCCAGCGTTTCTGTTTTTAAAATTTAATAACTTGCTCAACGAAAAATATAATAAAATAAAAAATTTCAAAGTAAAAAATTTCAAATTTTTAATTTTTTCAAGAAAAAATGTGATTCTTTATAAAACTAAAATAAAGATACTTAAACAAACTTTTTTGTTATTATAATAGCTATTGAAATAATAATAGTTATTATAAAATTTGAAATAAATATATAGTTAATCTTTAGAGTTTAGTTTTTGCAAATAATCGATTCATATTTTTTACTAACTATAACTTCTTATTTTTTGGAAACTCGTTTAATTGTTCAAAAGTTTATCAATCAACTAATTTTAGTGATGTTTTGATGTTTAGTGTATTGTATTCTACCTATATTGTAATAAACTTAAACCTTGTAAATAAAATTGTGTTTTTACCCCTTGGTTTGACATAAAAACAACTTAAGTTTAACAAATGAAACAGTTTATGACATGACACAAAAAGCTTATCTAGTATTACTAATTCAGTATATAGATATGACTAGCTTTGGATTTATTTTAAAATCATCAATTTTTTTTTTTTAAACTAATCACTTGCCAGCTGAACTACTTAACGAAATGAACAAATTTTAAAAATGTTTGTAAACGTTGTGCACGTATACTATGAATATTTAAGAACATCTAAGATCTTTCCATAAATTTTAAATATTTTAACGATTTTTTAAATTTCATGTATATTAGTACATTTTCCTAAAGAGCGAAAATCTTTGATGGTCAAAAATCGTGGTTTTAAGGACCATATTTTTAGAAATTGTTCTATGGGGCCTCTTTTTAAAATTCTTCTTTACGTAAGTCTAGCCCCCCCCAAAATTTACGACCAAAAGCCGCCTATGTCAAGGATTAAACCGAGAATGGTTTGTTCCGGTCTCAAATAGGCAAATATTACAACTGCTCACTCCAGCGCTTCCTCGGATCTCCTACACCTTTCCGTCCCCTCGGCTTATAGTTACATAGTTGTTTGCGGATGCGGCAGTCATCCATTCGCCAAACAAGGTGTCACCAATTCAGCTGATACTGGGCGATCCAGTCGAGTATACTCATAATATTCAGCTTCTGCTGTATGTCTGTGTTTCTTCTATGATCACGGTAAGTATACCCTGCCATGTGCCTGAGAAATCTCATTTCAGCCGCTTGGATGCGACTGGTCTGACATTTCCTTAAAGTCCAATTCTCAGACCCATAAAGAAGTGTGGGAAGGGCCATCACCTTGTAGAATTTTAAGCGCGTTTCTTAATTGTTGACTTAAGAGTTCGCCTGGTGGTCCCGCACATAAGGTTGAACTTACGCAACTTATTCACCACGTCGTCGCTTGTATTGTAAGACACGCCGTAGCCCAGGTATTAAAAATTGCTGACTTGTTCCAGGGCAGTATCATCTACAAAAAGTTTGGCCCGTACGGGATCAGTTCCACGAAAAGCCATGACCTTGGTCTTAGGTGTGGATATTTGTAATCCAGAGTCTTTGCAGATTCGATTTAACGAATATATACCCAAATGAAATGTCTTCGTTCTAATTAAAAATACTTAGGCCTAAGTAGAAGCACGAAGAATGGCGAGCTGCTGCCAACCAGCCTATGGGCTGCTAACCTAGAAGAGAAGGGGCCTAAGTACCCAACAAGAGACACGTTACTAGGCCAGAGAATTCTGTTGATCGCTCGATGAGTGGAAGCGACCGGATAACCAGTTTTTGGAAATACAATAACGAAACACCAAAGTGTTGTTAGCTCAGACGTATACGCCATGATGTAATAGGACACTGTACGTATTTGGGCGTGGATTATATATATTTATAAAAGTTCGTCATCTCGATGGGTGGCAGCAGCAACAACAACAAAACACGAGACTGGCCGAGTCGTCCTTGGTGTAGTCACAGACAGACAGAACAATGATAAGTAATTTTCGGTACAAGTCGTTGTTATAAATGACACCCTCTCTGTGGTACGAGGAAACGCACGATGTGAGTCAAGGCTGGCCGAGCCGCTTGCGACACCGGCCAAGATGTACTGTACTACTGTACCTACCCACCGCAAACGCATTAGCGTAATGCCCCCCCCCCCAAGCTCCCAGCTTTCAACAATGAGACGACGACGAACATAATAGGCCGGCGATCTTTTTATTTTATTTTTTTCTGATGTCTCCCTTCCTCTTATTTCTGCTCTACACACTCCGGGGACTACCTTGAGCGATTCTTCTTGGTAGTGGACGGTCGTCAAGAGAAGACGTGCTCTTCACTAATTAAGGTCACAGGCACAGCTGTGCGCTATTATGCGTTGTCGAGAGGTTGATTGCACAAAAATACGCGACTGAAGGACAACAAGTATTAGTGTACATCGTTATTATTGCCTATCCACTCTATCCTCGGACCCAAAATGAATGGCCGCTACCGTGGAGAGCGTAGAAATAGAAGCCCACTAGAGGGGGCAGCGAGCTTACGGACCAGGGACGTATTTATGATTATTCTCTTAACTTTTTTTTTTTTTTTTTTTTTTTTTTTTTTTTTTTTTTTTTTTTTTTTTTTTTCCAGCTGTGTACGCTAATACAGTAGTAGCTCTTTTTTAAATATACAAATAGGTTTATTTCACAGCATTAGGGTTTACGTTTGAAATTATATATATATAAAACTCAAAGTCTGAGGATTTATGGGTACTGAATAAAATCCACACCGTTACACCGATTGCTACCAAATTTTGCACAGGTAACCTTTGACACAAGGTGAAAAATACTGTCTAACTTGAAATTTGATATTTTGGCCAGTTCGCAAGATCGTTTCGTTGACGCGTATAAGGATGTCAAAACACCATGGAGACCAGTTACCATAGTAACAAGTAAATAAACAAAAGCTATTTAGCGGCATCGGAACTGTACATTTATCCATTACTGCAGTACATTTTCGATGTTTTATATAATATGCGATTGTATCGATATATTACGATGTGGAAAAGAAGAAGTGTACTAATTGTAAATTGTCCTATTACTTAATGCAAAGCGAAAATACGGGTTGTTTTCATTTGTGAGGTTGGATGACAGCGGTTTTTGGTTTTTAGTGCTAAAATAAATAAAAGCCATGGTTGAGGAAAACATAACGTTTAATGTGTTATACAGTGGTTCTAACACAGTAACACTTAAAGAATTTAGCGTTTTTGATTTAACGGGTACTTTATAAACATCTCCCAAGGATTTATAAACGGGTACTTTTAAATCTACAAAGGCTGTTGCACCAACATAATAATTTAGTACAAGTTAAAACAGTACAAGTGTTGAAAACAGCTTTGCAGAGAATTTGACTAACGAGTACAAAATTGTTATACGAGCTGACAGAACGTCATATAGACATGACAACAAAAATTATATTAAAATACTTATTAAAAGACAAGTATTCGCGTGCGAAGCCGCGGGTAACAGCTAGTATGAAATATAGGAAACTCAATTCAATCAATAAGTATCTGTTATTAATGTTTCAATACCTTGTATTTTTTGGTGTTACTATCGTTTATTTTAATAGAACTGATTTCTGGATCATGCGTATTTCAGCCATTTTAAAGACAGTAATGTTGATTAGTCTTAACTTGTATTTTCTTTTGTATGAAGCCGACTCTACAGGACCCTCAACCCCACCCCACCCAGACAAATTCTAGATACGCCACTACAAATGTTGGTAGCAGCGTTTTTCAACGAGGAGTACAACACCTGGTACACTGATATAAGAAATTGTTCGCACGTGCGTGGTGATTATGTGAAAATGTAATAGACATAAAATATCGAGGTTTCAGATGATGTGTGTGACGTCATACATAGGGCGTTGAGAAAAAAGACAAGGAAAGAGACAAGGGTATAAAACAATGGCAGTGCCTAATATTGTTCCAAGGCTTCCACGGCCGGTGTCAGTTATATTAGAAGCATGTACCGGGCTGTTTGGCCGTGGTCCAAGGTTTGTCAAACAAACCAAACGTTTCAGCACCACCACTGGCTGCCATCTTCAGTGGAATAAGAGTCAGTACCTGTGCACTGTTCTGATAGGCTGATGGTGTAATTTTTACCTGCACGTGGGACTTGGTGAAGTAGCATCGCGGGAGATCTTTAGCCTTCACCACAGTACTGTGGTCAAGACGTTTGACATCCCCCGTTGGGGAGACTCTTATTCTACTGAAGATGGCAGCCAGTGGTGCTGCTGAAAATTCTGGTTTGTTTGTTAACCCTGGACCACGGCCAAACAGCCCGGTAAATACTTCCTATATAAATGGCAGTACCTCTTTTACTATATGGATGTGAAACATGGGTTCCAACAAAGAAGATTGAAAACCAGATTCAAACTTGGGAAATGAAGTTTCTGAGACGAACAAAGGGTCGCATGAAACAGGATCGTTTGCGCAATGAGGATATTAGAGAAGATGTAGATCCTGTAGAGCCACATCGATAAAATCCAGACATATTGCAGGGAATGGTTACAGCATCTGGACAGAATAGAGGATGGACGACTAGATATAGACCCTTTGATACAAGACCGAAAGTAAGGTGGAGAGATACTCTGTGAAGACGGTACAGGCAAAGTGCCTACTCCGTGAGGTTCAGAAGCAGAAGAAGAAGCAGAAGAAGGAGAAGGAGAAGGAGAAGGAGAAGGAGAAGAGGAGGAGGAGGAGGACGAGGAAGTAGTAGTAGTAGTAGTAGTAGTAGGAGGAGGAGGAGGAGGAGGAGGAGGAGGAGGAGGAGAAGAAGAAGAAGAAGAAGAAGAAGAAGAAGAAGAAGAAGAAGAAATGTGTTCGTAACTTTTGTATATAACAAAATATTCTTAGATATTTTCGTTTCTTTAACTGCCAATTGGAGGTTAGTCCTCGTACAAAGCTGCCCTTCGATAATTATCAGACAATATTCACTGATCATTACTTTTAATATTTTCTACAACAGGCAATGGTAGCATTATTGTATAATGACTACATGCGTAACTTACCACTAGGCATATACACTATAATGACAGTAAGCGTCTAGTCCAACAATTACCTAAAAAAAAAAATACGTTAGCGTAAACATTCTTGACTTTGTTATTAAATAAAATCTCTGATTATTATAAACAACAATATAGCAGTCAGAAATGTACGTCGCATACTCGATATTATACAACTATATCCTATATACTGTAATCATTATTAGCATTTAATTATGGCTTTATTATAAAAAAAAGTGTATCATACTTCTATATAATTATCCGGTCATTATTATTAACATCTGTGTTCATAATTAATCTGTCACAAGGCTTTGGTAAGAAGACACAAAAAACAAAATAATTGATCAACAATAAATTATTAGCAGCCGAACAAGGAAATTTATATTTACCTCGAGATGTTTAGAATTACTAGTGCTTGTGGTATTATTAGCATTACCTACAGCCAAGGACGAGTCGGCGACGGGCAAATTCTTCACAACGGGTTATTATTACTGTATAGTTCTGCGTAATGACAATGATTGTGACAAAACAATGATGGTAACAGTAACAACAACAACAACAATGATTAACAAACGACGAGCGGTTTAGTAGACCAGCGTGTAGGCTTCGAGTCCCGGGTACATCATAAAATCAAGGTGCGTTTTTCAGTCCCCAGATCAACTCCGCTTGTGGAAATGAGTACTTGGGATAATGTCTTGGGGTAATAATGGGCGGCAGAGGCGTAGTGTTGGCCACACAGCCTTCCTCGTATGTCGAACGGGTCACATAAGGCAGCCTACACTACCCAAGTTCTAGACTGTCAGAACTTGACACTGAAATATTGGAGCTATACTAGCTGTAAAAAGGAGCAATGATTAATACAGTAGAACCTCCATTAACCCAAACACTTTTAACCGAAATATCGTTTAACCGAAACGACCATAAAAAAAATATATATTCCCGATGTTTACTACAATGAAAATTTGTTTTCCGGATAAAACACGAAAATTAATGTAATAAACATGTAATAAATTGTGCGTCATGTCAAAAAAGCGAAAACGGGTCATGATAACGATTGAAGAAAAATCGGAGGCAATTAAATGAATTAAAAATTGACGAAAGTTTGCGAACTGTGGAAGCCGATTTTGGTGTTGGTGTTCCTACTGTTTCTGATTCGGTCAAGATGAAAAATAAGTTTGAAGAGCATGCTTCGAAGATGCCAAAAAGAAAACAATGAAGACGTGTCACAAAACAAGAAAGTAAATGAGGCTGTGCTTTTATGGTTCACGAAACAAAGGGACGACGAAGACTATGACATAGCAGAGAGCAACAACCATGACACCGCTGACGAGATCTTCAATGACTTAGAGGTAAGAGATTTCATTTTGGGTTAGGAGGTTCAATTAGGCTATACGAAATACGCGTTTTTTATTAAAATCTTTTGATAATATTGTATATTGCCTCTAGTTATTTTACCTCACACTTAAAAAAATGATATCTTAATTATTAACCGAAATTTTGGTTATCCCAAACCGCCTCCCTCCCCTTTGTTTCGGTTAACAGAGGTTCTACTGTATTAATAAATAACGATACACCTTATTAGAGCCATAAAATGTCTTTATATGGAAGAAAAAATTTTAATTGAGACATGAAGGCCGAGCACTACTCCTAATGTTGGGCTCATCAATTGTGGACTACGACAAGGGTGTCCATTGTGACCTTATCTATTTAATTTATATATACACGATGTCAGTGGTTGATTTCTAAAATTATTTATAGGTGCCGGAACGCATCAATTTAAAAGTTGTACAGACAAATATACTTCTATTTTATATTAGCGTATAAGTTTACATCATGTTATGACAAAGGAGGTCTACATACCGTATTTAAAGCCTTATAAAATATGTAACACACGTATAAACTTGTATCTAAAGAGGTAATAAAGTTTACTGATATTTCTAAAGAGGTTCATCGTCAGGTTAGCTACACGACAATCGAAAACATGTCACTCATGATGGCGTCATCCCGGAGCCTTAATCAAACTCTAAGTGATTGTTTCGGTAGTTCGGACATTTTAAAAACATTTCCGTAATTTCATCTTTGTGTTGTCATATTGTTTGTTCTTGACCTTTCCTTACTCTTTGTGTCCAATGCTGTATGATGGCCAGAAATCAGACCTCACATTCACTTGAAGATATTGCTAATGAATCATTAGCAAGATAGAAAGACTATCCGGAAAATTCTGGAATGCACATATTCTCGGAAGCTCCCAATCAGTTGCATTTCATGTAGTTTTAATTTTGAAGCAAGTTTTTTTTATTTAATTTTCTCCATAGGTTATTGGGACATCTTTTGCACGATAGTAGTTAAGGTAAAATAAAATAAAAGATTAGTGCTGGCGTTTGCTTTTGACAAATGTTTAGTTTTGTAGTGGGGCTGATGAAGGCACAATTTAAGAAATAGTAGTAGGCCTAAATTGTTGTAATAATTAGGTTTTTCTTTTCATATATTTTTTTCTGTCATTTATTTTTTTGAATCCAAGGAGTTCTGGAACGCCGTTCCGGCGCGTTCCCCCTGAAATCAAGCCCTGCACGATGTCATATAGAATTGGCGGATGAACCTTCCGGAATGTATTGTGAATGACACAGACCGAGACATCACGACAAAATATCGGGACGATCTGTGACGTCATACGTAGAACGTTGAGAAAAAAAGACAAGGGAAGAGACAAGGCTTAAACTTTATAAAACAATGGCAGTGCCTGTTTAACTACAAGGATGTGAAACATGGCTTCCTACAAAGAAGATTAAAAACTAGATTCAAACTTGGGAAATGAAAAGTTTCTGAGAAGAACAAAGGACTGAGGACTGCACGAGACAGAATCGTTTACGCAATGAGGATATTAGAGAAGAGCTACAGGTATTGCGGAATATCCTGAGGATATGGTGGCCACAAGTTATCTCAAATGAAGAGCTGTGGAGAAGAACCCATCAAACACCCATTGACATTGAGATGCGTCATAGGAAATGGAAGTGGATTGGGCATACATTACGACGAGATAGAGACAACATAGCAAGACAAGCCCTGGAATGGAACCCACAAGGTAGCAGGAGAAGAGGCAGACCAAGGAACACATGGAAGAGGAGTGTAATAGCGGAAGGGATGGAGAAAGGAGGGAAGACCTGGCCCGAGATCAAGACGATGGCGCGGAACAGAGTCCGGTGGCGGAAGTTCATTGATGCCCTATGCTCCACTTAGGAGATGCAGGAATAATGATGATGATGACAGGTATTCTCCATAAATGATAAAATCCAGGCATATCGCAGTGAATGGTTATCTGGACAAAATGGAAGGTGGACGACTACCTAAGGTTGCGTTTCGATATATACCTTTTGGTACAAGAGATGCAGGAAGACCGAGAGTCAGATGGAGAGATACTCTGTGAAGACGGAACAGGCAGAGTGCAGAGTATCCCTGAGTCGCAGAAGAAGAAGACATTCCGGAGGATTTTACGATCGCTAACTCTGCACTTACCACGTTGTTGTTTGCTGATGCCCAGGCTACGTTGTCGTGCTCGGAAAGCGGTTGTACACTCACTGAGTCGGAGAAGAAGACATTCCGGAGGATTTTACGATCGCTGACTCTGCACTTAACACGTTGTTGTTTGCTGATGCCCAGGCTACGCTGTCGTGCTCGGAAAGCGGTTGTACACTCACTGAGTCGCAGAAGAAGACATTCCGGAGGATTTTACGATCGCTGACTCTGCACTTAACACGTTGTTGTTTGCTGATGCCCAGGCTACGCTGTCGTGCTCGGAAAGCGGTTGTACTCACTGAATCGCAGAAGAAGACATTCCGGAGGATTTTACGATCGCTAACTCTGCACTTAACACTTTGTTGTTTGCTGATGCCCAGGCTACGCTGTCGTGCTCGGAAAGCGGTTGTACACTCACTGAGTCGCAGAAGAAGACATTCCGGAGGATTTTACGATCGCTGACTCTGCACTTAACACGTTGTTGTTTCCTGATGCCCAGGCTACGCTGTCGTGCTCGGAAAGCGGTTGTACACTCACTGAGTCGCAGAAGAAGACATTCCGGAGGATTTTACGATCGCTGACTCTGCACTTAACACGTTGTTGTTTGCTGATGCCCAGGCTACGCTGTCGTGCTCGGAAAGCGGTTGTACTCACTGAATCGCAGAAGAAGACATTCCGGAGGATTTTACGATCGCTGACTCTGCACTTAACATGTTGTTGTTTGCTGATGCCCAGGCTACGCTGTCGTGCTCGGAAAGCGGTTGTACTCACTGAATCGCAGAGGAAGACATTCCGGAGGATTTTACGATCGCTAACTCTGCACTTACGACGTTGTTGTTTGCTGATGCCCAGGCTACGCTGTCGTGCTCGGAAAGCGGATGTACACTCACTGAGTCGCAGAAGAAGACATTCCGGAGGATTTTACGATCGCTAACTCTGCACTTAACACGTTGTTGTTTGCTGATGCCCAGGCTACGCTGTCGTGCTCGGAAAGCGGTTGTACACTCACTGAGTCGCAGAAGAAGACATTCCGGAGGATTTTACGATCGCTGACTCTGCACTTAACACGTTGTTGTTTGCTGATGCCCAGGCTACGCTGTCGTGCTCGGAAAGCGGTTGTACACTCACTGAGTCGCAGAAGAAGACATTCCGGAGGATTTTACGATCGCTAACTCTGCACTTAACACGTTGTTGTTTGCTGATGCCCAGGCTACGCTGTCGCGCTCGGAAAGCGGTTGTACACTCACTGAGTCGCAGAAGAAGACATTCCGGAGGATTTTACGATCGCTGACTCTGCACTTAACACGTTGTTGTTTGCTGATGCCCAGGCTACGCTGTCGTGCTCGGAAAGCGGTTGTACACTCACTGAGTCGCAGAAGAAGACATTCCGGAGGATTTTACGATCGCTGACTCTGCACTTAACACGTTGTTGTTTGCTGATGCCCAGGCTACGCTGTCGTGCTCGGAAAGCGGTTGTACACTCACTGAGTCGCAGAAGAAGACATTCCGGAGGATTTTACGATCGCTGACTCTGCACTTAACACGTTGTTGTTTGCTGATGCCCAGGCTACGCTGTCGCGCTCGGAAAGCGGTTGTACACTCACTGAGTCGCAGAAGAAGACATTCCGGAGGATTTTACGATCGCTAACTCTGCACTTAACACGTTGTTGTTTGCTGATGCCCAGGCTACGCTGTCGTGCTCGGAAAGCGGTTGTACACTCACTGAGTCGCAGAAGAAGACATTCCGGAGGATTTTACGATCGCTGACTCTGCACTTAACACGTTGTTGTTTGCTGATGCCCAGGCTACGCTGTCGTGCTCGGAAAGCGGTTGTACACTCACTGAGTCGCAGAAGAAGACATTCCGGAGGATTTTACGATCGCTGACTCTGCACTTAACACGTTGTTGTTTGCTGATGCCCAGGCTACGCTGTCGTGCTCGGAAAGCGGTTGTACACTCACTGAGTCGCAGAAGAAGACATTCCGGAGGATTTTACGATCGCTAACTCTGCACTTAACACGTTGTTGTTTGCTGATGCCCAGGCTACGCTGTCGTGCTCGGAAAGCGGTTGTACACTCACTGAGTCGCAGAAGAAGACATTCCGGAGGATTTTACGATCGCTAACTCTGCACTTAACACGTTGTTGTTTGCTGATGCCCAGGCTACGCTGTCGTGCTCGGAAAGCTGTTGTACACTCACTGAGTCGCAGAAGAAGACATTCCGGAGGATTTTACGATCGCTAACTCTGCACTTAACACGTTGTTGTTTGCTGATGCCCAGGCTACGCTGTCGTGCTCGGAAAGCGGTTTGCAGACGGGTGTACACTCATTGAGTTGAATCTGCAAAGATTTCGGATTACAGATCTCCCCACTGAAGACCAACGTGATGGCTTTTCAAGGAACTGATTCCGTACGAGCAAAAAATTGTTTCAGATGGTACTGTTCTGTAGAAGGTCTGTAATTTTGAATGTGTGCAGTGTAATGTGTCTTACATTACAAAGAATGACGTTGTGAAGAAGATACATAAGTTCAAGGGTGTGGGACCATCACGAGGAAAGAGGCCGCCTGATGTTCTACAAGGTGATGGGTAGTGTCTAATCCCCACACTCCTCTAATGGTCTGAGGATTAGACTTTAACGGAATACAAGACCAGTCGTATCCAAACGGCCGAAATCAGATTTCTCAGGCAAGCGGTAGCTTGTAGCTAGTGGGGAGACGGGGCTCAAGGCCCCTGCATGGTAGCAGCGCCCGGAGTGACTCCTCCGATGACTCCATGGATGAATCGTACTCTTTCTCAAGGACTAGGGTATACAAGGTCTAGGGGGTTGGATGGTATGCGCCTTTTCATTTGGGTAGGGGAGAGTATCTCAAGAAGTGAGGTGCTCAGCCTAGCCAAAGTCTGGTTGGTCGTATGGCGAAGACACACTCTTCAAAACCAGGAACTGAGTGTTCTGAATATACTCGATAGATCGCCCAATATCGGGTAATAATGATTGGACCACGGTTAACCGAATGGATGACTGCCGCATCCCCAAACAACTACTGAATTATAAGCCGAAAGGACGGAGATGTGCTGGACGTCCGAAGAACCGATGGAATGGCCAGCTCTAGTCTATCTGTTTGGGACCGGAACAAACAATTTTAACTGACTTTTAACAAAGTTATATAACTGAACAGGCCTGTACATGAGTGGTTTCAAAACTTTACAGTCCGCGGAACCCCTCCCCAAAATACAAAATTTCACGGACCCCGTCTGAGTTATGAAATAAAACAAACAATAAATATGATACAAACTCTTATAGTTTAATTCTAATGAATTAAAATCCGAAATTCTCTTAACTTACAAAATTATATATATATTAATAACTTAATATCAAACATAGTTTAATGTGAACAATGAAGATGCTTTTGAACAATTAGCTCTGAAATATTAGGTTTAATGTCTGATAATTTCAATATTAAGTCACTCTCGACATCAAGTTTATTTCTTAACTTTGCCAACCTCCAGCTCCATCTTTCCAGCCACACGTGTATATCCAGCTACTTAGACGTATAACGAGGTACACGGAAGAACGTTTTGCTTAGATACAGTGCTTATATGCGAGATACAGTGCTTATACGCAAGATACAATGCTTATACGTGGACTAAAACAGGGCGATCAGTTCTGTGTTGATGCGGCGCTGTAGTCAGTTCGGCTGGCAAACAGATCTGCTACACGACATGATTCAAAGACATTATTAAAGACATTAGTTTGAAATTACTTTTAACAATTACAATTTATTAGTTTGAACCAAATAATACTGGAATCTGGTACTAAATGTTTCAAGATTCTAAAAAATAGATTTTAAGCTATAAAAAATCGGAGACAATTGCGGTATATTCTATTTTTTCTTAAAAGTGCCCGCGGACCCCCTGAAACATTGTCGCGGACCCCACTTTGGGAACCCCTGCTGTACGCTGTTAGCAGTACTGCACTCGTGGCAGGGCGCTGTCCACACAAATTTCACACACACACTCAAAACAATTGTTACAAAACGTAACAATTATTCAGATTCAGACAACTTGCACTGGCGATGGCTGCGATGTTTGCTAAATTCGCCGCCTCAGTTAACGGCACAAAATGTAACAAAGCGCATTCCATGTTTCCGAGAAATTCGTATGGAAATTACGTTTTCAGTTCTCGCCGAGAGTTATTGTTGTGAATAATTGGAATTTATGAACGTAAAGGGGCCTCCTACACATCTGCACCCTCCCTCCAAATGTACGAAACGTCTCTTCAACGGATTCGTTTGAGGTGAGAATTTTTCTTGTTAGATTAGTTGTGGGTTTTTAAAGCATAAGGCAAACCTACGAATGGGGTAATATTTTTTCTGATTTGTTTCTCTACATTCTGTATTTGCATTTAATTTGGTGCTGTTTTAACCTGTACAGCATACAAACAGTGACGTATAGGATTAGTATTTATTCTAGACAAGTGATTTTCAACTGATAACACTCGGGCTGCCTACGGCCCGCGATCTTATCTCGAAAACCCAATTTAATAATTACTCTATTTATTTAAATACGTGAAAATTAAAGACAGGTGGATAGAACACTATAGAAGCTGTGGTTTGAGGAAGGAAAGCAGATTTCACCGGTGAATGACGAAACTTGGAAAGTTAAAGGTGTAAATTTTATAACAATGGATGCCCTGGTGTATGCTCTAAAAGACACAAAAGTAGAAAAGTAAGAGGTCCTGATGGGATCAACATGGAACTTCTAAACTATGGAGGCACACTTCTGCTTTGGAGACTATGGGCTTTATTAAATGAATGACGGCAAACTAGTCAAGTTCCAGAATCATGGAAATCAGCGGAGGTTGTATCCCTGTTTGAGAAAGGGGATCGTAGAGAATGTAAAAGTTATAGAGGGATAAGTCTGCTTAATGTTGGTTATAAAATAAGGCCTATATGGTAGGATTTTAAATAAGCGGCTTAAGATAATAACTGAAGCTTTGATAGGAGAAGAGCAAAATGGATTTAGGGCTGAACGTTCAACAATAGATAATGTATTTACCTTCAACAGACTTTTGAAGGATAGAATTTAACGTGCAGACCCATGTTGCATTTATTGATTTTGAGAAAGCGATCGATCGAGTGAAGAGGAATAAATTATGGTCTATTATGGAATGTCTTAACCGAATGGATGACTGCCGCATCTCCGACAAATTATTTAATTCAAGCAGAATGGGCGGGAGGAGTGGGGCGTCCGAAGAAGCGTTGGCGTGACCAGCTGTAGCTTGGGACCGGAACAAACAATTTTCGGTTTAATCCTTGGTGAAAAAGATGATGACGATATTCACCAGTCACGAACGAATTTTAATGCAAAACTTAGGAAGCTTTGTGATAGAAACAGGCGATTCGCCTACTCCTGGCAAAAGAACAAGATGAAGAAAATTTTATAGACAACAGTCGATCGTAATCCGAAGAACATTTGTCGGTAATCAGTTGTCAAATGAGCACTCAAACACCAGCCATTGATTATACCCACAATCAGACACCGGATCCTAATAAAAGAACGGTATCGGAAGTAAGAACGCAAAAGTTAATCTGTATTCTATGCACACAACTAAAACTATAAATTACTCTCCACTTCATTCTGGAAGTTGTTGAACCCGGACAGTAAATGCTAATAATTAAAGTAAACATAATGCCAGTACAGAAACCAATAACTTCAACAACAAAACAAAACAAACTTATAATTCAATATACTGAATTATACAGGTTCACACAGCCGGCCGGTCCAGATGATATTGTGTACTGTATACAGAAAATGAAGTGTGCGAATGCTGCGGCAAAACCGGCAGGGGATATGCGTGTGAAGTCTCTAGTTTTTGTACGCTACGAGTGTCCTGCGGACGCGCGCGCGCACGCTCACGCACACACCGTCGCCGGAGAGGAGCGGAGAGGAACTCGCACAGTTGTGTGTGTGTGTGTGTTTTGTAAGTTATATATTGTATAGAAGTCACTCGGTGACTTCCCAAGGTGAACCAGTCTGTACAAGTGTGTGTGTGTGTGTGTGTGTGTGTTGAAGAATAATAAGGAAAAAACACACACACACACACACACACACACACAACAACGGCAAGTTGAATAATTCCCCTTCCCTCCTAGTTGCGAGACAGAGAAAGAAAGAAAGAAAGAGTTAAAAAGAAGGGCAAGAACGTGGCACACCTACGTCATCACCTGTTTGGCCAATCGCTGGCGACCTTCTTCCACTCACTCACACAGACACAGATGTGTTGCGATTTTGTTGCTGGCAACTGGCAGGCAGCGGCGACACCGTCTTATTACAGATTCTACCAACGTCTTCCTTCCACCACTTCCAATCGCGCGAGCGCGCTCCGTCGCAAATCTATCCATTTTTTTCTCTCTCAACTGTATCATTAATTTTATTGATGTTGCGTTGAACCTAACGTTTTTCCATATCGCAATCGCAAAATTAATTATATACTAGTAAACTCCCCGAGTTGCAGAAGTTTCTCGCCGTTTTGAACGAAATACATTAATATTATTGTTCGGTAAGTTTCGATATTAGACTAGTAAGCACCCTGACCTACAGAACTCGTCCACTATTTTGAAACGAATTAACCTATTTACTTCAATTAATAATTGAAAAGAGAAGGGAATTTAACTTGGAAACGCATCTAGCATGCATAGATGTGTCGAAAGCTTCTGATAATGTGAAACGTTCGCTACTTTGGAGTATAATAGAACGAAGGGGTTTCCCTTCGCAATTAATTGAAGTTCTTAGGAGCTTATATTACAAGACAGCGGTTGTCATGGATTTGAATGGTAAATTATCAGAAGATATTCCTATCAATAAAGTTGTCAGACAAGAGTGCCCTATTTCACTGACACTTTTTAATATCTACATGGACGCCATATTTCGGGGATGGACAGCTAAAGTTGACTCGGGAATATCACTTCAGCGAAATATTCATGGGAATGCAGATGACAAGGTAATCATACAGAAAACAGAAGACCAGTTATAAAGGGCGATATTTACGTTCATTAGCATCGTACAACACTATGGAGATGGAATTTCAGAGCAGGTATCTTATATAAGAACTAAAATAGTCGTGAATAATCAGATTTTGGATCAGGTTAGTCATTTTAATTACCTGGGTTGTAATATCTCATATGGAACTGATATTGATTGGGATAGTAAGCTAACAAAATTTAGACGCAACAATATCTCACGCAAAACTAGTTACAGTGAACTTGCTTATAACGAGATTCAAGGACCGGACAAATGTGCTCGTTAAAACCGGGTGCTCGCTACATCCGAGTTGTCGACTCGCACGCCTAAATTTTTATACCGTGATTATCGAACAAACAGCAAAAAGAGTCTACTATATTGGGTTTGGACAATAAAACATTCTTTGCTGAATATTGGCGTATAGTGCATTCGCGAAATAGGCCTATAGTAGGCCTAAATGTAAATGTGTGGTAAAACTTACCAAAAATCAGCCAATCTGGCTATCTGGCAAAAGACCCAAAACTTTCCTTGCCATATGTACAATATTTATTTTTAAATTACATGGAAAATTCACTCTAATTTATTTGTCTTTTTATTCTTCGTTCGAAATGGAATCGTCAAAATTATAGGGCCCATTTCGCACACAGAATTTAATTAACCTTAAAAAAGTTTTATCTATTTTTGTTTGTTAGGAATGTTGTATCTGTAGATATCGAAACAGTTTTTTAATTTATTTAAATATTCCACGAATTCATGACTTACATTATTAATTTCACTAAATCGCGTTAATGATTTTTAACGAATGTTTAAAATGCTGTATTGTAACAAACTTTTGTTAGGACCTTAATCCACGAACAAGCCTGCGATGAAATGCCCGTTATAACCAAGTCTGTAATGCGTTCCTACTCGTTAAAAGCGAGTTTAGTTATCATTACTAAGATACAAAAGCAAACAAATCTCGTACTTTTGCTCGTTAGATCCGAGTTCTCGTTATAAGCGAGCTCGTTACTCGCGAGTTCCACTGTATGTAGGCCTACTAGTAGACTCCCCGAGTTGCAGAACTTGCTCGCCGTTTTGAACGAAATACATTAATATTATTGTTCGGTAAGTTTCAATATTAGACTAGTAAGCACCCTGACCTACAGAACTCGTCCACTATTTTGAAACGAATTAATCTATTCATTATCACATAAATCTTAAGGGTCTTCTCTGTTACGTGTTTATTACACATAGTATTCTGTAGTCCTGCCAAGCCCCTACTCACTATAAAAATGTTCCGATACAATTATTGTTACTTATAAATTCTTCAGTTTTATCATTTAAAGCTTTATCAGAATTTATTATTGTTGTATTACTTTTATCTGGTTTGGTTACAGTAATTACTTGTAGGATCCTTATTTAATAAGATACAATTATTTTTACTTATAAATTATTCAGTTTTATCATTTAAAACTTTATCAGAATTTATTATTGTTGTATTACTTTTATCTGGTTTGGTTACAGTAATTACTTGTAGGATCCTTATTTAATAAGATACAATTATTGTTACTTACAAATTATTCAGTTTTATCATTTAAAACTCTATTAGAAATTATTACTGTCGTATTAATTTTATCTGCTTTCGTTGAAGTAAACTGCAGAAATAGTTAATATTTTGAAGAACTATTCGTAAAACAGAAACCTGCAAGAAATATTTTAGTGTTACTTACAAAATAAAGATAAATAATTAACTATATAAATGCAAATAGATTATGTAATTATAAATAAAAAGTAGTAACATAATTATTATAAATATAATTATTACTTAATACTATTAATATAATGTGTAATTATTATGTTGGGTAATTATTAATATAGGCCTATTAAATAAAAAAATCATTAAGCAAAATAAAATTAGAAACGTAAAACGAAAAATTAAAGTGTAAGTCATAGCTCCTCATTTCTCTTGTTCCATCTCCACTTCTCTTGACGCGTGAGGTGGTGAGGCTGTGTAGACACATAACAAACAAGACCCAATTTTGATATTACACAATTTTGGAATCGTGGAAAAATCACAAAAATCCCGGACACCCTAAAATTTCTTTACACAACAAATTTAGTGCACACAATCATACAATAAACACAAGAATTAGAAACATTCAGAGATGGGTTACAAGTCATTTTAACACTGCTGAATTTTCACAATTCGCAATTAAATTTTTACTGCGCCCAAGGGTCCAGAAAGTTGGAAATTTCCAAAACTCAACACTACATTAAGAATTTATTTACAACTGTCTTTCATTTGGTACCCCACATGAATGTTTGCAGTTTTATCAAACTTGTCGCCAACTTTTTGGGCCCTGACGTCCAGATTACGGTGAAAATTCCCTTTAGTCCGGAGCTTTATGTGGGATTTTACGATGTTTAACAATTTTGACCGCCTACACAATTTTTCGTCTCGCCGACTATTTTTGGAGGGATTAATCTAAAAAACAATAGGTGTCCTGGACACGCGTGCCAAAAGTTTTATGAAAATCGGTTGATGCGTTCAAAAGTTACCGTGGATTCGAGTCAACATCATTCTTATTTACAGCACGAGGTTTTACAGTTTTGCTAAAATTTTAATACATTCTTTGAAGTCTAAAAAAAATTTAAAATTTCAAACCTATACACTAAATTATGACTATGGCAAAATGCTCTCTAATTAAATATCCCATTTGGATTTTAGCGGTTTTTCAAAATTATTGTACACTTTTTGGACCCTGGTGCCCGAAAATTATGAAATTTTCAAAAGTGAACACTGTATTCAGACTGTGGTTGAAATTCTGTTTAATTTAATGGCCCACGTGGGCGTGTTGCAAAATTGTTTAAAATTTTGATTCCTCACATTTTTGCCATCTGCCACCCTATAATTTTGGGGACATCAATCTCAAAAACAACAGGGTTCTGCAGATTGTATGTGTGAATACGCATGCCAGGTTTTACGAAAATCGGTTAATGGATTCAAAAGTTATTGTGAAACATATCTCAAATAGATAAAAAAGGCACAATTTTATTTTAAAACTGATAAAAGGGGTACAATATTTATGAAGTCTTCTCAAATATGTGCATACGCAAATGACATTGCAATAGCAGCAAGAAACGTTGACTGCCTCAAAGACATGTGTGCATTAATGGAAGCAGAAGCAGTGAAAATTGGTCTTGTGGTAAATGCAACCAAGACAAAGTACATGGTAAAGTCCAACTCAGAGACCAGAAGGGCTCCTAGAGATTTCAATATAAATGGGAAGTCTTTCTAAAGAGTGTCCTATCTATGTGCCTTGGTATCAAATGATAATAACGTTAGAATGAGTATAAGAGAAAGGCTACAAGCTGGAAACAGAACCTCCTTTCCAAATATTAACATCTTTAAAAACAATCTTGTTAGAAGAGGTATAAAACTTAAGTATGATATTCTCTGGTGCGACCAGTTGTTACACATGGATCTGAGGTGTGGACTTTGACAGAGAACGACAAAACTCCTCTAAAATCATTTGAGCGCAAAATATCGCGTAAAATTTATGGTCCAGTAAGAGAAGAAGGCAGTCGTATAATACGCAACAACAATGAACTACCCTCATGCAAGGTCTCATGCGTGAAAAAGACAGTGAAATTCATCAGATCACAGACGTTGCGTTGGCTGGGACATGTGGAAAGAATGTCTGAGGAAAAAATGCCTAAAAGAATGGTGAAGGGAAGATTATGTACTATCAGAATTAGAGGCAGACCAAGGATGAGATGGTTGGATGGCGTAATAGAAGATCTTGCTAGCATGGGAATCAGAGTGTGGATAGGAAGAGCGGAGAACGGGGAAGCATGGAGGAGTATTGTTGAGGAGGATAAAGCTCACTAAACGATCTAACCCCAGATAAGAAGAGAAGAATAATGTCTGAAATAGACATACAGTAGAGCATCGATTATCCGAACATCCATTAATCGAACGATCTATTATCCGAACTCAGTAGAAAGTACAATTAAGTACTGCGCTGTACAGTAATGTATTGGACACGTGTAGGCGTATTGGATATTTATTGAACATACAAAATTGTATACTATAACTTATTACAGTACTGTACAGTTATAACCGATGAAGAGATAGTTGGGTCCTTAAATGAACGTAATGAAAACGAACAGATTCAGATGAAGACGGCGAAAATGCTACTAATGCAAAACCACCCACGGCAGCAAAAGCTTTTGACTCACTTGAGACTGTTATAAAGTGGGTCGAAACCTAAGACGAGATAGGATAGAAGACAGAAGAAGATAAGAATATCCAGCTTATGAATCTTAAACGAGTTCAGTCTTTAGCAGCGAGGAAACGGGGTATCGGTTTGAAGCATACAGTGATAGAACAATTCTTCAAAAAAGTGTAAATCCATGGTACTGTATGTTTTGTTTTGTTTCATAATTTTTAATTAATTTTTTAGTACAGTGTTTGTCATTAAACTCTAATTTTGTTTAAATTAACTTTTGGTTTTTATTAATTACACTCAGTTTTAATTAAATGATTTTTAGCCTTAGTAATACATTACAGTACAGTATACAGGTTGCTGTAATTATATAACAGTATATTAGAAATGATTTTGTATTAAAAACCTTTGTTTTTGTGAAGAGCAATAATGTTTTCAATTTACGTCTATTATCCGAAAGGGCCCTCGTGCCGAGAGATTCGGATAATCGATGCTCTACTGTATAGACAAGTAGACATATAGACAGACAGACAAATGCCAAACGGTCAAGTTAAAACTGAGTACTCGCTTCGCTAGTTCGATTATAACACAGTTTACCCTTTCCTCTGGGCTCACTTTTCAAGCTCATAACATTAACTCACTCCCTCGTTGGAAGTGATATTCTCATACAACGCCGGTTGCAGACGTATCTCTTCATTAGATCCTTATATTATTTACTGTTCACTGTTACGAAAACTAATTATTTTCTTCTACTAAAAGCTGTTTCTTGTTTCACCGTCATCTATTACAAGGTACGTAAATATTAATTTCCTCCGTTCCCTCTTTCTTTAACGATCAGAGGTTTCCTTACCATTATTTATTACTTCACTGATTTTTTTTAAAATTTACAATGGAAAAAACAGGAACTCAACATACAATTCCGACAATATAAATGGCTCATAGGAAAACATTCCAACCTGTCTTTATATAGTAAAACTCTGAGCTATAATCAGATAATTAAACCCACCTGGCTATATCGAATTCAACTCTGGGGGGTGCGCGAAAGATAGTAACATCACGATAATACAAACATTCCAAAACAAAGTTTTGCGGACCACGGTGAATGCACCATGGTATGTTGGAAACGCCGATATCCACAGAGATTTAGGTATTCCAACAATTAAAGAAGAGATTAAAAGGTTTGCGAAGAAGCATCAAGAAAGGCTTCACCTCCACGAAAATGCAGAAGTTCTTCAGTCGCTGGACAATCAACACGTGTTCCGAAGACTGAAGAGAACAAAGCCATTTGAACTTGTGTAGTGTTGTGTGTTATAATGCAGAGCATTGTGCGCGGGTGAGAGTGTTTAGTTAAGAACACCAGAACTAACTAAAGGATGTCATTGGACTTAATTTGGCTGATATGTATTTAATATTAAGAGGTATTACAGATAAGTTGATGGTTGGTCTTACAGACCAGTTTTATTCAATAATAATAATGTTATTCAATGTTAAATTCAATAATAATAATAAAATGCAGGAGAGAGAATTTACAATATGTTTCAACGTTAATTTATCCAAACATATTCTCAGATTTGTGACAAAATTAAAAGTTAAAAGTCTTTTTGATACAAGTGTTTGGGACATCCATTCCATTCAATGCCGTAACTAGGAGCTGCTCTTGGGGGGGGGGAGATAAGACTACCTTCTTGGGTAGGGGATGAGACTAACTTGAAGTCTGGGCTCCCCTTGTTCCTCAGGACAAATGAGAAATTCATGACTCTTCCCACATAATATTATAAAGTGTACGTAAGACTGCTTCAGACGATCGATTGCCGAAAGCGGCATTGAACTACAAAGCCATTGGTAGAAGAGACGTGGGTCGTCCGAGGATGAGATGGGTGCCGGAATATATAGGGCCTATGTAATTTATTTAATATTTATAAATTCTTTACCTCAAGATGTTTTATTCCCTCATTTGGTACACTTGTGTTTTGGTTGGTTGTTGTTATGGTTTCCTGTTGGCTTTTGGTATTTTATACTGGTGTTATTGTGTGTGGTACATTACTCATGTTATGCAAACCAAAACACAAATACTCCACAAGATATAAACTCAGGAAGGCTGAGGATGGGAACAATACACTTCCCGAAACATGTAGCAAATAAGGGAATAAAACATCTTGAGGTAAAGAATTTATAAATATTAAATAAATTATACATGCATCAAGAAATAGACTGTAGCAAAAACTGTTTATATAAATATTTAACCTAATCCTTGAAGTGAAGAAAAGAAGAAGAGAGGTAAGGCTGCAAATACGTACATTATTTTAAGCCTAACAGATGCTGAGTGATCTTCATTATTAAGAAAAGCCTAACTTTATTTTATTAATTTGCAAACATTGTAATTCATTATGTTTCTACAATTATGTATAGGCCAAATTCTTATTTTAAACCACAGTCAACTGGTTTAGATCTATGTTATATGATTATGGAATTTCGCTGAAATCTTTAAGAGCTGTGTGTGGGAGTGGGGTCGGAAACTGACCCCCCCCATAGTTTCGTCACAGAACCGTCTTCCTGAATCAGTTCCTCTCCACTTTTCTCTAAGGTCCGGTTTGCGAGCTGTAAGCACATATGCTGGCTGCAATTGAAACTATTTATCAGTTTCTTCCTGGTTTGCAGGGACATGTTTCTGGACGCTAGAAATTGGTTCTGCGACACCGCTGACCATGGGTTGTGCGAGACGAACGCCATATCCGTCGCCGCTGTTACGCCGCGTCCCGAGCTTCCTATAGAGCTCCCACCGCGGGGACCACGATGACTGGATACTGGGTGTGGCCTGCTACCGGCCGTGGGTGTTCAATTAGACAGGTCTAATTGAGCGTGAATGTTCGCCGAGGCCGGGTCCAAGATTCACCTGGCACCATAGATGGGTTGTCACCGAGGGCGCTGATTAGGTGATGGCCCTCACAGCGGGCAACGCAAGACCATGCTCAGTTACAACACTCTTTTCTTATTCATTCACTTATTAAAGTAAATAGGACATCATCATCATCATCATCACTCCAAGGACTAGACCTTAGATCTGTTCCGGAACCCATCTCCTCGTCGGTCTACCGACATCTCTCTTCCCAGTAGGTGATATCACCCAAGGCAGCCACAGGTAGACGGATATAAGGCACGCGGTTCAAGTGTTCACACCACCTCCTTCTGTGGTCTTCAATCTACTGGTGCAACGATACAATGTTTAAATCACGTCTAATATCCTCGTTCCTTCTCCGATCCAAGAGAGAACAACGTTGCGTCCCTCTTAGAAATTTCATTTAGGCTGCATACCGTTGTATCCTCTGCACGTCCCTTTCACCAAGAGTCTATGTCTCACTAGCGTACAGGAATGTGGGGACAGCCACAGTTTTATAAAATGTCATTCGGTTACCTTCTGTGTTTTATTTTTCAGGTGCCTATATGAATCGTTCCACAGATGCGTCTAAATTTCGTTAGCTTACTATCCCAATCAAGATCGGATGCATATGAGATATATAACAACCAAGGTAATTAAAATGACTAACCTGATCCAAAATCTGAACAGTCACGACTATCTTAGTTCTTATAAGACACCTGCCCTGAAATGCCATCGTTTTACATTTTGTAGCAGAGATCTGTAGTCCATAGTGTTGTATGATGATATTGAATGTAAATATCGCCCGCTGTAACTGGTCTTCTGTTTTCTGAATAATTACCATGTGATCTGTATAAAGCAATGAATTCACATGAAATTTAGATGTTATTCATTTAAACTGCGTGGATAAAAATAGAAACTATTAATTTTACTCTATTTATATAAAATATGTAACAGTACAGAAGTACTGAGAAAGACAGGGAAGTTATTAACACAGTGAAGATAAGAAAGCTTCAGTATCTGGGACATCTCATGAGAAATGAACATAGATTTTTACTTATTGCAGTCCATACTACAGGGAAAAGTACTTGGAAAGAGAGGAGTTGGGCGACCGAGAATATCACGGCTGAGAAATTTAAGTACCTGGTTTGGCATGAATACAACTTCCTTTTTCCGTACACCAGTGCAGAAAGTTAAAATAGCCTGTATGATATCCAACATCCGAAACAGATAGGAACTATCAGAAGGAGACACAAGTATAATCCCAATCAATAAAGTAAATATAGTGTAATTACAAAATTAGTTTTTAAAGATAAGTTCCCGGGCCGCAAAAAAAAGAGAAGTTCCGCGCCCGTAGGAAATCCTGGACTGTAATAACGTACGACACACACGCACACACACTCACACTACAGTGAGCACAAGATTACCACTATACACGTAAAATTAAGCATGTACGCGTGCGCGCGTGAGAACTGAGGACGGGTGGGAGTTGGCCACGACACTATTACAGAAATCAGTGACAACGTATGGAAGCGCCCAGTGGGTGATGCTTGAGTGTGTGTGTGTTCGTGTCTGTGTCAGTGTGTTAGTCGTGAAAGTGGTACAGAGAGAGAGAGAGAGAGAGAGAGAGAGAGAGAGAGAGAGAGAGAGACAGACACGACAAGACGGGACGCATATGGAACAGGTGAAAGTGTAGGAAGAGACGCGCTGCTAGTTGTTGCAGTGATGATACTAAAATAAAATGGTTACAAGTTCGCGACAACAGCAACAAAAGAACGAATAACAATAATAATAATAATAACAACAACAATACGGTTCGTAACCGACTGTACTCGATGCGTCCGCGCGTGTATATGTGTGTGTGTGTGAGCAGTGGAGACGTTGACAGAGTTCAAAGGTTTTTCGCGTCGAGAGAGAGAGAGAGAGAGAGAGAGAGAGAGAGAGAGAGAGAGAGAGAGAGAGAGAGAGAGAGAGAGGACAGACGGATGTATATGCACATGCACGTGTTTTGGCGTGCATCGGACCAATGCAACACGTCTATTTCTGTAGCCTGTCGGTTTGGTTCGGTTCGGTTTCAGCGGCGCGGCGCAAGAATGTTGGTCGCAGCACCGGCACCGCTCTGACTAAGGTCAAATCTTGGCCTATTTTAGTCACTCTCCGAGGACGGAGACCACGACAACTATAACTGGGTTCTCTCTTACTCATCCGTCCGTTCGTTCGCGTTTCCTCCTACGCACTCACTACACGTGGACGGACCGAGTGTCCTCGGTGAGGTCATGGACGTGATTAAACTAGAGGTGTGCTAAACTAGTATTTGAAAATAACAGGTACGAACGAAACCGTTCCAAAAATAAATGAATACCTGTTATTATATACCTATTATCAGTGGCGTGGCGTGGATATATAACAGCTGTTGCCGGTTGTGATAGGCCTAAAACTTAATTCGAATTTTTTCTAGTACCAAGTGTTCATTTTAGAGCCGAAATATTATTTACAGTATTTTCTATCATTCGCTGGAAGAAGAAGAGGGTCCCGGTTCAACGGGATCTGACTCTCATTACACTTACACAGAATAAATCAGGACAAAAATAATAGAATTAAAAATAATAAAGACAAACAGAGAAGCGCATAACTAAACGAACAAAACACAAATAGGTAGGTAGTAACTGGTGTACGTTGGTTCCGAAACGAACGTAGCTGCTAACTGAGCGTTTTGCCGGTTTATACAGCGGCAACACATTGGGTGTACGAATGTGCTTCCCCCCTCCGCAGTCAGTACAGTGACAACTACTACGGGGTCAATGACCGTACGCAGTAAAACACTGCCGATGTCTGAGCCGGCAACAAAAGATGGTGCAAGTGCCCAGCAGTTCTAAAACAATGTTATGCTTTTCTTCAATAATATTGTTCGGATTTCAAATTATTCAATAACTAAAGTGTTTATTCCGTGATATAATTAATATTATTTTCTCTTATTTCCAGTACTGTTGCCGCCGGGAACAGCGGGTACATGGACGCCACGCTACTGCACTTATACCTGTATTATATCATTTGTTATAAGAAATGAATTGAAATTAAAAGTATTAATAGTATTACTGTACCATATATCTCCCCTTTGGTTACTTTACCCATTTCATGTACTTTTTCCTCAGGATTGGTTGGGTTTACATACTTGAAATTTTTAAATTATCTTTGAGAATATTTTATATGACAGTAGGTATTTTTTTTAATACAAAAAAGTCGAAATTTAAAATTATTTTGAATTTTTTCATCCAGCGTTTTCCAGGCAAACTGATTTTTGTTAACTTTCATTCTTCACATAGAAACTTGAAAAAATGTCACTGCTGGTATAAACCAAGCACTAGTAACACAATGTAAAAAGTTAATTAGTGTAGCGTTTGTAGTTTTCGAGAAAAAGATTCCTGAGCATGAGAAAATTAATTAACGCCAATCGGGCATAAAAGTTCTGAGAGTGATCGGAATGAGTGAAGATAAAAGTAGTGTGTTACTGTCAACACAATAGGTTTATTAAGGTACAAGTACGATATCATATCTGTGTTTGTCAATTCATTTTTTTCTTTTAATAATATTCACTTACAGTTCAAATACACACTGTTCATTTAAGTTATGTATCAAATCAATCAAAACTTAATACGATGGTAATGTAGAGATACAATTTAAAGTAATTTTAGAGTAAAACCATGAACACATTTAACGTGATATGATTTTTGTTATTATATTTACACTCACAAGAGACGAAAAATTTCGTCTGAAGTGACCACTGGAGCCCCCCCCCGGTAACCATATTGTTCTAACTCTCATACCAGTTTGGTATGAAATTTGTTCAATGGACAAATCTTCCCCAATGCCTCCTAAACATTACCATCTCAGCGTAACCCGTCACATCCATTCTGAAATCTTCCAGGACATAATCCAACTATCTTATCCTAGTTCGACACCACTTTCTGCTTCTATATACCCGTGGCCTTAGGATTTTCTTTGGTAAACGTTCTAAATGACCTAACCATTGCATTCGTTGAGCCTCTACAAACCTTACAACGTCCTCATGATTCCATAGCTCATCTGTCTCCTGGTTATTTCGTATTTTACATTCAAAATCTTCCTTAACCGGGCCACAAACACATTGTACAATCTTTCTTTCAAATCTTCTCATTGTTTCTTGTTCCTTTTCTGCCAATGCCTACGTCTCACCTTCACAAGCAACAACCGGTCTAATAAGTGTCTTATGCACATTATTTCATTTTTTGTGTTCAGACTAATGAGAATAATGAAAAATGATAAAAATAAGAAAAGAGATTCTAATAAGGAGCGCGTATATACGTCACAAAATTTATCTTCTCTCAATTTTGTGAATTTGCTTATGGTAATTAACCCATGAAACACATCGATAGAAGAAAGTTATAGATATATAGGGTACAATTTTGTAGAAACACTATGTCCGCATGCTAGGACATGTTATTATCGTAAACAGCCCGTTCTAAGTTCTTGGCTTTGACCTGTGATTTTAGCGAAAAATACAGTCTGTTATTATAGAGCAACGTCTTACGTCATCGCAAAGAAACGATAATATTATCATAATAAAACAAAAAAAAGGTACGTATCTATTCAAAATTAACGTCGACGTTTCCGCTAAACATCATAATCTACCGCGAACTCGGGAGACGAATTCTCAATAAGTTTTACAAAGCCTGGTCTGATCGTGAACGTGGATCATGAGTCCCCGTGACGACACGTAAATTTAGATCGAGTTTAGTGCCAGACCGCTAATTTGTAGACGAATTTATGTACGCCCCTCATTTACTCTGAAATTAAACCGTGCCTTTTTGCGTCAATAAATTATCGCGTTGCAAACAAACCCAATAAACAGGAGATATATACTTACTGATGACACAGACGTTATGTTAAACCACAGGCTTCGGGTAACTACGGGGGTGATCAAAGTAACCATAGGGCTACTGGGGTACCATAGGCATAGGTACATAGGTAACCATAGGGTGATCAAATTAAACATTTCAGCTAAATTCCATAATCACTTAACATAGGCCTATTTGTACGCCACTTGGTGAGTTAAAAAAATTTAAATTAATATAGATTATTGAACTTTCACTTCTTTTCTCCCGTACGCCTTTCGGCGTGATGTGGGCCTTCATCAGCAGTATGAGACAGACTGCCAGTAACTCGTAACGGTTTTATTTGGTAGGTTGAGTGGGGGTGGTGTGTGTGGGGGAAGGGGATTGGCGCGGGGATCCGAATTATTGTTTGTTTTATGTATAATTGTGTCAAAAAGTGTGTGTGATTTATAGTGTAATTGGTCGTTAAGTATGCTGTTTGGTTGTGTTGTGTAGTGTTTATATATTTCATATTGTTCTGCTATGTTAAGTTTTCGACTTTTGGGTAAGTAGCGTAATATCTCAAGATTAGTACATACACACAAAAAACCACAGCTACACCAACATAGATACTAATCATACACACTTTTTGACACAATTATACATAAAAAAACAATAATTCGGATCCCCGCGCCAATCCCCTTCCACCACACACCACCCCCACTCAACCTACCAAATAAAACCGTTACGAGTTACAGTCAGTCTGTCTCATACCGCTGATGAAGGCGCACATCACGCCGAAACGCGTACGGGAGAAAACAAGTAAGTTTCACAAGTGAAAGTTCAATAATCTATATTAATTTAGTACTGTGAAAAAAGAAGATGAACTATCAAAACAACTAAAATTTAAATAATTGTAGAAATAAAAGCAATTACAATATTTGTAAATTAACAAATTAAAGTTAGAATTTTCTTAATAATGACAGTCACTCATCGTTTAGTAAATAACTCACATATTTGCACTCTTAAAAAAAAAACACTTGCACACACGCCAGAAAACGAAGACAGCGGCAAAGGCAAACTATCAATGTACCTTTGTCTTTTTCGTTCAAACACACTTCCCCTTAGATGCTTGTCTATATCATGACTCGTTTAGTCTAATTACTTTATGGTTTGGACCGTCGTCTTTGTACAGATAAACTAATCAATTTTTTGACGTTAATTCGGAAAAATAAGAAGATTTCTTTGCTGGAAAACGTGATTTAGCGCAAACTATAAGTTGCTTAAAATATTCTTGGCACAAGAGCTTTAAATAAAAAGTGCGATAGGGTAATAAAACCGGGTGTCACATTATTTTGAAAAAGACTTTTTTTACAAGATTAGAGCACATAAAGAACGAAGATATAAGACAGGAATTAAAAGTACAACCAGTAACGGAACTAGCGAAAAACTATAAAAAAAGATGGAAAGAGCATGTTATGCGCATGTCTCCAGAAAGAATTCCAAGAAAAATCCTGAATTATAAGTCAACCGGAAGAAGAAATGTTGGCAGACCGAGACGGAGATGGTGAAGCCGGAACAGGCAACCTGCCTAATCCCGGACAGATAGATGATGATGATAATGATTATTCGAGATAGAATATTTCGAAATCAGCTTTCTCAACTTTATACTTCACGTTCGATTAATCAAAAACTTGAGGAGACGCAAAGAATTTATAAAAATAAGAATTAAATAGAAATAATCTTGAATTCCTCATCTGTCTTGAGGAAAATGGGTGATCCGATCTTCAAGGTGCTCCTCTGCCAGAAGCTAGTCTCAACCGCACTCTGGAGCATCTCGTATTTTTCGCCAATAAGACTCTATACGAACGCTGAGTGGCGGATATACAAAAACAGAATACAGAAATAAATATTATTTTATGCGGGTAAAGGTAAAATCGAATTCAATTTTTTCGCGTAATCTGCAGAAAGAAATGTTTGTTCACACACACACACACACACACACACACACACACACACACACACACACACACACACACACACACACACACACACACACACACACACACACACACACACACACACACACACACACACACACACACACACACACACACACACACACACACACACACACACACACACACACACACACGCGCGCAACAGCAATAAAAACGAGACTACTCTTGGTAATCGGTAAACTCACATTCTTCTTCTTCTTCTTCTTCTTCTGCACTACAAGGATTAGGCATTTGCCTGTTCCGTCCTCACAAACCTACGACCACCGTTTTCGTGCTCTTCCTATATCTCTTTCCCCTCTTGGGTTGTAGTTAAGTATTTTTTTTTTGGGTATTCTCCCATTTCCCATTCTATTTACGCGTTGTTTCCATCTTTCTTTATATTCAGTTATTTTTTTCATTTATTGCATATACATTTAGTTCATTTCGCACGTCTTCATTTCTTACTAAATCTCTTCTTGTGCAGCCTTTGACCCGTCTCAAAAATCTCATTTCTGTTGCCTGTATTTGCTGTCTCCTTTTTTGGTATTTATCCAAGTTTCACTCCCATACATAAGTACAGGTACAGCCATCGTTTTATAAATTTTATCCTTGTGTCTTTTCGTGTTTTCTTATTTAATGTTCTATTTATTTTGCCACATATTGCCTGGAACTTATTTATTTTATTTTTCATGTCATTGTCATAATTGTAAACTCACAGTTACAGGCAAAATGAAACCCACAGATTATGGCGAGGATTATGAGGAATGAAGCAGTCACGGGGATGTGCAAGCGACTGTCGCCCGTTCCGAGCTTCAAAACAACTGCTTGTTGCTAGTACAAAAAAAAAAACTAGTAGTGTGACAGGAAACATGTATATTCGTACTACGGAATATCATGAAAATAGGAAACTTTTCGAACGATTCGTGTTATAGAACAATCGTTTCTCGTTTTATATACTGAACGATTCTCGTATGACTGAGAAAAGTCAAAGCAACCTTTATTGTTTGTTTCGTCTAGAAAAGGGCTTCGATATCTGTTCAGTATTTTAGATATAGCATGGGGTACCATATAGAGAACGATGATTGATTGACATCTTGTGTGGAAATCGTGCCGGAGAAGTAAGTATTAAGAAAGTAGTACGACAGAGAAACTCTCTGTCTCCTACGCTCGTCTAACCGATCAAGGAAGCGATCGACAGAATTATGGAAGACACCTGTCTTTGATTAAGAATCCACGGCGTCAAAGTTGGTAGCTTAGGTTCGCAGAGCAGAGAGTGCAGACGATATGCAAAGAATTCTTAACGCAATGGATCAAGTAACGAAGAGCGAATATAATATAAAGATTAACGGACAAATTTTACATTGCAAACAATGATGTGGTGAAGAAGCTGCACAAATTCAACCAGATGTGTGGGAACATCAACGAATAAAGAAACGCGCCTGAAATTCTACAATGTGACGGCCCTCTGTGGGTCTGAGAATTGGACTTTAACGAAATCCCACTCCAGTCGTATTGAAGCGAACTTCGATGAGATTTCTCAGCCACGTGGCATTCTTCAAGATCAAAAAAAAAAAAAATGTCGATGTACGGCAGGAGTATACTTGCTAGAATTGCCCAATATTCTGTTATTACGAGTAAAACTCCAGCGACCTACTACTATTATGAATAGTTGTTACCCTCTTAATTTATAACAGGCACAAGAAGTTCAACGCAACAATTAACCAAGAAATTGTACACATGTGTTGAAACCATAAATACGAAAGTCTTCAAATGAACGCGGGGCGATATGAGACAGTTAAACCATCGTTAACAGTAATTGTTTGTAAGAGAGTAGGTATATATAACAGTGTCAACCATCAGCCGTTTCTCAGAATTCCAAATATACTCCATTAGTCATTACTGTTGGCTTTGTACACGCGTGCGATATATCAAAGTGGTAGCCGGGTCTTGTCGCCGCGACAATTTGGCAAATACGTTCAGTTTCTGTGCTGTCGTAGTAATGCATATCTACCGTAGGCCTAACGGGCTAGCAATACTTTAACGAGTTACTTATATCTTCTACAAAGTATAATTCAACGAGCGATGCGAATTCTCAGTTTGAACTCGACCGTTTGGCGTTTGTCTGTCTATCTATCCATCTGTTAGGGTATGTCTCACGGTAACTTTCGATCGCATCATCCGATTTTCGTAAAACTTGCTATGCGTGTCCCAGTGGAGGCTCGTCCGTAAGGTTCAGTGGTTCAGTGAACCCCCTAAATAATTTAAATATGTTTAAGGATTTGTTGAGATAATGGTTGCATATTTAAATAACAAGATTTGCGGGATGACTGAACAGTAATGGATTCGCGTAGTAGGCGAATTGCTTGGAGGTGGAAAACAGCTCTCAGCACCTCCTGGACTGTGTAGACAGCTTTGGAGGGAGAAATCAGTGTACGCAAAATTACATTCAACAGTCGCTAAACCCGAGTGTTAGCGATAGAGACGAATAGTTCCGACGAGGGCCGAACCGCCACTGACCGGGAATTTTAACATTTTAATAATACCGCCATTCGCCATTATTATGATTTTTACCACACGATTTGTCAGTTTTATGTCAGATTTCTCTTTTTCATTTACAATGGAATGAAAATGTGTGCAGTAAAGTCTTAAAATTAACTAAAATAGTGAAGTAATTGGATTCCGAAAATAAAGCGTGTTTAATGTAGTTATTAAATAATTCTATTATCGTTAAACTGATCGAAGCGTGTATAACCTTCAAAGTGTTTGCTGGTATTTTTGTGTGTTAAAGAGTTCAGGTATTTCTTATTTTTGTGTTCAGTTCATTGATTTGATAAAATGAATACTGTTCAATCTATTTTAAAAACTAATTTTTCTTCTTTCTCTCTCTCTCTCTCTCTCTCTCTCTCTCTCTCTCTCTCTCTCTCTCTCTCTCTCTCTCTCTCTCTCTCTCTCTCTCTCTCTCTCTCTCTCTCTCTCTCTCTCTCTCCCTCTCTCTGTATTAAAGATAAATGCAAAATAAGGAACTCGGTAGGCAGCTTCCTGTTTTAAACATTAAAGAGTATAGGCCTAACTATATATTTTTAGAATAATTTACAAACAGCATAAACAGAACTTAAGGCCTACGAAAAGTTGTCAATAGTTATGCCCCACCCCGTGTGTTATTTGGAATGGTATAATTGCTCTTATCTTAGTAGAAACATTCAAACATTGAACCCCCAACTGTCACTGGCGTTTACCCTACAGAACCTTAGAGTTATCAAAAATTGAATCGAAATTCCTTAATCAGTAAACGTGGACCTACTTCTAAGCCAGTCGAGTGTGTTAAAATAATTATTATAAATAAGTGTATAAATAAAAGGAATGACAATATTTTTAAGTTAATAAAATACAGTAATAAAATAATAATGATAATCACTCTAAATCTGGTAAATGACGTATGAATCTGCAATTTTCTTCACGTCGGTCACTCAAAAACTTTGAAACGCAAAGAATTTATAAAACGTATTCATAAAATTATACGGGAAGAATACTGAATTCCTCACTTGGCCTGAGAAAAATAGGGAGGGGGTCCAAAAGGGGACGCGAACATATGCTTTCATTGAAGAGAAATGCGCTAGCCTCTCCACCCCAACTCCACTCTCACCTACATGTTAGTGGGTCCTGTTACGCCGAGCAATCCACTCCAAGGTTGTGGTAGCCAATCCCTTCTGTGGAGTGGATCGGTAAGCAAACGAGAGATGGGGGGTCTGTCAGGGGAGCCTGGGGGTATCCTGGGTCCTGGCCTGGCAGGATGGTGCACATCGGCAGCAGGGTGTGCATCTAGTATAGAGGCGGAGGAGCCTACAGTAAGCCAACGGCTGCACACATGGCCCGAGTTAGTTAGTCTACTGCGATCGGGCTCAGAGAGCTCGTCAAGTGAGGTGAAAGTAAATCTCTACGGGAAAGAGCAGCCCGAAATCAAAGTTCCTGGTTCCCAAAAAGTTGGGGTTTTACAGCGGTCTGCTTAAGTAAAAAATATATGCACTTATAGAACTCGTAAGAGACTCGGAAATCGGATGGGTTCCGGAACAGGTCTAAGGCCTAATGTGATGTTACGTTTTGGAAATTTCCAAATTTTTGGACTCCAGAGAAATCTCCAAATTTTCACGAAAAAAATTGTAAAAATCCAGTATGGTGTCAGACTAAAGCAACTGGAACCCAAATCTGAATTTTTGTATTTTTATGTTTGTATGTAATAATAAACGTACTTCTTTCAAAATAATGCGTGTCTTCCTCCAACATGCTGAGGGAGCTTACTAGTTTACTATGGTTTTGATGGACAAAAAAAATTACTTAAATTCCTTTGTAGGTGTAACCAATAGGTAATTGTATGCACAGAACAGCACTAAACATTCATACTTCGACACACACACACACACACACACACACACACACACACACACACACACACACACACACACACACACACACACACACACACACACACACACACACACACACACACACACACACACACACACACACACACACACACACACACACACACACACACACACACACACACACACACAGAGTCCAATACTAATAAGAGGTATAATTTATAACGTAAAAATCGTTTTGTCTTACTTTTAGGAGATAACCTTTTTTCCATAAAGGTTGTCGTCTAAACATCGCGGTGTATAGGTAATTTAAATGGCAGTGAATTAATCGCATGCTCGATTGGCATCTGTCCACCGCCTACTCGATCACCCACCCGACACTCACACGCCCAGCACATGAACGACCGCTGAATTTTCGTCGTTTAACGACAGGAAGAGATTATGTACGCCGCACAAGATATATTCTCTCCGTTTCTTCAGTGTTAAAATTATAATTTTTCACGTTTAATCGACATTCCTGTAACAGATTTCTGTCTCTCGCAGAAACTGTTTAATTTCTCATATTGTCGCTTGGCTATCCCAGTTAGTTTTCCGTTGTTTAAACCACTTAAAGCCCAGTTTCTTGTCCGTGGGGCCGTACAATTTTGACATTTTCCAAAATACTAAACATTATATTCAGATTGTGGTTAAAACTGTGTTTAATTTCTTTGATACCCCATGTTGCAATTTTTTCAATATTTTGACGTCACATTGTTGCCACCTGCCGTCAGGTTTTATTTTTGGGGGGAATCCGTATAAAAAAAAACAATAGAGGTCAGCAGGTTATATATATGGACAGACACGTCAACTTCTACGAAAATCGGTTAATGCGTTCAAAAATAATTATCGTAACACATACTCCAAACAGACTGTCAGACAGACAAACGTCAAAAACAGACAGACCGATTTAAAATTTTGAACTTTCGTCGCTCGTTCAATTAATCTGAAGTAGGAGTATTGATATTATGAAAGACGAAATTAAGAGGCTAGTTTTTTTTTTGTAAATAAAATTTTTGGTCTATCTGAGATTACCTTAGATCCCAAGATAATCCAGATTATCTTGATCTTAGATCATCTTAGATTTATTATCCAGTGAATAAATAATCTGCCACTAATAAGATCTATGCTACCGTTGACAAATATAACACAAATATGACAACGATCATTTCTTTTTTTTTTTGCTTCCTTATAGTTTTCACTTTTTGTGATTAGGCCGTACAAAAACATTTTCGAATTACGGCCAGGAATCATCCAAACTTCTGTTTTCCTACTTTCCTATAATTATGTAATATCAGAATTTCCATTAATAATACCAAATCTCGTGAAAATTACAAGGAAATCTTCGTATAAGTTTACAAAAAAAACAAAAAGAAACACAGACGTCTTTCACAGGCAGCAGATGCCGTCTGACGTAAAGGTAATGGATCTGCAACCAAAGCTCAGACCATAGAGGTATAGTATAACTATATACATATCTAATATATAAGAGGTATATGTATTATATCTCTATAGCTCAGATTTACGGTTTGGTACTAAGTCTTAAACACTCACTTTGCTTCATTATGTATGGCTCTATATACGAATTTAACAAACCGGTGAAGTAGTACTTGTTAGGAATCCGCACGGCGACGCCTCCCCCTACACACATCTCTGCCCTGTAATGACATCTTTTTAGATTTTGTAGAAGACATCTGTAGCACATATGTCTGAATTTCGTCTTGTATGATGATACTGAACGTAAATATCGCCATTTGTAACTGGTCTTCTGTTTTCTGTATGATTACCTTGTCATCTACATAAAGCAATGAATTCACATGAATGTAGATGTTACTTATTTAAACTACGTGGATAAAAATAGAAACTATTTATTTTACTGTATTTATACAAAATATGTAACAGTACAGAAGTACAACAATAAAAACTTTTTAGCTTATACAAAATAGTGTATACGTAATTGTAATAAAGACATAGTCCATTGTAAACAACAGTTTATATTTTACACAAAATACATTTTACACAGAGCTGTACGCGTCACAGTTCCTGGACACCGAAGAGCTCCTTTTTCTAGCTCATGTACAATTGTCAGCTTATCATAAAGAGAAAGAATTGTACGAGGGTAGGGAAACGTTTCGGGCCTGAATAATAAAACAACACTTTTCTGGATTCATTTGCATTTATTTATCAACATAATCTCTACTTAGCTCTATACACGATTTCCAACGACGTTCTAAAGCGGTTATGTCAGACTGATAAACCGATTTGTCGAAGTCTTGAAAATAGCCATTTACTGACTTGACTGTCGTCAGTAAATCATTTCCCACCGAGTCATTTTCTGAGGTTAGGAAAGACACAGAAGTCGCTCGGGGCTAAATAGGGCGAGTATGGTGGTTGAGGAGGACTTCAATTCTTTGATTTTAGCGATCGCGACAATTGGTTGAAACCTCCTTTCGACACTGTGTTTGGTTAAGTGTCAGCAAACGTGGTACCCATCTAGCGCACAGCTTTGTCATAACACTGATGTTCGTGTAAGATATTGCGCACACGTTCCGTTGATATACCAGCAGTCTCAGCTTCGACTTAACCTTCGACTTCTTATGAGATATACTGTATTAAAATTAAATGTCCTACAGCATTGGTTCCCAGACTTTTCAGTCCGGGGACTCCCGCAAAAAATAAAAAAATTCACGTACTCCTTCTGAGTTATGAAACAAAACAAACAGAAATATGATACACTCTTGTATCTTAATTGAAATGTATTAAAATCAAAATTCTCTTAACTTGAAAAATGATAATATTAATGATATCAAACATAGTTTAATGTGAACAACGAAGCTGCTTTTGAACGATTAGCTCTGCAACATTAGGTTTAATGTCTGATAATTTCAATATTAAGTCACTCTCGACATCAAGTTTATTTCTTAACTTTGCCAACCTCGGCTTTATCTTTCCAGCCACACGTGTCGAAATCCAGTTACTTAGGCCTAAAACACGAAAAAACGTATTGCTTAGATACAGTGCTTATACGTGGACAAAAACAGCGCGATCAGTTCTGCGTTGATGAGGAGCTCTAGTCAGTTCGGCTACAAACAGATCTGGTACACGACTATTACTAAAGCCATTAGTTTGAAATTATTTTCACAATTACAATTAGTTTGAACAAAAACAAAGTACTGGAATCTTCTACTAATTGTTTTAAGAATCTAAAATTTAGATTTTAGAGCATACTAAATCTGAGAAAATTACAGTATATTTTATTTTTCTTAAAAGTGACCGCGGCCCCCCCTGAAACATTGTCGCGGACCCCACTTTAGGAACCACTGCTTTAAGTGATGTTCAATTATATCCGTAAAAGAGGTAACGCTGATTATTCCGGACAACCGCGAGGCCGTTATATGCCGCATACATAATCCTGTACTTAGCGTATAACAAGTTGTTATCAGCAACAAGTGCTGCTGTGTTGTTATGTTGGGTTTAATTTTTGGCATGTTGCCACTCCATCAATTATTCTGTGTAGTCTCAGTCTCGACTCCACGACGCGCGAAATTATGTAGCCTACACTGCTCTGCTAGTCGAAACAAGTCACTGAAGCATTTTACGTTGGGATTCTCTGTAACAGAACGAACGACACGAAACTTTTCGTATGTCTTCTGGATTGTGGCTTAAAAAAAAAAAAAAAAAAAGTTTCAAGTACCCTCAGGGGGTGGTTTCATCATCATTATCATCTATCTGTCCAGGATTAGGCAGGTTCCGGCTTCACCATCTCCGTCTCGGTCTGCCAACATTTCTTCTTCCGGTTGGCTTATAATTCAAGATTTTTCTTGGAACTTTTCTGGAAACATGCGCACAACATCCTCTTCCCATCTTTTTTTTATAATTTTTCGCTAGTTCCGTTACTGGTTGTACTTTTAATTCCTGTCTTATATCTTCGTTCTTTATGTGATCTAATCTTGTACAACCTTCCACAGATCTAAGATATTTTATTTCAGACGTTTCCATCTGTCTATAATCTTTCTTTCTTGGTGCCCATGATTCGGACGCGTATAATAGCATAGGGGTTGGCATCACCTTATAGAATTTTATTTGTGTTTCTTTCGTGGTCTTCCTTTGAGTGTTCTCCGTAATGATCTACATATTCTTTGGAAGTTGTTTGTTTTATTAAGAATATCTTTGTCTTCTTCATATGTAATGTCACATCCTAGGTAATTTAAATGTGATACTTGTTCTAAAATTTTATTTTCAATTACAATTTTTGTTCGAATCGAATCTTTTCCTAGGAATGCCATAGTCTTAGCTTTTTCTATTGAAATGTTCAAATTATAACCTTTTGATAACAGATTTAGTTTGTGGATAGCCAGTTGTAATTTATCCTCACTATCTTGGATTACAAATTGATCATTGGCAAACAGCATAGTGTTTAGGAACTAGTCTCGGCTAACGGATAACGTGTCGTGTTTGGAATAACGGATACAGTATATTAAATGTTGCAAAATGGAATGTTCAGGGTCTTGGAAATAATGACAAAAAATAACACCAGTACCTGATACAACTCTGAAATCTCAGAAAAAAGGTGGTATGCACTTTTTTATGAAATTCGATGGCCTTTGGGTTATTGTAAGTTGAAAATTATGATAAATTAGGCTACGTACAATTTGATGTGGGTGAAATGTAAATAAAATGGCGATATTTTTTAAATATTTTATCTCAGTATATTTAGAAATTAATTTTTTCAGTAAAAGCTTAAGTAAAAAGGCATGGTGGTCAAACGTCTTCTGGCAAACAAACGTCTAACGTCTTCTATCAAACGACAACTCCCCCCCCCCCAAAACCTTACTTCGTGGCAATTTTCGTGACGTAACTCGAAAAATACTGAATTTCTCAAAACAATTTTCGAGTTCAAAATGAAATTCATTTTACTCGAAACAGTTTGATATTTTTCTTTTTCCTGTACGTCCAGTATTTTCGGATTATATAAAATGGTGCTTCAATTTCTTTTCAGCCGAAAACAATTTTTGACTCTCGACAACTCAACAACTATGACTTTGAAGAGAACGTGCTGATGACCTTAATTGAAGGTAATCAAATTGTCTTTAAAATTAATTTTAATATCAGTCTACAAATAACAACGTTATGGCCGTAAAATTGATTGTATTTTAAATTTTTTCGAAAAGATTTTGCAATAGTTCTGCTGTAATTCTCTATTAAGTAAAGATTTTAAATTAGGATATTTTGTATAATTTCCCCCCTCACGTTTTAACTGACCATTCTGTCTTCACTGTTTTACAGAATTTGTGACCTTGCTTTCTTAATAAACGACTTCTAGAAAGTATTTTCCAGAAAAACGTATTTTCTTTTATAAACGTATAAAAGAAATCTCCAGCTTTTCGAAGTGATTTCAATCTTGTTGTACGTAAACGTTTGACCGCCATGCCTTTTTACTTAAGCTTTTACTTAAAAAATTAATTTCTAAATATATTAAGATAAAATATTAAAAAAATATCGCCATTTTATACATTTCACCCACATCAAATGTTTTCCTTTGTCTCGTCTACATGTTGTACAATACATCTGACTTCAATTCTAATTCAGCGATCTCAAAAACATAACTGTACACAGTTCCATCAATTTATTCCGAACAATTTGCTAAAAAACAATTTTCCGACATTTAATGGTCGTTTTCACCATTTAGGAGTGAGAGAACCCAAAACCTTTTTTTTTTTAAAAACTTTTATCTGGACACAATATCGATGAGTTAGTGGTAAAACTTCCGAAGTCAAAGTTTTAATGATGTTTCTAGATGTTTTTGTGCATTTCTGTTTATTTTTTATTTTTTAACAGCTACGTAATATATAAAAAACTATTGATAATAAATATTAACCTTCAAAGTTAGTTTTATGATTTATCATTACACTTTAAAACCTTTAATTTCAATATTCCGTAAATTCATATGAGTGGATAGTTTTACCATGCTATAGAAAACATTATTATAAGTTTCATGTCGATTTGTTTTGTTCCAGAGAATTCCGAGGTTTGGCCGTTTTTATGGCTTAATTGAATCAACTATCGGTTCTAACGTAAATAATAATCGAAACTCCACGGCCTTCTAAATTTCACTGCTTATAGCCAACATCAAGAAGAGAAGATCTCGCAGGTTCGATTGAATTTTTACAATTATTTACACTTTTTACCATATTCACAAGAATATGGCGTAAAATTTTGTACTGTATACTTACATAATTGTTACTTTTTTCTGGCCTGGCAAGACCAACTAACTTTTAAACTGAGTCACATGTCCGGGAACATGTAAAAAAAAATTCAGCCCCACAAACCGGCGTCGAATCTATAGCTCGCACACTAAGGTCGGTAACGAGTGCTCGGTTTAGACAATTGAGCTGATCCATTACAAGTGTAGGTTCCATTCTCAAAAGACCGCGACAAATTATTTCTTTTAATTATGATTTCATTGCGACTGTAGCTGGATAGAAAGTACACAAAGAACGGTGAAAGAAGAATAACCAAGAAAATAAAATATAATTTATAACGAACGAAAAACACGCGTGAGCGGTCAAAATAAAGTAGTACCCTTCATGAAACTCTGGAACAGGATGAAGATTAGGGCTGGAAGGAAGAACGCTGGCAAAAATAAATTAATATAATTTTCATTAAACAGCCCACCGTTGTTCAGAATCAGACTATTTTTTTATACCCGCTTTCGCTTGACGCTTGATTTCCCCGAGCGCTCATATTCGCAGTGGGCGACACTTTTCTTATTGCGCCCCACCCCCAAACGTCTGTGACTGCTAATAGCGCCCATGATACAGCTGGACCCCAGGGTATGATATAATGTTATAACCGGCCGCGTCTGCTTATAGGAACTGAATCCAACTGAAAGTGAATCCACTCTCACCTTAAAAACTCTCGAGGGAAACGTTCATACCGTAAAGGGTAAATATTTAACGTACGCTTATCTTAAGCCAAAAAGGGTTAATCCCTTTTCGAGTGACCAATCCATTGTTGTAGATTCTGCAGGTATGATTTTCATAAACTATACCAAAAGTCTTCCACAAAATTTTCCTTTGAAATATTCTTAACACTTGGCGGTTATTTCTGGTCATTGGCCACGTTTCACAGCCGTAGATGGTGACGGGGCGTATTTTGGTTCTACAGACTTATAGTTTTTGAAGCCCTAGTTAACATTTTGCTTCTCAGTATTCTTATGTTTGCAAGTTAGACCAGGCGCAGATTCACGCGCAGGTGACGCAGGCAGGGCAGCTCAGTTTCTGTGACTCCATCTTTTGAGGGCAGTCACGCGAATGTCGACATTCGACATTTGAAGCAGAAAGAGAGGCCGACTTAGGATAAAACGGTTGGAGTATGTGCTGGAAGATCTAAGAAGAGTGGACGTGAAGGGTTACGCTGAAGATGGCAATGGATAGAAGAGTTTGGAGAAGATTGGTGTTTGTGAGCCATGCATTGCGCCAGACGTGGCCCTCCCCACACGTCTGACACACTATCGCTCGTGCACCCAGTTTGCGGTTTTTGATTGCGTGTAAAAAAAAAAAGGAATCACTTGAAGAAAAATTGAGCGAATTCCTCGTGAGTTCCTCTTTCTTTCATGTACTCATTTTTCCAAAGCTTTACCTTCCTTGAATTTTGAGAGAGTAATAATAATATTTCTAACTCGCCATCCGAATCTGACTCAGAGCTCAAATCAACGTATTCCGCCAACATGTTTTTGGTTACACGCACAAAATTTTGGTTACAACACGGCTCCTGCCTTCGTCAAACTGCCGCACAAAACTGCTGTCCAATATACGTGGACAACTGTGCCACACAGTTTGTTTTCGTGCTGCTATGTCCTGCCCGTACTGCGCCACGCAGCTCAATGTGCGCCTAAACTTAGGCTCTACTTCCTATCTATATTCTTTACATAATGGCACTTCTTAATTTGCCTTCATTGTCAATAATATTCCCCAAATTTTGGGATGTATTTTAACTTGTTCAAATGTTTTATTTTATGACTTTAGATCTTGGAATTGTCTTTCATCTTTGGATGCTGACGTGAAGGCGGGGGCGATCAGGTGATCCCACCCCTAAAGATATTAAAAATTTCAGCGACATTCCGTTCCGTAATCACTTAACATAGGACTGTTTCTAAGTCAGTTGCGTTTGTTAAAACAAGGTTTAAAAATAATTGTATAAATGAAAAGAATTAAACAATTTGTGAATTAATAAAGTAAAGTTTATAATTTAGATAAACTAGAAATATTGGAAAGACGAATTATTAGGAAAATATTAGGCCCACGAAAAACTTCAGAAGGTTGGAAATTAAGAAATAATGATGAAATAGATCAAAGTATAGAAAATATAACAGCAACAGAAGACTATTATTTTTTGGACATTTATATAGAATGGACGACAATAGGTTAAGAAAGCAGATCTTCAAATATCTGTGGGGGAAGAAGTCAACATCAAGTTGGATTAAAGAAGTCAAAAGATTTAGAAAAAAATAATATACACGCTGAAGAAGCAATTGAAAGGGAAGTTTTCGGGCAAAAGTGTTAAAAATTGACGAAGTCCAGGGTAGGAGAGAGAAAACGCAGGTTCAAAGTGGACTGAAGACAGGAAGAAGAGACACAGCGAAAAGATGAAAGAATATTGGAGAAAAAGAAAAGAACAAAGAATACAGAACGGAAATTGGCATGTGGTCCTTAGATGGCCGATACAAAAAAAAATAATAATAATAAACTAAAGTTTTCTTAAGAATGAGAGTTACTCCAAATTTAGTGTATAACACGATGTATTTCCGCCCTTAAAAAGAAAGAAAAAAAAAGAAAAAAACAATTACGCACGAACCAGAAAACAAAGGCGAAGCCTATTAATCTAAACCAGGTACACTCTCAGCCCTGCAGGTATTAAACATTTCAGCGCAATTCCGTCCAACCCTTTAAACGTCATACTTTCTTGCTAACAGGGTTTGGTTCGGTTTACAAAGGAAATTTGAGCCCAAATTCTGTCAAGGGGAACAACGAGTTTCCTGTATAAGACACTTGTTGACCCCCTGTTACTGTATGCATCGGAGGCATGAGTTTTGAGAGGAAGCAGTGAGAATGCGCTGAGAACGTTTGAGAGGAAAATATTGACACGTAGGCCTATATGTGGGCTAGTGAAGTTGGGATGCGTCTGGAGAAAAGGAACTAATGAAGAGGTGTATAACCTGCTAAACGATGACATGACCATTATCAAAAAGACAAAGATAGGACGGCTTAGACGAGCACGTCATATCGGCAAGATGGACCCCCAGCGCCTCTGTATCACCCAGATTGCAACGGGAAAGTGAGCTAGACCCAGCTGACCAGTAGACCAAAGCTGAGATGGCGAGATAATGCAACAGGACGCAGAAAGGGCAGGAATCCGCAACTGGAGAATGGTTGCATGGGACAGACACCTTTGGCAAAATCTCCTTGAGCAGGCCAGGACCCGCCCAGGGTTGTAGCGCGCCTGATGACGATCATGATCTTTACTCAGTACAATGTATACCTAACTTGTTAGTAGTAGTTAAGCAACAGATTTTGTGTACGTCAAATTTTTGTACAAAACTTGTCTTTCACGTTCGTGAACACTGTTATCTCAGCTTTCTTTTGCTGCTTCCTGTATAAAACCTGACACATTACTGTCTTAGTTTGTAAATCAGCGGTCGCCATTCAAGTTTTCATGTTATAGAGCCACCTACGTAATTTGGAAATATTGTATAATGCCGTTTGCGACGAGCCTTAATTTCACCCGTTTGCAAGCGTCTTTGTAACAGAAACGTGTAAGTCCTGTATTTATCCTTTACCTTAAGCCCCAATGTTGGGATCGTCACTTTGTATAAAGACGTTTACCTGGGTTGTTAATTAGTATTATTTACTTTTGTTACATTATCTAATAGTGTGTAGCGAGCCGGTTTATACTTTGTCTCAATACTTACTAGTCGACCGTATTTCTCGTCGCTCAGTTCAAATTTTTCCGCCTCGCCGCCTGATTGGCTCACGCTGTCTGGCCGAGTCGAATTCGTCAACTGTCGTATGTTCATTGTTTGTGTCCCAAATTCTTATATTACCCTTTTTATATGAATCAAACATACAGCAATTGAGAAATATGAAAATTTATTGAACCCTTCTTTATATTAACTGGTCAATTACAGTTGATAAATGATACATATATTTATTATAATTCCGGCGTTTACAAGTTGATCGGTTGGCAGAGTCTTGCTCGTTCAGTTCATACGTAAAATGCCATAATGGTGTACAGGTTTTGTTTTAAAAAATAATAATTTTATCTCAGGGAATAAGTTCTTTGGACTACAGAAGTTGGATTACAGACTAATAAATGCACATAAATTATAATATTCCTTATATATAATACACAATAGTTGATATTTTAAAACATGAAAAGTAAGTTACTGGCAATGAGAAATAGTGCACGCTTGGTTAAGTTCTGGTTAGCAAGTTTTGTTTTTTAAAATTATTTTAATATAAAATCAAAATTCAGTGATTGATATGTTTTATCTAAAGTGATTTTTTAATCAAGTTCAGTTCAACAGTTAATTTTGTGATCTGTGAAGTGAAAAAGTAGATAGTTCGTTTACTATGGGTAATTGAAAGTTTGAGTTTGGGGTGAAGTATTTATTTTATACTCATCGATTCCTTGACGTAGCTTCTCTTGCGATCCTCTTCTTCTTCTGGGACACGTCTAAGAGTCCTTTCTTCTTTGGATTGGCTGAAATCCCCGTTCAAATGGTTGAAATTCAATGTTCAGCTTCCATCCGTTCTTGTAGATGATCTTCTTCCTCAGGTTGAGTTAGGTCCCTTCAGTTCTTCCTCCAGAATTGGTCGGGTATTAATTTAATTTACTTCCTTCCAAATTTTGGCCATGATATTTGTTGTATAAATGTTTTAATTACTGGTCATCTCATCAATGGTTGTTTAAAATATTCTTCTTACACTTCTTCTTTCAAATTTGGAAACATTTAAAGCTTTTAAAATTAATTTGGCTTCAAGGGATTTATACGTCCACCCTCTATGTTAGTCACTAATGAAGTAATTAGATTTCAACGGTCACTCTATGTAACAAGCATGAGTTGTCATGGTAACCTTTCAAATTATACTAGTTCTCATTGGTCAACTTCTTATAACATTGTTATAATCTAACGTTTTATTTCTGTTCAAATATGTAAAAATTCTTTAAATTATAATTACTTTCTTATGCTAGTAGTAATATTAATTATACTAACACCATTGTTCTGCTTTTTTACTAAAGATTATTTTGATATCCCTCATGGTTACTTTTGATTAGTTAATAACATTTTTCTTATTTTCTTATTGATATTTCTTTTGTAATTATCTTTAAACTGAATCATATTTATATATTTTTATACCTGATACACTTGCTTAAGCACTTATACTTTTGATATACTCTAATTGACCCTTGGTTATTGTTTTCTTTTTAAACTTACAAAATTCCTTCCTTCATGCTAGGGCCTAAATCCTAGGTTTCCCAATACTCCTATTCAACATTCTTTACAATTCATAAACTTTATTTATTGGTTCATTGACCATTTTTTTTACAGAAACAGGTAAACAAAAAAACATTGGTGCTTTTAACAACACACCTTTTATTATTAAAATATTTCTTACCAGGTTCAAGCCTGAAATTAAACTTCTAACTGTTATTGGTTCCTTACTTCTGTCTCTTATCTTCTAAGTTAATTAATTCTATGGTTTTTTGCAATAACGAAACTCTTATAATAATAATAATTGTTAACAGTACCTTACACAATATAACTCACTTACAAATTCCTTCACTAAAATATAGTGTCTGCTTCTCCTATCTTCCACTCTAATAATTTAACCTTTACCTTATTTTTTGTAATTCTTACTTACTATCACTTAAATTAATAATGGTACAATTAGTTTCATACTTTTTAGATAATATTCTATTAAAGACTGTTTTGCTATATTACTATAGTCTGCTTCTTATTGTATTTTATACTGTATACACCTACACTGCACTTTTCCTTTCATATGAGATTTCTTTATTTATCATCACTTTCACTTTTATACTATGTTATTTACATAGATCGTTGTCACTTATTTCTATCTATTTACTGTATTTATATCATTCACTTGATCTTTCACATATTGTTTGTTTATTTAGTTTAGTATCACTGGGTGGTTATTGGTCATTAATATTTGTTTTATTCTCATTTCACATTGGTCACTTTTGTTATTAATTATTGCCTTTATTCAGCTCAATTATATTTTTTATTTGATTTTGACTAGTTTATTATTTAATAGGGTATTTTTTATTTCTAACTTCCTATCTTATATTTATAAATTCATGTTTCTTTTCTTTTCATTTAACATACATAATATCTCTAGTTTATTTTTTATAGTTTATATATTTTACATCTTATTTATGCCCTACCTGTTTTACTGCATTCACTTTACATATTATTTGTTAGTTACATCTTGGGGTTACAATGATTGTGGTCATACTTTGGGTTACATCTTGGTTTCTCGTTCCTTCTTTCTTGTTTTCTCCAATCTATTGGGTCAAGTCATAGTCAGCTTCTTAGTCAACTGTTATTTCGTAGTTGGGTCATTAATCTTCAAGTTATAAGTTTTTTAACATTTCTTCCTACCTTTAGCCTTTTCTTTTATTAATCATTAGTGGTATTTTGCGCTATCTTATGTCATGTTGCAATATGTAGTGAGCTACTTCGGCCCAGCTGAAGACTGTTTATGGCGTATGTCTTCTTAAACATTAAAAATTACGTTTGCAGGGAACAATCAAACGTATCCCTAAATACGTTTGCGTTTGTTTTAAAAACAAACACAAACGTGTAACATTATTCCCTTGGCTGACTCTACTAGCGATGTCCTTCATACTGTGACCATCATTTGTTATCATTACACTAATAAGACGCTATTGGCTAGGTCACCTAGAGCGGATGGACGATCACCGTACGCCAAAGAAAATCCTGAGGGCACAGGATTTTAAAAGCAGTATGAGGGGCCTATCTAGGATAAGATGGTTGGATAACGTGGTGGAAGATCAGAAGAATGGATGCGAGGGGTTACGGTGAGATGGCAAAGAATAGGACACATTGGAGACTGGTGTTGGAAGGCAGGGATCACGTTGGGTTGTAGTGCTAAAGAAGAAGAAACATGTACAGTACAATCAAGTTGTTTTTTGCTTACTTGTAACATGTTCTGAGCGTATGCATTATGTTCATGGTAAAGCAACAAGTGAAGCAGATGAGTGCTAAAGAAGGAGAAGGAGAAGGAGGAGGAGGAGGAGGAGGAGGAGGAGAAGAAGAAGAAGAAGAAGAAGAAGAAGAAGAAGAAGAAGAAGAAGAAGAAGAAGAAGAAGAAAAAGAAGAAGAAGAAGAAGAAGACCGCGTTTGTGATGAATGGAATGTGTGTTGGAGGATTTGAAGACGACTAAGATGGAGTGGTGGAGAGTTCACACTCTTACTTCATTTCAAAAAACTATAAAAAACTTGTGTAAGGAATTTATGCCTAAAAGTATTTTGAAGGCTTACGGTTTTCATCTAAAAAGAGAGGATGTCAGCGTTTGTGATGGACGGATTGTATGTTGAAGGATTTGAAGATGAACGAAACTGCGGGCATGTGGAGAGAAGATTAAGGACAAGAACGGATTGGAAAGGAGACAAAGGCTCAACAAGGGCTGTAGTGCCGAGTAGTTAGTGGGCAGAATCTTTGTCAAACCATAATCCTGCAGTTTGGCAACAGTTTACCTGACAAAAAGCACATAACGTTTTTTGCTACTGGGTCTTATCAGTGTGCCATTGCAAATAACAAATTGCGTTAAACTATTATTAAAAGAAACGTACCACAATGTAATGGTGAGACCGAGAGTTATGTGTTAAAGGATACAGTGAGAAAGAGGGGGCTGGAGATAGAGAGAGGGGGGGGGGGGAGAGAGAGAGAGAGAGAGAGAGAGAGAGAGAGAGAGAGAGAGAGAGAGAGAGAGAGAGAGAGAGAGAGAGAGAGAGAGAGAGACGAGTCCTAGGTGTTTTTGCAGTGTACAATCAGAACTGCAGGCGAATCCAATCCGGCTCAAATCCGACGAGGAGGAATTAGTCGGAATTACCACACTTCCTCTACCCCCCCCCCCCGGTTATAAAAAAGCGTAATGTCACAATAAATCTGGTAATTGCAGCCAGCTTGCCGCTGCCGCTCCAAAAACAAAGACATAATTTACCGCTCGCTACGTTGGACAAACTAAACTACGACGTTATGTCGTAGGGTAATGGAGGGGGAGGTGAGGCAGAAAGACTTAAAGCGATTTTGATAACACCAGCGCCAGCGAGTTTTCTGCACATACAAAAACCAACTCGTGAACGGTTGAAATATTGTGGTTTTTGTTTTATGAAGCTTCGGTAATCCTTTATTTGTAACTGTGGTACGAAATAATAAAAACGAAGAGGCAAAACGTATGTTCGGGTTTAACCTCTAGACAACACTTATGGTTTCAGCGCAGTAACAAAACAAAATATTATGTTTCTTTTTTGTAAATTGCACCAACGTGAAGACACGTACGACCACATCTATATATATAAAATTCAAAGTCTGAGGATTTATGGGTACTGAATACAAATTCACACCGATTGCCACCAAATTTTGCACAGGTAACCTTTGACACAAGGCGAAAAACACTGTCTAACTTGGAATTTGATATTTTGCCCCGTTCGCACGATTTAGGCGCTCTTAATTATGCCTTTCCGTTGACGCGTATAAAGATGTCAACAACACCACGGAGACCAGAATTAATTACCATAGTAACAAGTAAATAAACAAATGATATTTAGCGGCATCGGGACTGTACCTTTATCCGTTCCTACAGTTTTTAATGTTTTTAATAAGCGATTGTATCGATATATTTTGTAATTTTGTATACAGATACGTCTATATATTTTGTAATTGTCTTAAACGATTATAAAATGTATGTTTATACGTATTTCTGATGATGCAATGAATAAGTAATGAGAAATATTAAATACTACTACTAAAGATGTCAAGAACGCTATGGAGACCACAATTAATTACCACAGTAACACATAAATAAACAAAAGCTATTTAGCGGCATCCGATCTGTACATTCATCCATCCTTCCAGTACATTTTCGATGTTTTCTATAATATGGGATTGTCTCGATGTATTACGACGTGGAAAAGAAGTGTATTAATTGTAAATTGTCCTGTTTCTTAATGCAAAGCGGAAATACGTGTTGTTTTCATTTGTGAGGTTACGTGACAACGGTTTTTGGTTTTTAGTTCACTGCAGAAATAAATAAAAGCCATGGTTGAGGAAAACATAACGTTTACTGTGTTATACAATGCTTCTACACAGTAATACTTAAAATAAAGAATTTAGCGTTTTTGATTTAACAGGTACTTTATAAATATCTCCAAAGTCTTTATAAACGGGTACTTTTAAATCTCCAAAGGCTGTTGAAACAAAATAATAATTTAGTACAAGTTAAAATAATACAAGTTTTGAAAACAGCTTTGGAGAGAATTTTACTAATGAGTACAAAATTGTTATAGGAGCTGACAGAACGCCATATAGACAGAGACAATAAAAATTATATTAAAATACTTATTAAAAAGCAGATATTCGCATGCGAAGCCGCGGGTAACAGCTAGTCATAGTCTACAATAAATCTGCGAATATTCAATGCACTTTTCTCATATTTTCAGTACACTTTTATCTCACTCTGACCGATAGTTCATGTTCGTTCTTCTTTCTCTCTCACTCCCACTGTAAAACACACAGACACCTGCTGCCACCGCTACGATCTGCGCGAACCGTTTCATGTCTTAGTATTTAGTTTGTACGAGACAGAGCTGTTCGCGTGTTTTATATCTAACAGAACAGACAGATGAGAGAAAAATTTATATTCGTACACTCACCACCTCATACAGTAGTGTCCAGGAAGAGTCAGACATACGACATACCTGAAACAAAATACAAAACCTTATAATATATATAGGCTATTTGTCTACAAGTATCTCAAATCACAATATGAAAAAAGTATAAAATATACAATATAAACAAATGTTTGACGAACGTCTAGTCTAACACCGGAAGAGCGAACTTGCTATTTCAAAACTACTTTTATTTGTCAACATAAACTGCGTTAAGAAACTTCACTTCAACGAACGAACGGTAGAAGTGTACGTAAAACTGCAATGGGCGTAAGAATGGATGACAAACGATTACCTAAAAGAGTTCTTATGGAGAGTATGGATGGCAAAAGACCAAAAGGCCGTCCAAGGAAAAGATGGGAAGATGTGGATGTTGGGAGTGCGAGGATGGAAGTCCTTCGCTAAGAGAGAGGTGGATGGTCAGGTTGAGGAGGCCAAGGCTCGACTTCGGGCTGTAGCGATATAGGAGGAGGAGGAGGAGCATAAGTACACATACGCACACGCGCGCGCGCACACGCACATAAGACATACGGCTTGCGAAATTATCAATCAATCAATCAACCGTGGCTCTATAACCCTTGGTGGGTCTTGGCCTGCTCCAAGAGTCGATTCCATTCCTACCTATTGCGTGCCCTGGCTTTCCAGTTTCTTATGTTCAGCTTTCCGAGGTCCTCCTCTATCTGGTTTTTTAATCTACTTCGGGATTTTCTCCTTTTTCTACTACCCATTGATTTCAGGCTTGCGAGATTATGGCGTATGATGAGCTGTTGACGTGCAGTGTGTGTTGTATTATAGTAACTGACCTAACATCCATTCCGTCCGAATGGCACCACAGGGAACTCTCTAATTAGACAAAACAGTTTTACGTGTATAACTCCTCCGACGTTTATCACAGCGATGAACCTATTCCGGATTTCACAACTGTGCATTTACGTTGTTTAACATTTCGTCTGTACGACGTGCCGCCCAACAATAGACGAGAGACGTTCGAAGCGCAGCAAACATAGGTTAAGCACCGGAAACGCTATTCATAAAGCAGGGCGTTTATGCAGAGGGGAGAGAATGACGTCATACGAGACGGTGCAAAACTGAGCCAAAGAATCACGCAAACTTGTGTGACACGGAAAATTTTCTCGCAAACTTAACACTTTGACCCGTTATTCTAACGTTCCGTTTACTAGGGGAAAAGAAAAACACGACACTTTTCAACACATTGGTTTGTAGGTTTTCTCTGTTTTGTTTTGAATACTGTGCATTCTTTGCAACGCGTCAAGAGAAATGACGTTCCCGTACAAAATCTGTCACAACACTTGCGTTTACTTGAGAAATCACTCACACAAATTATGTGACTGTTCAGTGAGAAGAAAATAAATCTCGGTCGGGTCTCAGAGCAACGGGTAATCTGTGAACAGTCGATTTACATAATAACTCTTTGTACGTGGTAAAGCACACGCCCAGTTTGATTGGCACAGCCACCTGGATCGGGCTTACGCAGGATCTGTTACACGTTAAAACCAACACACAATTGGTATAGGTGTTAATACAAACAGAACATCCGTTTCGCCGAATTTCGATCCTACTGAACGTGTAGGCCTACATTTGCCTTCGTATTTTTCTCTCATACAGGCCTAGACAAGTTGTACGATTTTATCGCTAAGTCCCGGCGAGTTTAAGAACTCGACTGCAAAGCAGTAGGCCTACATTGAACAAGGTTCGTAACTACACCACAACGTATGATCGTCTTCCACGACTCGTAGTCTCGTGGTGAGACTATACAAATCCATACGTAATCACGAATGACGGAAAAGTCAAAGGCTATATTGATTTAGGTCTTTCATCACTTATGTACTCACACCACGGTCTGACTCTAATTCGGATTTCGGTTACAATTCCTTTTAGTCTGACAGCCTGCTGGATTGTCATAATTTTTGCAAATTTTTATTCTCTTTTTTGAGCTCTGAGGTCCCAGCATTAGGAAATTTTTAAACCTTAACACTACAGTCAGAGTCAGTTAATTTTTTTTACTTCCATATTCCTTAAGGAATGGAAGTATGGTGATGGCAAAAAAAATCGTGTTCGAGATTATTGCAGATTCTGATTCTACTACACTCAAAACATGAAAAAATATCGGTATGGAGAACCATACATGACTTCCATATTCTAAGATTTATATTTAAAATCATTTTCAGCCAAACAGCCAGGCTGTGTCTTACCTGCCTTTTTATTGCTGTATTAAATGAAAAATATTATATTACATTAAAATGAAAAAATTATAATTTTATTGCCTGGCAACAAAATTATTTTATTTTTAACAATTACCATTGTTTCAAAAAGTTTAAATAAATTTTCAAGTACTTTACTCTTGTTAAAACGTAAAAGGTTGCAGGTAAACTACCCCTTCCCCTTAACCGATCTTCACCAAAATCGAAAGTCATTGAGACCTCTACAAGTCAGGGACGTATGCAAAAAATTATTTGATTCTGTTTGAATTTGCGGCTGTTATCGTTTGCCATAGAAAATACGCTTGATAAAAAAACGTTGCAGGTAAACTACCCCTTCCCCTTAACCGATCTTCACCAAAAACAATAGGTCTTGAGAACTCTACAATTTAGGGCTGTATGCAAATAATCTTTTGATTCTGTTTGAATTTGCGGCTGTTATCGTTTGCCATAGGAAATACCCTTGTTAAAACATAAAACGTTACAGGTAAACTACCCCTTTCCCTTAACCGATCTTCACCAAAATCAACAGATCTTGAGAATTCTACAATTCAGGGCTGTATGCGAAACATTATTTGATTCTGTTTGAATTTGCGGCTGTTATCGTTTGCCAAACAAACAAAATTACCCTTGCTAAAAAAAAACCGTTGCAGGTAAACTACCCCTTTCCCTCAACCGATCTTCACCAAAAACAATAGGTCGCGAGTACTCTGCAAATCAGGGCTGTATGCAAAACATTATTTGATTCTGTTTGAATTTGCGGCAGTTATCGTTTGCCATAGAAAAAAAATCTACAGACACACAGACACACACACACACAGACAGACAGACAGACAGACAGACACACACACACACACACACACAGACACTTTTCGGAAAACGACTTTTTTTCATGTTTTGAGTGTAGTAGAATCAGAATCTGCAATAATCTCGAACACGATTTTTTTTGCCATCACCATACTTCCATTCCTTAAGGAATATGGAAGTAAAAGTAGTTTTCCGAAAAGTGTCTGTGTGTGTGTCTGCCTGTCTAAAGATTTTTTTTCTATGGCAAACGATAACTGCCGCAAATTCAAACAGAATCAAATAATTTTTTGCATACAGCCCTGATTTGTAGAGTACTCAAGACCTATTGTTTTTGGTGAAGATCGGTTGAGGGAAAGGGGTAGTTTACCTGCAACGGTTTTTTTTTATCAATGGAAAATTTTTTTTTGGCAAACGATAACAGCCGCAAATTCAAACAGAATCAAATAATGTTTCGCATACAGCCCTGATTTGTAGAGTACTCAAGACCTATTGTTTTTGGTGAAGATCGGTTGAGGGAAAGGGGTAGTTTACCTGCAACGGTTTTTTTTTATCAATGGAAAAATTTTTTTTGGCAAACGATAACAGCCGCAAATTCAAACAGAATCAAATAATGTTTCGCATACAGCCCTGAAGTGTAGAGTTCTCAAGACCTATTGTTTTTGGTGAAGATCGGTTAAGGGAAAGGGGTAGTTTACCTGTAACGTTTTATGTTTTAACAAGGGTATTTCCTATGGCAAACGATAACAGCCGCAAATTCAAACAGAATCAAACTAAGTTGTAGAGTTCTCAAGACCTATTGTTTTTGGTGAAGATCGGTTGTGAGGGAAAGGGGTAGTTTACCTGCAACGTTTTTTTAACAAGGGTATTTTCTATGGCAAACGATAACAGCCGTAAATTCAAACAGAATCAAATAATGTTTTGCATACAGCCCTGATTTGTAGAGTACTCAAGACCTATTGTTTTTGGTGAAGATCGGTTGAGGGGAAGGGGTAGTTTACCTGCAACGTTTTTTTATCAAGCGTATTTTCTATGGCAAACAATAACAGCCGCAAATTGAAACAGAATCAAATAATATTTTGCATACGTCCCTGAATTGTAGAGGTCCCAATGACTTTCGATTTTGGTAAAGATCGGTTAAGGGGAAGGGGTAGTTTACCTGCAACCTTTTACGTTTTAACAAGAGTAAAGTACTTGAAAATTTATTTAAACTTTTTGAAACAATGGTAATTGTTAAAAATAAAATAATTTTGTTGCCAGGCAATAAAATTATAATTTTTTCATTTCAATGTAATATAATATTTTTCATTTAATACAGCAATAAAAAGGCAGGTAAGACACAGCCTGGCTGTTTGGCTGAAAATGATTTTAAATATAAATCTTAGAATATGGAAGTCATGTATGGTTCTCCATACCGATATTTTACTTTGATACTACAAATTTTTTTGCGATTTTCATCAAAATTTCATCCACTTTTGGGGCCTGACGTCCAAAAATTTTCAATTTCCAAAATTTAACACTACATTAAGGTTTTTGTTAAAATTCTCTTTAATTTGCTACCCCAATGATATTTTGCGATTTTATCAAAATTTTCACCCACTTTTTGGGCGATGACGTCCAAAAATTTTGAAATTTTCAAAAACGAAAACTTTAATAATAAGATTTTTGTTTCAATATTTCTATATATTTAGACATCCACCATTAAGTTCGCGAGCGGCATTTGTCAGTAAGTTAAATGCACGCGCGTTGTGTGATCATTTAACAACGAAACATACATCTGTTTGTTTTTAAATCGCTGAAACTGTTGACGTCAGCTATCAAAGCAACTTTCATCAACTTTAATGACTTTTATCTCCGCCTACGCAGCCGTGACGTTGTAGCACTTAAACAAAGAGCTACACTGATTGCAAAACGCCGACGACACGACACGGGTAGGATTCACCGAATGTGATAAGCTGCAGTTACTGAATAACACACTGACACCATACCGCATGCACAATGTCGTGTATTATGTTGAGTTCATATTGTTCCGGGGTCGTATGCGCGTGTAAACTGCCGACAGAGACGAACAAGTAGGATTGGTTGTAAAGCACGACGCGACAACAACAACATCATTGCCTTTAGACGTAATGCTTTTTCCTAAGGTTTACACGCACTATACTAAGCCACACACACACGGTGTCAAAAACTCCTTTTGCAGTATGTCCCAAACACTTCTTCTTCTTCTTACCCGGCGTTACAGGCTTTGGTGGGATTTAGCATTGTTCCCTGTATAGACAAATCTCGGCAGTAATGGCGTTAGCCTCCTCAACAATACTCCTCCATGCTTCTCTGTTCTCCACCCTCTGATTCCCATGCCAGCAAGATCTTCTGTTACGCCATCCTACCATCTGATCCTTGGTCTGCCTCTACGTCTAGTAGTATATAAAATCTTCCCTTCAGTATTCCTTTAGGCATCCTTTCCTCAGACATTCTTTCCACATGTCCCAGCCAGCGCAACCTCTGTGATTTGATGAATTTCACTGTGCCTTTTCCATGCACGAGAGCCTGTAGTTCATTGTTATTATGTATTCTCCAACTGTCTTGTTCTCTTATTATTATTCCGACTGTACAATGTTTACACATTTTCCGGAACCGAAGATTACAGAAGTGATTGAATTCTCATCTTGCACTGCTGCTTGTCCATCCAAAGATCTTCTTCAATTTCTCGTTTCCTCAATACAGTCTGAATTTCTTCTATCCAGATGATAGGTGGTCTTTCTCTTTTCCTTCTTTCTGGTAGGGTCCAGTCCATACTTCTCCTTGGCAATCTTTCGTGTGGCATTCTTTTCGTGTGTCAATACACTGTAATTTGTTTTTTACAATGCCTTTTTCTCTTACTGGGCCATCAATTATACGCAGTATTCTGCGCTCAAATGATTTTAAACCAGTTTTGTCATTCTCTGTTAAAGTCCACACCTCAGATCCATATGTAACAACTGGTCGCACATACGACCTTAAATACGAACTTAAATAATATACTTAAAGTTTTATACCTCTTGTAACAAGATTAAGTCCCAAACACTGGGCGACCAAAAATTTGCGAAAGTTGTTAATTAAAATATCTCCAGTAGACGTTATTTCGGTAAACCCAGACGTGTGTCGATAATGTGCATTAAGTAACGAAACACACACACACATACACACGCACAGAGTACCCGGGGGTAAGTAATTGACGAAGACGGTAAATGTTTCGACAAGAAGAGGAGTATGTATGTGGGTACGAACTCAAGACACCGTGGCAGCTGCGGTCGCGCGGGAGTTTGCTAGTTGTTAGTAATTCCTGCGGCCTGACGAGACTGGCAAACTGTTACCTCGCCCCTCGCCCCCGCCCCCAACGACCCCGAAATAGTTTGCCCTGAGCCGTGGTGTGGTGTTGGTACGGTATTATAATACTGTCAACTTACACGGCATGTACAACGAAATTTCTATTTAACAAAGGTATTCTCCCTGTTAGATAAGTCCATCGCACAGATTAACAAATAAATATCCACCAAAATCACTACCCTCCACCATCACTAAATATTCACCACCACCAACCCATGATGGTGCAACTTGGGCCATGTTCCCCCCCGTGTTACTCCTGCCACGTATTAAAAGTATGAATTTTTTAGGGCGCTTTTTGAATTTGTTACTATTCCAAACTTTATTTCATTCTCCTGAACTTTATTTAGAATTTTAAATTCATAGTGACCGTCAATCAATGAATTTTACCGATGAAGGATTAGCGAGGATCGGTCAGAAAAGTATAACACAAACTTTAAATTTGTGTCGACGTTTCGACAATATTTATTGTCATCATCAGGACAATTGTTCCTGAGTTGTTAGTTGTCGAAACGTCCACACGAGTAATTTAAAATTTGTGTTGTACTTTTCTGACCGATCCTCACAAACCCTTCATCGGTAAAACTTATTTAAAACACTTTTTCGAACCTTTATTACGAAGGCTATCACGTGCGGAGTCAACATTACTAAAACCACTATGAAACAGGCTGTTGGGCCGTGGTCGACTGCTTAAATATTTGTCTCTAAACGATTCGGCCACACCTCCGGACGCCATCTTCAGTAGAAAATCAAAGAAAGAAAAAAAAACGTTCGCAAGGATGACAGGCCGAACGCACCTCACAGCTGCAGAGCATCGATGTATAATAACACATGTTATTATACATCAATGTTGCAGAGTGAGCATAACTTTCTTTCTATCTTTTTTCTCCGGAGGTGTGGTCGAAACCTTTAGACACGAATATTTTAAGCAACCGACCGCAGCCCAACAGTCCTGGTTCAAAATAATTTCAGTAATATTTTTTCGAACTGTTTCAAGAGCACGGTACATTAGTAGTTTCAGTAATTTTTTCGAACTGTTTCAAGAGCACGGTACATTAATAGTTTCAGTAATTTTTTCGAACTGTTTCAAGAGCACGGTACATTAATAGTTTCAGTAATATTTTTTCGAACTGTTTCAAGAACACGGTACATTAATAGTCTCAGTAATATTTTTTCGAACTGTCAGTACTTCGAACAGTTGCATATTTCCTACTTCAAAGCTTTCCTATTTTCTACTTGTAAAATAGTTTCTGTAGAAATATCTACACAAGAAACAAACAACAAAAAATTGGCGACACAATTATAATGATTCGCAAAGATGGCGATGAAAATACGACCAAGTGAACTGAGAGAACGTACAAGAACTGTGCACAGAAGAACTGTGAGCTGTTAACTAATAAAGACTTTAACCGTCTTCTGCCGAACAAAAATACAACTAATAATACTAGAGTTACAAAAGAGAAGCGGGAATTCTTTTAACGACAGAAGGAACTTTCTTAATAAAAGAGAGGAACTAATTGAAATCAGCTTTTTATGTGTAATTAAACAAATTTAATTAAACAACTTTTAGTTACATCGGAATACAAAATAACTTTACAGGATTTTTTTTATTGATCGAAACAACCTAGTGCTGCTTTATATTATTATCAACAGCAGAGACGTAATATGTCAGGAGGTGGACTCCTGACCCACTTGGTGGCTGTGTCCACTGCTCCCGCGTTTGCATAGAGTTATTACCGCTAAAAGGATTATTATACCAATAAATCCAATTCCGCGGAGTCGATTCCAGCGTTCTCATTGGACCGGAAGTAACAGCACTAATTTTACTTTAGCTGAGATGAATATTACTGCTGGTATCAGTTTCTCTCTATTAGATGCAGTTATTTTACAAACTTTTAAATTTGTTATTATTCTAGTACTTTAAACCAGGGCTTGATTTCAGGGGGAACGAGCCTTCCGGAACCTCTTGGATCAAAAAATAAATTACCGAAAAAAATATACGAAAAAATCCTAATTATTACAAACACTTACTACTATTTTTAAATTTTGCCCTCATCAGCCGTACTACAAAACTAAACATTTGTCAAAATCAAATACCAACACTATTCTTTATCTTAACTACTATCGTTCAAAAAATGTCCCAATAACCGATGGAGAAAATGAAATAAAAAAACTTCCTTCAAAATTAAAACTACATGAAAGGCAACTGATTCGGAGATTCCGAGAATATGTGCATTCCATAATTTTTCTGGAGAGTTTCTTTCTACCTTGAAATATTCACTTCAAGTGAATGTGAGGGGGCTGATTTCTGACCATGATACAGCACTGGACACGGATAGCAAGGAAAGGTTAAGAAACAAACAATTTGACGACACAAACGTTTTTGACGACTGTGGAAACGTTTTTAAAATGTCCAAACCACCGAAACCATCACTTAGGGTTTGATTGACGCTCTGGGATGACGCCATCTGAGTGGCATGTTTTCGATTGTCGTGCGGCTAACCTGACGATGAAGCTGTTTAGAAATATAAATAAACTTTATTACCTTTTTAGGTACAAGTTTATACGTGTGTTACATATTTTATAAGGCTTTAAAAATGTCGACCTCCTTTGTCGACGTAATCTGATGTAAACGTATACGCAAATATAAAATGTAAGTATATTTGTGTCTGTACAACTTTTGAATTGATGCGTTCCGGCGCCTATAATTTTAGAAATCAACGACTGCTTTAAACGTATTGCTTGTACAACATTATACGTTAAGGAAGACGTTTGACGAATTACTATCAAACCAAGATTCGATTTTGTAGATATTACAAAAAACCAAATATCTGGTACAAGAACTTTGGAACGTCATTGGATATTATTTCTCTGTTTGCAGGACACGGAAAACAAGGGGAAACCGCCGTATTAAAGACTAAAACTTTAATAGAAAATTATCTACTATAGAAATTTATGTACTAATAACTTAACACTTCGCTCTGAATAGTGAGTTCGTTCTGCAGCTCATGAAGCATACTTGTACACGTTCACGGTTTTACTCTCTAACAATACTGTAAATTATAACTGTACCTTATCAGAATGATAATTTGCGTTCGATACATCCAGTTGAAATGGCAAGCCATTAAATGGTTCGCGCAGATCGTAGCGGTGAGCCGGGAAGGTAGTGCTGGTAATGGTGTGCGCACACACCAATCATGAAGCTGTTCTGAACACAAAATATTGTCCCGGAAATAACGCATCAAAGCTACGCATGCGCAATGAGATCTTTCAAGCTGCGCAAACGGACGCCCGTTTCATGTCTAATTTTATTTCAGCTGTATCACGAATAATTACTGTGTATTTTCAACTGTAAGCTAATATTATTAAAAGAACAATGAACTGACAATCACGGATATGATTTTATACTCGAATGTCAACAAACGTATTGTGCTGATAATAACAAACTGTATACTTGTATCTTCAATCCCGGACATACCGGGATACCCGGGTACCCGGACATAATGTCCAAAAGATAATGTCCGCAGAATTAAAAGTCCAAAAACAAAAATGTCCCAACATTACAACAACGGTTAAATTTATAAAAATAACCTTGCAAACGCTTGCAAATTGTTTATTTGTTAATTAAGTTTTTTTTGTAAAAAATTCGTGTCTTTTTATACACTGTGCCTTTTTATACACTTTATTATAGCGAAAATCCTGGAAGTTATAAAGAAAGGCCGAATTATTTATGGATATTTTGACGGCTATTTGTACGTTGGATCATGCAGTACGTCATCCGAGTCTTTACAGTTTTCTAACAGAATTACACAAGGAACAGCCAGATGTTGAATAGGCTATATGTTGAGAGAGTTAATGGTTGAAAGAAAAAGTAAATAGTTTGCCTAGATCTACTCGACAGCGTAATGAAGATCGAATTTTCAACATTGTCATTAAATATCAAGAAATTTCAGACGAAGACAACGAGTTTTGACTTACATTAAAACGATTGGACATTACCTACATTTGTAACCTAAAATTGTTCGTTTCAAATAAAAATTATTTTTGGATATTATATGTTTTGGACTTTGATTGATTTGGACATTTTTGACTGGACATTTTTTTGTACATTTTGTCCTGTAATCATCATTACTATCATTAATACTGCCACGGTGATTACGTAACGCTCTCGAAACGTCGGCAGGTGCAGTTACGTAAAAGTTCTACACGTTTCTCGGCTAGCCGAGCAGATGCAGTGTCTCTGTCGAGGCCGTGCACTCAAGTAGCTTCCAGACTGTTCGAGCACTCTTGACAACGCAAATTATGCCGGCACGCCGCCAAAAGAATGGAACATAATTCTAGAACTTCTGCGAAGTATATATAAGTGTCTACCGCCGGCTCAGAAGTTAGTTACACCCGGCGTTATTGTAGAGTGCGGATCAAGTGATTATTGCGGGATATGGTTAATGATTTCTGTGTTAAAATTAGTGCGGAACTCTTAATAGTCAACATTATTATTGTGTGCGGTCAAATTTAACTTGATTTATCGTATGAGCATATCTTGTTTATTTCAAATTGTTATTTGTGACTAATTAAAGCTGGTAATTAGTGATTTCATTGGTGTCTGTATTTTGTTTCCACTGTACAATACGACGACACGTGAGACCGTCGTAGGGGAATACTTTAGGCCTCTAGAGAACGGTCTAACTTGTCATATTTCCTGCTCCTCAAAGCCCCCCCCCCAAACGGGGTTTTGACCAGCTGCGCGCGGCGGTCAGTTTTGGTCGGTCTAAGCCAGACGTGAAAAGTTTAGCGTCTACGTGAAACAGTTTTTGTTCTTCATGTGTTTCAGTTTAATGAAAATTTTAATGACTGACGAAATATGAGGGGTGTATATAGCCTATGTCTGCAAATGGAACGATCGTTTCGAAACGCGCGACAAAGCTACGCGCGTACCTTGTATAGACTTTTTTGAAGTTGTAAAGTATCCCTTCAACATCCCTTGACCGCCGCGCGCACCTTTTATAAAACCCCCAAACTATTTTCTAGATCCGCCTCTCATAATTGAACGTGTTAGTAAAAGTTTAATTAAGATAGTTGTGTTAGTGGTTATAATCACAAACAGAATTATCACTGTTGCACACCACTATAGAAAAATTATTCCGATTAGCGCTTTCAACCTTCTCAGCTCATCGTCAGTTCGGAAATGAAATCAAGAAGCTTGAAAGCGCTAATCGCAATAATTTTTCTATAGTGGTGTGCAACAGTGATAATTCAGTTTGTGTTAGTAAAAACGAACCGATTTGCAATATAATATAATTGTGTCTATAGGCCTAGTTATGTTATATCTCTATGGACAGTAGTATTTATCGTGTTTCACACGAGGAAAGAGGAAACAAATTACACAGTACGGAAAAATAAACTGAAAAAATCGCCAAAAATGTCCGTAATTAGCGGAGACCGACGGGCGGTGAGGCGGACGATGGCTGACAGCGTCCATTAGTATGGTTTATACGAAAATAAGTTTATTTTCATTCGCTGGCAACACTCGTGGTTAATTAAGAAACCAATGCCAATTTTAGTTTTTCTTATAAAGCGCCTTCGCAGCGACAGAAGATGAAAGTAGACTACGAAACCGACTTAAAAATTAACGTCAGCTTCTCTCTCGAAATTTTTTTTACTTTCAGTTGATTACCCTCTGTCAATGTTAAATTTATTTTTAGATGACCGTGGCATCTTTTTATACAGGGTTATTAAACGTAATCAATCCCGGTGTTTACTTCTGCTCGTACTCAGATTCTGAAATTTTTCTGTAAATTAAATTGTACATGAAACATACCTATATGTATATGAAGTAATTAAATTAAATAATGCATGCGTGTCCTTCCCACCCCGTTTAGTAAACTTGTTTGTATGTTTAGTAGATTACACTTCCGTAACACGACGTTTTGTTGTTCGGGAAACGTTAAATAAACGTTCGCTATCTTAAGACGGACATCGGGACCCCATCCCTCAGAGGGTCGAAAAAAGTTTACTAATTTTGTTAATCTCTAACTTATCAGTCTATTTTTTTTTGTTAATTTTTCAACTGTTTACGCTAATATACAACTGTATATTACAACTGTAGCTCTTTTTAAATATACAAACCGGCTTATTACACAACATTTGGGTATAGGCCTATGTCTACAAAATGGAATAAAGGAAAATCAGTTCAGTCAGTAAGTATCTTGTAAACAATGTTTTAAATAACGAGTATTTTTATTCTGTTATTACTGATGTTACATTAATTGGGACTGATTTCAGCCGCTTAAAGATAGTAATATTGTGTATTCTTAACTTGAATTTTCTTTTGTATAAGCCGACTCGACCGGACCCCCCCCCCCAAAGGCCACATTCTAGATACTCCACAGTGAGGGGGAAGGGGGATAAGACTAACTTGAAGGTTGGAACCTCCATTTTTTCCAGGACAAACGAGACATTCCAGATTCTTTCTGTATATAATTTTATAAATATATTTTATAAGTTTTTGGGTAACAAAGTTGTTTAGTAAACCAACGTTAAATAGGCCTATAAGAACTGAAGTAAACCAACGTTAAGTAGGCCTATAAGAACTGAAGTAAACCAACGTTAAGTAGACCTATAAGAACTGAAGTAAACCAACGTTAAATAGGCCTATAATAACTGAAGTAAACCAACGTTAAGTAGGCCTATAAGAACTGAAGTAAACCAACGTTAAGTATGCCTATAAGAACTGAAGTAAACCAACGTTAAGTAGGCCTATAAGAACTGAAGTAAACCAACGTTAAGTAGGCCTATAAGAACTGAAGCAAACCAACGTTAAATAGGCCTATAAGAACTGAAGTAAACAAACGTTAAGTAGGCCCATAAGAACTGTAGTAAACCAACGTTAAGTAGGCCTATAAGAACTGAAGTAAACCAACGTTAAATAGGCCTATAAGAACTGAAGTAAACCAACGTTAAGTAGGCCTATAAGAACTGAAGTAAACCAACGTTAAGTATAAGAATTGAAAATTATAAGACAAATTACAAATAACCATTGTTTACTTATTGTATTCGTTAGCCAAATAACCCCAATGCTGAGGTAGACTGTCAGTAGTGGAGTTGTTTGCCCAACAACTGCCAGTACAATTACAAATAACCATTGTTTACTTATTGTATTCGTTAGCCAAATAACCTCAATGCTGAGGTAGACTGTCAGTAGTGGAGTTGTTTACCCAACAACTGCCAGTACAATTACAAATAACCATTGTTTACTTATTGTATTCGTTAGCCAAATAACCTCAATGCTGAGGTAGACTGTCAGTAGTGCAGTTGTTTGCCCAACAACTGCCAGTACAATTACAAATAACCATTGTTTACTTATTGTATTCGTTAGCCAAATAACCTCAATGCTGAGGTAGACTGTCAGTAGTGGAGTTGTTTACCCAACAACTGCCAGAACAATTACAAATAACCTTTGTTTACTTATTGTATTCGTTAGCCAAATAACCTCAATGCTGAGGTAGACTGTCAGTAGTGCAGTTGTTTGCCCAACAACTGCCAGTACAATTACAAATAACCATTGTTTACTTATTGTATTCGTTAGCCAAATAACCTCAATGCTGAGGTAGACTGTCAGTAGTGGAGTTGTTTGCCCAACAACTGCCAGAACAATTACAAATAACCATTGTTTACTTATTGTATTCGTTAGCCAAATGCTGAGGTAGACTGTCAGTAGTGGAGTTGTTTGCCGAACAATTCTGCACTGAAGATGGCCTCCGGCGGCGAGGCCGAGACGTCTGTACTTAACGTCCGCAGGCCACGGCCTAACAGCCGGCTAGAGATACTTTGAATAATGTTGCCGACGGCCGTGATAGCCTAAGATAAAAACCTGTATTTATTGGTATTCACGAATAAATCTAGACGTACTGGCCACAATACAAATGAATGTAGCGCAAATTCGTACGAAACATTGGATCGTTTAGAGACATTCTGAAACAAGAAAAGCGCTGAAGACGCATGTCTGTAAACGTTATGTCTATGATGTGAAAACGTCTGATAATAATGTTATATAAAATACGGCATAAAACGGAACGTATAAAAACGTCTTGGAAAATGTTACTGGAAGATTACGCTCTTGAATGGATCGTAAAAAAGACGGAGATAAAGGCAAAGGAAATAAAAAATGATAGCAATAAAGAACCAGCATTAAAGTAAACAGTTGAACCGGCGACTGCTTAAACAGCTGTCAATAAAAAATTTCTTCCAATGATCTGTCGATTAAAGTTCAAGTTACTTTACAGTTAACTGCTTGTTTACAGTAACTAATTAACATTTAATAACAAGTTTAGCAAAAAGAACAGTATCTTAGCTCAACTAGACCCTTGGCGAAAAGTAACAACTATGTGCGACTTGAAGCGTGGAGACGACAACCCGCTTTGCAGTGGCGGCGCTAAGGTCTTTGTGGTCCCCCCGTAAAAGACTGAAGGCGCCCTTGATCAGTTTTTGATGGAGAGTACAGTAGTTTTATAATTAAAACACGCAACATTCTTCAACATATTTATTATGTGTCACGTGTCTGAAATACTATAACCGGAACACTTCATTGTGTAGTTTCATTATGTAATTCGACATAGTTCTCTTTCCTCACCGCAGTCGAAAAGGCTGCAAAGACCGATTGGCCTAAGCCTATATAGGCACCATAAAATAAATATAATAATTATAATTAACGTATGGTGAACTCGGGTATACTCGTGATAGAGGCAATCTCGTGATACTTTTTGTGAAGCTTGTCACGGGTTAACCAATTCTCCCACAAATGCCTAGTTTCTCCAGTTGAGCGCAGCGGATTCTAATGATCAGTTTGAGATATTGTAGACGCTAGAGCGACATGTGTTTATTGTTTTGCAACGTTTTGAAGTGAAAGATAAGGAATATTTCTTATATGTCTGTATCTATTAATAGAACGTGCATTTTGATTCTACCATATTTGTAATTCACTATATTAAGTATAAAATTTAGTCTTAAATCGTCGGTTAATACATACTGAATACGATTGTACATATTTTGATAGGTTATGGACGGCGTATACGTTGTAGGAACTTACCTCCGGATCGTAGGTTCTTAAGTGTTTTGTGTTGTTTTCCAAATAAAGACGCTTCCTAGTAATGTACAAATTTATTTAATTTTTGACATTTATTTCTGAACAAAACTTCAATTACTTCTAAATTGTTTTCTACTAACATTTTCGATAGTTTTTATTTCCTGGATTGGATTTCTCCGTACGTTTTTAATAGTAATGGCGTTTTTAATTTTCATGTTTCTTTTGACCGTATAATTTTAGCTTTATTTTATTTATGATTTTAGATGTCACGAGTATGCCTGACGTATCACGAGATTGCCTCAATCCAGGTAAAGTCGTGATATCACGAGTATAGCGGAGTGTTGTCACGAGATTACCTGGAACAACACGAGATTACCAAGCAAGAATATTGTTTCAAAATTTAATTTAAATAAATATAATGTGTTGTTTTAACCAACAAAATTTTTGTGCGATAAAGTCCTTAGAAACCATTCTTTCCAAAAATTAAAACAGAAAAAAGAATTAAAAATTTTTGGTTGGCACAATTGGTATTTCATATACTTATTACGAGTTTACCCAAGTTTACCATACATTAACTAATTAATGGGTACACAATTGCAACAAACAAGCATACAGTCACATAATCACGCCCTTCCCACCTTTCACTTCACATCGCAGAGACAAGGAGATAATTCAAATGTAGTAACTGCTCCGGTTATAATATCAAAATAATAGACGGCCGTATTACCTCTTTTGATAGGCCAACTTTAAGCCTGAGGCCACCCAAAAAGCGGGGTCCTTCCGCGGCGCGGGGTCTGCAGGGGCCTTATCGCCGCCTCTGCCACTATGGCTGCCGAGCAGTGGCATACCTAACGGACCCGAAAATGCGGCAGCACACATAAGACATTAAGTTTCGAACATTCTATAACTTTCATCAAGTTATACTGTTTATAAATTATGTTCGTTAGGTGTCCTATTTTCTACCGTATACTAACTTGCTTCGCAGCAAGAAGTGGAACAAGGCAAATCACAGACGCTATAATGTAGCGGACAAATACAAAACACAGAAATACTTAAAGAAAACTGAACTGATATAACAAGGGTGGTATAACAGGAAACGTCTCAGCATGAGTGTGTATTTCAGGCCTGCCGCACACTGGAGAGCGACATTTTGTTTCGCGACAGAACCATTTTGACGAATCGTGTCGCAAAGCGTCGCTTCAGTGGAGAGAGGCTTGAGACATTGGCTCACGGTAAAACAATATCTCGTCAGCTGTTTCTGAGCTGTGAAAGTGTGTGGTTCGTGGGTTCGTGACAGGCATTATTTTGCATCTATTTCAGTTTCAACTACACCTACACTTGTTTAATTTTATACTGTAATATAAAATATTTTATACTGTTAATTTTAGTAATAATAATAATAATAATAATAATAATAATAATAATAAATACACAACAATAAGCGAGAATCAGAACGAAAGGATATTGCACGCACTTTCCACCTAGGATTAAGTAAGTGAAATATAAACTCCCTGACTTATGTGGTTAGAATTCGGCGCATACGCAGTTCAAAATGTAGCAAGAAGTTTTGTTGCGAGACATAAATTGAAGGAGCTTCGTCTTTGGTCGCGAGGGGGCCTCGCGACGCCTCTAGACAATGTCGCAGCCAGTGTGTAGCGCTTTATATACCCCAATGGCAGTACAGTCGTCTGCGACGCTTTGCGACACGATGCGCCAAAACGGTTCTGTCCGAAACAAAATGTCGCTCCACGGCTTTACAGTCAACGCGTTTACAACGACGGTGTCAATGAACGAAAGATCCTCATGTCTGAACGTTTCTGGTTTTGGATGGTTACCACTTTTTGAACATTTCACACTGCTAGCTGCAGACTGATACCACAAACGCCATGTAGGCCTACTCAAGTTTCTGTACCTTCGGTGCATAACAAACCTCAGGCGTTGGCTCTACACAAACGGAATGATGTAGAATTCTTGGAGGTCTTCGAGTTCGTACTCTTGCTGCCTTTGCCCGGCCTCCAGGGGAAACTCTCTTTGCTTCGGCAGCGACGTCTTCCTTCCCTTACCCACAGTACGGCTGAACCTCCACCCCAATCTGGGTTAAAAGCCCTGGGGGATTCTTGATGACCCTCCGTAATGTTACCCTGGTTAAGCTATTTCTGAATAGCCCCGAGTAACTTCCCATCCTCTCTGCTTACCATCACGGACCTCCTTGCCCAAGCGTATCGCTGTTTGGCACCGTTACCATTTGTCAGTGGCATGGAGGCTCTCTCTGCCTCGCGGAGAGCGACCGACGCTTCAAGGTGTCTGTCTTCTGTTTTCGAGTCGGACGGCATCTGCTGTCCGAATCACCATCAGACGCGGTGTTATGGAAGTATTCAAACTGATTATAATAAATTCCGACGCCTAGTATTTGAAGACTTGTATTTTTTTTTGACATTTATATAGAATGGACGACAACAGATTAACAAAACAGATCTCCAAATAGCTGTGGAGAAAGAAGTTAACATCAAGTCGGATTAAACAAGCCAAAAAGGATTTAAAAAAAAATAACATAAACGCAGAAGAAGCAATTGAAAGAGAAGTTTTTCGAGCAAAAGTGTTAAAAATGGAAGGAGTCCAGGGTAGGAGAGAGGAAAACGCAGGTTCAAAGTGGACTGAAGAAGACTGGAAGAAGAGACACAGTAAAAGGATGAAAGAATATTTGAGAAAAATAAAAGAACAAGGAATAAAGAATTGAAATTGGCATCTGGTCCTCAAGATGGCCGATGAAAAAAAAAAAAAATCCGACGCCATCTACCGAATAATCACGTTGGCGTGTTCTTTCCCGTTTTAGGCAACTCTTTCAGAAAGACCAGCACTGTTTTCGTCTGGCCGTATCATCGGCCAAGTCCCGAACACTGCAATCAAGCCACGGGTGCAAAGACGCCCCACTGTCTACACAAACGGGGGAGGGGCATAAACGGTATAGGTGTGAATACGCTGAGAGTTATGGAATGTTAATCGGGCAAGCGACCGGAAGGAAGTGTCGTAACAACAGCCTGTGAGTCAGTTACAAACGTACTCGTTAACGATACGTTTAAGCCGGGAATGATACGTTCAAGGTTACGGGGAAACTGAATTCCAATCAGCCCATACAACGCTATACTCGTGTTGACACGGACATAATTATCAACACGTACGGCAATTAATTCTTTTGTTGCAATTCAAGGTTAACGGTGCGACGCATTCAGTGCCCGGTCATTATACACACTGACTCGAAAATCCCAAGAATATTACTACTGTGTGTATCGGCGGTGGTTGCAGCGTCGCATAGAATAACAGATCTGTAAAATAATATACGAAAACATTAAGCAGTTAAAGTATTATTAATTTCAACGCAAAACGTATTATTGTCTGTATACACTAAGTTGGCGTCGGTAGCACGACAAAAGGGTACATGCGACATTACGGTACAAGGCGTTGCCGTGAGACTTGATGAGGGTTAAACACGAGGCCATAAATACTTGACAGGCGACATTACGGTACAACGTCTAGTAATTTACATTACGGTAAATGCAAGATATTTCCACGAAAACAACCCTTACGCCATGTAGCCGCTCCCGGTATATATTAGCTGTAGCTCATATTATCTGTAGCTCATTGTGAATATGGAAGTGGTACTAACTAATAAGGGAAAGCCATCGGCGCATTACCTTGGCTACGGTTATCGCAAGCATAGGGAAAACGCGGAGGGAGTTGTGTCGTGGTTGTGTTTGAAGCAGCAAAGAAAGGGATGTAAGGGAAGATTGAGAAGTAGGAACGGAGACGTACTTGAAGTTGCAGACCATCAGTGTGGGCCGCCAGATGAAGCACTGTTAGAAGTAAAGAAGCAAATCTGCAAGGTTAGTTTCGATGTAAACAAATTCGAAAATACTTCGATCTGACAACATTATACTATAATATGTTATTTCTGAATGTAGCAAATTCATTTAAATTAACCAAAAGTTATTCCTTAAGGTATTATTAATCAATGAGATTTTGATTTTTTTAATTATCCACATTAGATCAAAAGATATAGGCATTTCTTTATAGCGCGCGCGTGTTAAAACGATGTCACCGGCTGCCTCGTCTCTCTCCACATAGGCAGTATATACAGCACTATTGTTTATTGCGCAGCTCATTTATTTATGATTTGATCGAAATATGCTTAAAGACGTTTTTGTGTAAAATGTTCCGCTCTACATTTTTAAAAAGAACAATTTTTTCTGTAAAATCAATATTTAATGAACTACACCTTGGTCTGATCCTCCGACGAATTTTTTCCCCTATTCACATGTTACGAATCTAACGTTCCTCGCCTAAAGAGAAAATGGGCTTAAACATACATTTCCAGAGAAGCTTGTTGGAAAAGTGTGCTTAGGGATGGAAGTCTCTTCCTAAACACAAGTCATATAAAATTGTTTACAAAATGTCCTTGCAACAGTCAGTTTTCTCTTTGTTTATAGACAAAGAAGCGGGCACGAGAGGATTCGATTTCTATATCTCAGATATACTCCGAAGAACTTAGCGATCTTCATAACAGAGGGTATGATTTCGTCACAGAAATGCCATCAACTTCCACTGTTAGAAGAGTACTGCAAAGAAACAGAAGTGTTGCTCGAGGAAACCAGAGGGAGCCACAATTGCGTGATGAAATTGTCCTTGATGAGGGTTGTTTAAGGATGAGTGATGCAGCAATTTTCTTTTGAATGACGATTCATATGCTCAAAGAATATTACTTTTCAGCGGTCAAAAAGGCCGAGAAAGCATGAAAACGTCAAAAATATTTTTTATGGATGGTACATTCAAGAGTTGTAGCAAACAGTTTGCTCAAATATACACAATACATGCCGACTTTGACAGCACAGAAGAAGAAACCAATGTGCATCCGGTAACATTTGCTCTGCTGCCAAATAAGAAAAAAGAATCGTATGTCCGGATGTTTCGCCTCATCCTTGATGAGATTCCCGAATGGAAGCCTCAAAAGATTAATGTAGATTTTGAAGCTGCGGCAATCTCAGCGCTTCGAGACGTTTTCCCGGAGGCAGAGATCACCGGTTGTTTCTTCCACATGAAAAAATGTTTGTGGAGGAGGGTCTAAGAAATTGGGTTAACGAGAGAATACCGTGAAAACGAAGAAATCCGACAGTCAATCAGGATGTGTGCAGCCCTACGTTTTTTGAAACCAGAAGACGCCGAAGAGGGATTTGCCGAGATACACTCACAAGCACCGGACAACGAAAAACTCACAGAGTTTTTTGACTACTTCGTAGACCAGTGGCTCGAAAATGCTGATGTCCCGGTTGAGTTGTGGTCCTGCCATCGACGAAGACACCGAACAACTAATGCTGTTGAGGGGTGGCACCACAAAATAAACAACATTCTAACACCCCTAATCCCAAGGTGAGAGATGTTGTAGAGTGCTTAAAAAAAGAAGCAGAGAACACCAACTGCATGTTCATGCGAATGGAGCTCAACATGGAAGGGAAGAGGAGGAGAACCAAATACATAAAGCTCGACGAGTCTTAAGAAAGAGCAGTGAAAAAGTACGAAGCAACAGGGGATATTTATTCTTGTTTGAAATCCGTCTCTTATCTTCAGAAATTAGATTAAGATTTTGGTTAAGAGGCATTTTCTAAAATAAAAAAATAAAACTAAAAATAAAAAATAAAATAAACTACAAAAAAAGACGAAGCGAAAGCTGATTTTAAACACGCCAAAATGATGGTATTTGTGTGCACTATCATTTTGCCAGTCCAAAGCCTGGGAAAAGTGTGATGGAAATAAGTTAGAAAAACTTAATCAAATAGCTTAATTTAGGTCGCAGGATGGATAGGATAATTTGATATACTAAATAACCGGGGGAAAGTTGCATCAGGTAGCTAGGGACTAGACGTTGTACCGTTTTGTCGCCTGTCCAGTTTTTATGGCCTCGCGTTTAACCCTCGTCAAGTGTCAGGCCATCGCCTTGTACCCTTTTGTCGCATAATTTCTGTTGTACCCTTTTGTCGCTGTACCTTTTTGTCGTGTAACCTTGGCGTTTGGGCCGGCGACTACCTGGGGCTGGTATACAGACAATAGTTTCTATGCGGCAAAGTTCACTTACAATTCAACTGTGGCGCTCAGACTGGTGGTTGTAGGCCGTTAGCAACTTGAAGAGTAATGGCAGAGCTCTTACCACACAAACATATGGGAGGCTGCCCGTTACTTTTCTTAATGGCCCAATGCTTCATATGTGAGCTCGGTGGTTGCAAAGCTTTGGAGAGTTGTAGCGCATCCTTAGTGTGTCATGAAATCAGCTGGGTAAACGTTATAGATTTCGTTATAACCCCCGTTCTTTGAGGTTATAAAGTGGGAATAATTCTGTGTAACTGTTATTGGGATAGTAAAGTGTCAGTCAACTGTGTATTAAGTATTTTTGTGTGTTATGCATTATTTTTTTCCTTTGTTTAGTGCTGTTGTGTGCTTTTCGGAGTTAGTGATTCTGTGTGCTTTCAAACCACGGGTAGTTTGTAAAAAGCGCGATACTGTTTAACTTTCGCCTTTCGCTGCATCTGATTACTGCAAAGTTAGTGATGCTTTTAGGAACGTAGTAGGAACGTGGAATCCGGCACAGTACCCATTCCGACAGAAGTGAGGTCATTGCATTATCAGTGGCAGTTCTCTTTTTGGCGAAAACAGTAACTTTATATATATTTTTTTTTAACATGATAATGTTTTTAGGCTGGGGGTCATTCCACAAAAATGTAACGTCATCGAAAAACGTGACGCTTCCACACTTTCGATTCCCCACAGTCTAGAAATTTGATATGTAAACGCATCAAGACAGAAATAATCGCTGCTGACATTGAGTTTAACAAACGTTTTAGTGAGAATAAATTTGGTTTTACATGCTCTGTTTGTGATCGTCTGTGGTTCGGAAATGATTTACGTAATCCACCAAACGTAATCCACATTATACGTTTCAAAAGCCTAAAAACATTATCATGCTTCGATGTTTCGGTTTCGTCGAAATTCTTTGAATGCTTAGGTGCATAAATAGAGAGAGAGAGAGATTTTTTTCATACGACAGCACTACGTATGATGGAGATATGTTTGCCTACTGTTTAAATGTGTTCTTTGTGTTCCCCCCCCCACATCACGACAACCAAGTACTACAACAACCACCAAAATCTGGAACCGCCACTGCTACGTACGTAGAGTGTTGTAGTGACAACGAAGATGGCTAGTTATTACAACCAAGCAGTGGAGGCTGGTGGTGTTAAGAAGAGGGCATTGAACAAGTTTTCATGAACATATGCTAACTGTCAATTTGTATATCCCTCATTATGTTAACATACTAATTATGAGCATAAAACTCGAATATATGGTTGAAAAAAAAATTAGTGAACACAATTTTTTATAAAAATATCAAAATATATAAGTTAAATAAAATTAAATATATTTTTGAATGTTAAATGTTGTGGGGCCTACCTAATTTTTTATTTTTATTTTTTCTTGTCGCGGGAGTATTTCACTCCTAGATAAAGTTGCGCACACAAATTAACCTCAAGGCGGTAGGATGCCAACTACCACATACTGATAAAAGTGGCATAGCCTATATAGGACTAATAGGGTAATACCTAGGGGCTGTTGTTCACTCAAAACCCCACGTCACTCCCCCTGCCTACCAGGAGGGTAATTTTCTTAATGAGTGTGCGGGGATTAGTGAAACTTTTTTCGACCTCTCTCCTGCGATGTAAAAATGTTTCTCAATTTGAGTGAGCCCATTCATACTGTTAACCGTCGGCATCGGAGTAATACTTATCAGTTGTAATTATTTGTTTATCTCGGACCAGTGTAGTTCATTACGTTTTTGACACGTTTCTGTATATCTTTCAACAACGGCTGTGACGACAAGACGGTTCTGCTCCATTGAAACCGATAAGCTGTGGTTGACGTATACTGATTATGGGAACGCCATGTCAGCGTGGCCTGAAAACGGTAATCTCATCTTCCTGAGATTGCAATCCGATTGGCGCAAAGAGACAGTGTTGGGAAGCGCCAAGAGAATACAATATTTTGAGAATACAACATTACATCAAAGTCTTGCGACTGTCACCGTTCTGGCCGATGCAGTATTACCAGTTTTAATTGATTTTCCTCTTCGTTTCTTTCATGGAATACAGGCCCAGCGCTTCCTAGGACTACCGACGGATGTTCTCCCCATCTTCGATGTATAGTGGGTAAATCATCATCATCATCATCTGCAAGGATTAAACCAATGATGGTTTGTTCCTGTCTCAAACAGGCATCTGGTCACTCCGGCGTTTCCTCCGACGTCCCACACCTCCCCGTCCCTTCGGCTGACGGTTCCATAGTTGTTTGGGGATGCGGCAGTCATCCATTCGGCAAAGATGTTCAAACCTATTCAGCCGATACTGGGTAACCCTGTCGAGTATACCCTGCCACGTGCCTCAGAAATTTCATTTCAGGCGCTTGGATACGACTGGCCTGGTCTTTCGTTAAAGTTCAATTCTCAGAGCCATAAAGAAGTGTGAGAAGGCCCATCACCTTGTAGAATTTTAGGCGTGGGTAAATCATTTTGGGAAGACCGAAGATTTAGAATAGCCTACATGGAATAGTCCTTTCAGATATGATATTTTCTGTTGGTGTGGTTTTGTTTAATAAAAACGCAGTCGATGATGCGAAGAAGATGATTAATGAGCTCTCTCTACCAGGAAAGCGTAAAGGTCGGTTTATAAATAAACCGAGAAAATACGAACATAATGTTTAATTGGGCTTCAACAGCCGGAAAGGTGAAAATTAATTGGAAAGGTCTTTAGAAGAAATACATATCTGAATACAACTGTAGGCCTACTATACAAAATGACGATGCTGTGCTGTAAGTTTAGAAGTTAATAGAATCTGAGTGACTGAAATTGTCTCTGTGTGGTTAAAAATGTAAGTTTTGAATCGGTGCATAAACGATTGCTCCGATGACTTGGACCGTGACGATGACGATGACAGCCAACATGAGTTTACACGATGGTGGTTTGCTTTACTGTAAACACTTAATCCATATAATAATTACCTCAGACTCGGTAAAAGAAATGAAGAGAATGTTAGAAATCTTATCTGAAACCCTAGGGAAAAATTAAATTAAAGATTAACAAGAAGAAAACAAAAACAACGGTGACAGGGAAGAAGAAAGAGAATTGACAGGGAAGAATGTTCTATAATTGATATTAAATTGGGTAATACAATTTTAGAACAGTTGAAAATTTTTGCTACCTGGGGAGCACCATCACTGGTGTGAAAACAGATATGGGTCGGAGGTAAACAGAAGAAGCAGGCGTTTACGAACGAAAGGAATTTACTTACAAATAATCACTTAGGGAATTATTTAATGAAATAATCACTTTTACAATAAAATGGAGGTAAGGAAAAGGTTCGTAAGAACATTTGCGTGAAGTGTCTTAATTTATGGGTGTGAGGCGTGGATCCTCGCCAAAATAGAAAGGAGGAAGCTGGAAGCAATGGAAATGTGGGTCTGACGGAGAACGACGAAGACGAGTTGGATGGGTAAGAAAAGTAATGAACAAGTCCTCGCAGAAGTGAACGAAGATAGATCAATTTTAAAAGTGATTGGTAGAAAAAGGACAAAATTGATCGGGCAGGTGTTACGACACAATCAGTTCTTTAAGTAACATTTTTGAATAAAAAGTGTTGGGGGGGGGCAAGAGGACGACCAAGAGCAGCGTTTGTCAAAGACATGGGAAAGGTGATGAACTTCCTATGCTACTGCGATTTAATGAGGACAATGATGGAGAGAGAGAGAGAGAGAGAGAGAGAGAGAGAGAGAGAGAGAGAGAGAGAGAGAGAGAGAGAGAGAGAGAGAGAGAGAGAGAGATATGTGGCTCGACAAGGCGTGGCCTTTAGATGATGAGGTTTAGTCTTACATGTAAGTTTCAAGACTTCTGAGGGATGCTGTATGCAGGAGGACGCCTGAGCTGTGTGGGAAAACCAGAGTTGGATGTTGCACCTCTAGAACATATCAGCTCATGTGTCATTCTTTATCTGCAATTATCTGACGAAATACTAGACAATCGACCTGCCCCATCCGCCCTACTCTCCAGACTAGACCCGAGCGGACGTTTCTTATTTCCAAAACTGAAAGCAAGCTTGGACAGATTTTGTTTGCAAACTATAAACGGTACTCAGGAAAATACAGTTGTGTGCAAATCCCAAAAACAAGTTTCACGGAACATTAAAGAGAGAGAGATATACTGCCAGTGGAAGGGCATTGTTTTGAAGGGTGCAAGCCGAATAAAATTGTAATTATATCAATAAAGCTTTTATTACAAAAGTTCAGTCTTTTTTGAACAGTGTTAAATGAAGTTATTAACATGCTAAGGTTTACCATACCGATATATACACATTATATACAGTAATAGTATTATTATTTTATAGACATTTTATCAATGACCACTTCCTTTCTCTAATAACCATATACGAGAGCAGTGTGAAAACTTCTAGGCCTTGACTATAGACGGCAACACTATTGGCAATTTTTTTTCTTTATTTGGTACTGTATCTATTGTTAGTATTCGTGTGAATTTTTCCGGTCATTCTATCAAGTAATTTGTTAATGACAATGATAATTTGTTAATTTGATGTTGATAATGTTCTCAACTGTGCCAACACTTAATTGTAAATTTTCGTCTACAAGTTCAACTGTAATCCTTCGGCCTTCTTGGCCGAGGGTGTCTACGCTGGAGTTGAAGCGTCAACTGGACGCCAGTCACTGAAGTTCGACCATTATTAAACTGTATTACCCAATTATAAAGATTTCCGCGGTTCGTACAGCTTCTTCCGTGTTGTTTAGTTATACGAGAGTAAATTTTAGTCGGGTTTTTACCTTCAAAAATAAAAACGGTACACTGCACGTTGTTCAGCTAATTCCAAAACTTCAAGAGGTCTCGTCATCGTTAAAAGAGAATTTGAGGTTATAAACAATACAGTTCTAATCAAACAGCTGGTTATAACTCATCAAAGCAATGGCAACTTATAGTTCTGAAACAATTGTACTCCCCTTACCATTACACAGCTATTTGCCTCTTCAATTATTGAATGACCCTCGCACTATACATACTTATGCAAATTTCATCATCATCATCATCATCATCATCATCATCATCATCATCATCATCACCATCAAGGATTAAACCAAGGATGGTTTGTTCAGGTCTCAAATAGGCAAAGATTAGAGCTGGTCACTCCAGCGCTTCCTCGGACGTCCCACACCTCTCCGTCCCCTCGGCTCATAGTTATTTGGGGATGCGGCAGTCATCCATTCGGTAAAGATGTTCCCACCAATTCAGCCGATACTGGGCGATCCTGTCGAGTATACTTATAATATTCAGTTCCTGCCGTATATCTGTGTTTTTCCTATGCTCATGGAGAATATGGGCACCTGCCTGAGAAATCTCATTTCAGCCACTTGGATGCGACTGGCCTGGCCTTTCGTTAAAGTCCAATTCTCAGACCCATAAAGAAGTGTGGGAAGAGCCATCACCTTGTAGAATTTTAGGCGTGTTCCTTTACTTGCTGACTTAAGGGTTCGCCTAATGGCCCCGCACATAAGGTTGAACTTCAAAAGTGCTAACTTGGTCCAGGACAGTACCATCTATAACAATTTTTGCCCGTACGGGATCAGTTCCACAAAAAGCCATCACCTTGGTTTTATGTGTGGATATTTGCAATCCAGAGTCTTTGCAGATTCGACTTAACAAATGTAATACCCATCTGATATGAAAATTTAGTAAATAAAATGAGAAAAATATACATATCTTTAAAAAAAAAATAGTTAGCAGATAAAATTGTACAAGTTCACAAAACTATTCTTAACGTACGTGTAAGAAAGAATTTTACGATCCACGTAAACGGCCAGGAGATCGTGTATTTTTTTTACACGGTTTATAAAACGTCGATACAAAGAATCGACTCGCACACGAATGAGATAACAGGATATGAGTGGCTAATACAACAATCGCCTTGACACCAAATGCTATTGACAATGCGCGTATAAATCTGAATATGTTCAATTTTAATGGGACATTTAGGCCTACAGATCGCTGCTAGACCCACTACTACACCTTGCTAATCGCGACAACAGCACGCATAAAATCTGAACCGTAAAACGCTATAAAATTGACCGGTTTTTCAAAACCTGAACACTATATTCAGTTTGATACCCCACTCGATCAATCGTGGACCTTTGCGATTTTTTCAAAATCTGATCCCTTCAAATGTTTGTCTCTCGCCTCTGCCACTTGTTTTAGAAGAGATCAATCTCAAAAACAACAATAAGGTTCTGTAGGGTAAACGTATGGACACGTATGCCAAGTGGTACCCGGTCACTTACCCGAATCCACTTTCCCGAATGACGAGATACCCGAAATCATTTTCCCCGAATACCTTTTCCCGATTCCATTCATCCGAACGTTTATATATTTGATTAATATAAACCTTTCATTTTGTTTATAAAAAATTAAAGCAAACAGGAATCAAAATACATAATTACAAGCGAATTTGCAAATTGTTATAAATTAATATTGTGCGCTATCGCTTTCAAAAAATCAATGTCACGCCTTTCATCTTTATAATTTTTGCTAACTTCACTTATGGTTTTCAGTCTTCTTTGCAGTTCGATGATCGTTCGCTTCCCTCGTTCAATTATTACATAACGACTGCACTCAGATTTTTTTGCTTTACTGTTTTTTAAGGGGAGACTACAATCAAAATTTTCAAAAATTTGATATACAATATGTGTAGATATTATTATTTATACCTTAGATATTACAAACCATTTTCCTTATGTTGACACGCTGTAAAGTTTTCTCAGTTTCACTAAAAGTCCTGTAAATTAGCATTTTTCGTTAGGTACAAATATTTTGCAAACTATTACATGTATCTGCACGAAATTTTCATCATTTGTACATCCTTTTAAGCTTAATATGAGTAACCTTTTACTATATTTCTATTTGTTACATAATAATATATAAAAAATTATTATTATTAATTTTTAGTATGCTTTTTCAACTGATAAAGAAAATTTTGTATCAATCATAAAGCTTGAAATATTTTAGGTCTCAGTTGTAAACAAAGTAGTGGTTCTGGTAGTCCTAAAATTTTTAAGTAAATGAGTGCAATGGCTTTTAAGTAAATGGTATCTGAAGTCATAAAATTTAACACAGGAGAGATAGGCACATAAAGAACGAATAGTCTCAAATAGTGTATTTCAGTGGTGCGTAGATAATTAATTCATGCAAACAAAAACATCGTACAAATAACGTTTCAATTACAGCACGTGCAGAGAGCTGCTTACAATTATCCGTTCATTAATAATTGAAAAAAATAATAGTTCTCACCTGTCGTGTCACGGCGATTTACATAAAATTGAATACGCCGATGGCCAGAACCACGCCGCGCCATCCGACAACTACACTTGTTGCTATAAATAAACATCGCCATTGTTTGTGTCTGACGAATTTTTTAATTGTCCTACTAGCGTCAAACTAGCTGTGGCGCAGACCATGTTTTATACATAAAGGTCGCGCGTTCGACTCAATCGTTACGCGGCGTTTTTACAAAACACGTTCGGGTCGCGTTTTCGATCTCTACCGTGATTTCGAGCTGATGACGTTGTCTTGCGATCGTTCCACCCGAGGTTAACAATAATTTTGTTTGGTATTAATTTTTGTTTTCTTTCGCTTAATATAATTCATATAACTGGTATTATGTTACAAGAAAGAAACAAGTAATATTTCGTGTTTCTTTATAGTAAAGAAGAAGACTAATTCCCGTTAAATTCATCACTTCATAGGCTTTATTAGAATTTTTATAACTTTTTTAATTACTTTTGAAACTATTTTTTATCGTTTCAATTATCCTGACGCACGTTTCACTGACTGTATCAGCATCTTCAGAGGTTCAAAATGAACTAACGAATCGTTAAATTATTTAAAAAAAGGAAATCGAACCAATTCGATGATTCGTTAATCCATTTAAAAACCTCTGAAAATACTGATACAGTCGTCAGGATAATTGAAACGATAAAAAATAAGATAAAACTACTTGCAGACGTAATTATAATTTTATAATATATAATATTATACAAGAAACTCCAAGAAATCCATCGAGTTACTTATAAAGAATGATGCATGCATACATACATATAGGCCTATTTGATATATAAATAGCATATATCAATACTCTTACTACATAGTTATTTTACAATCTTCTACGTAAACAGAAAAAACTACAGCCCTAAAAAGCGAATTAATATTGAAAAAGAGTCTTAGGCTATATTGTCGTTAATACTGACTTACGTAATCAAATTTCCTCAAGTTAGTTAGTAAGGTTTTCCCTGATTAACAAGTTCGTCTTTACAAGACAGTTACTTAATTATTATTTTTTTAAATTCTTTCTACATATGTGTTATGGCTGCAATCGTTTAGGGCTACACAAAACCGTTTCTAACCACAATTAATGATTCCTTCCTCCTGTTTCATGTGTTTATACAATTTCTGACTCATAAATTTTCTTTTAAACTTACATGAATTATCTTGTGAACCGTAATACGGTGTTAACAATTTTCACTAAAGAAATCTGACCTCAAGTTGTTTTCTTATACAAAACTTCTGACGCGGGAAAACGTGTAACAATCGATTTTACACGAATCCTATTCGACGTACAAGCTCGTGTGATTATGGTGACGCCACAGGTCCGATGGGTGGTACAACAGACTCACGAGGCTGTCTACTTCTACTCAGCATCAGAACTATTATTACCGACGAAATTAGTCAATCTGACGTCGATACTCATTGACTGAATTTTCATTTTTGCACGAGTGTAGATGAAGTTCTGAGGTGAGTGGGTACAAAAAGGGTGTTGATTAGATCCATTGTGGAAAGGAGAAGTAACCCTCCATGTGGTTTGGTCACCTGCTATGACATTTAAACTGGTCCACCACCCTGACCGAGAAGCGTAGTGGGACGGGAAGCCCCAGGAAGCAGTACAAAGAAGGTAGAGATGTGATGAGGCTATCGTCCACGAAAAGGAAGAAATTACAAGCCCACCAACCTCTTAGCAGAAAATAAGAAGAAGAAGAAGAAGAAGAAGAAGAAGAAGAAGAAGAGAGTGACCAATCGTTTAGGAAATGCGGAATTCATCGCGGATTGTAAACGTTTGTCCGAGGAGTACAATACCGAGTCGCTGATCTGTTCAGGTGTTTTAAAGATTGTACGGTATAATTTTTGTGTGTGTTTCGACGAATAAGATGAAAACAAGGAAGATTGAAAAATATAAATTGAGGACTAAACAAGAGTGAAAAGCAATCAATTGTTAAGGTAAAAATACAGTGAACAGCGGTCTAAAGCGGTGTAACCATTTATTGGCGATACCGTCTCATATTGGCGAACAAAGAGAAACAAAAATCGTAGGTCTGACGACATTCATAATAATGTTCTTTGAGTGTTTCCAATGTTTAATGTTTTAAAATCAAATCACAACCAAAATCCAACATAGACGCCTCACAAGATTAAAAACCAACATGGCTGATGATGAACATAGTGCTTGATGCTTGAAGCGTGTTTTAAGTAACGAAAAAGATCTTGATTGCATACTATTGGTGTATATGAGTAATTTATATATCAAGAAAAAACTGGAGCAACAAATGTTAGAATATAATGTGTAATGTGTGTGTGAGTGGGTGGGTGGGGAGAGAGTAAGATATAAAATCAGAGATTGATAAAATGGGGCAATGTAATATGGAAAGTCTTCATAATTACCACAAAATATGTAATATTGTTGCTTTTGCCGGCAGAGTCCACCCTGCAGAGACCCCACGTCACGTTTTTTGACAGCGCACTGGCATTCTTTGTGTGTGTACGCGGAAGGTCATTCGAGTTGAGTGACTGGCAATACTACTTTGTGTACGTGTTCATGGCCAGTTTTACGAGTACATTGCCTGGACATACGTTCTGCCCAGAGCAGATTATACAGCCACTCAGCGATATAACTAGGAGCTGGACTCGCTTTCCTCAGAAAAAAAATGAGAAATTCAGGATTCTTCCCATATAATTTTATAAATACATTTGGAACTGTCCCAAAATCCATACCCGCACTACATTTTCGACGTTCTGAATATGCGATTGTGTCGACAAAGGCCTACTACGATGTGAAGAAGAAGAAGAAGTGTAGTAATTGTAAACTGTTCTATTTCATAAGTAAAGCGAAAATACGTGTTGTTTTGTTTTCATTTGTGAGGTTAGGTAATAATGGATTTTGGTTTTTAATTTGATGGTTAAAGGAATAAAAGTCATATGGTTGGGAAAAATATGACATTTAATGTGTTCACGCACTGCCTGAAAGATAGAAAAATTAAAATCAAAGAACAATACGTATTTTTTGACAAAACGACAAAAATAGTAAGATTCTTTCTGAATAGTAAGATTAAAAAAAAAGATGTATTAACGAATGGAAACGAGATCTGTTATTTGTTAGATGGTCAATATTCTTTTATGTTATTGGTTATTGGTACAGTATCATACATCTTATAAAATATGCGTAAGGCTGAAAATACGTATTGTTACGACGGTCTACTTGATCGTCGTATGTTACAGTGGAAACAAAATACAAGACACCAATTAAGTCACTAATCACCAGCTTTAATTATCACAATTAAACAGTTTGTCATCAACAAGATAGCCTCTTACAACAAATCAAATAAAAATTGTTCACACGCAATAATTTCAACGAGTATAAAACACAATTGTGTTACACATACACAATTGTATAATGTCCCGCACAATTATAAAACACTTAACACTTCGCCACAATACTATGAACCGCACTCGAATAAATAGCACTTGTAATACTTGTACTAGAATAAATCGAATTGAGTACTTGTATTTACACTCCGCCGAAAATCCAGAAACATCCATACTACGCATCAACAACGCTACTAGAAAACATCACAATGCAATTGGTTGGGGCCTTGCACACAGCGCGCGCGGACACGTGAGTCCGGAACAATCTCGCTAACGCATGTTGAGAATCACGTACGCACACACACAACAGCCGGTTCCACTGGAACATTCGAGAAACACGTAGATTGTTCTGTAATGTCGTAACACTATGTTATTTACCCATTGTTGACTGACTGTAATTATTAAGAAACTCTCATTTTATTTTATTAATTTACAAATACTGTAATTCGCTTTATTTCTACAATTATATATAAGCCTTATATTAACACACCGGCTGACACAGAAATAGATCTACGTTAAGTGTTTATGAACAATTCGCTGAAATTGTTTAATAATAGCTCGGAGGGGGGGGGGAGAATTGATCCCCTGATCCTGTTTAGAGACCAAAGGTCTTCGTAAAATCGGAAGCCCACTAGTATTACTGGCATCATGTAATTCAGTTTAGAAATTCCCAGGGCGTTCCTAACGTGATCATTCCTTAGCCGACCCTTCCGGTATATTCCAAGGATCTCACTAACCTGAATTCAGCTGGGGGTTCTTGCGTACAGAGTCCACGTCTCACTAACATAAAGGGCGCAAGGCGCTGCCATCACTTTAATAAAATTTTAACAGAGTGTCTCGTCTGACTTTCCCCTTTAACGTTCTTCTGACAAGTCTGACAGTTCCACAAATGTGGTTTAAACGTCTATTTTTTTTTTTTTTTTTTTTTTTTTTTTTTTTTTTTTTTTTTATCGAAATTAACTTCTCCCACGTAATACAAGTCACACCCGAGGAATCCAAATGAATGCACCTGCTCAACGAGTCGATCATTCACAACCAGCTTATGTTCGACTGGAAGAGCAACTTCGAAAAGCCATGGGCTTGGTCTTGTTACCAGAGATTTGTAAACCGTACGTTTGAATTATACGAGAACAATGTACACAGCGCAATAACAACAATAAAACGTACATAAACGTGTTCCGTTTAATTTCCATTACCTTCAGTTAAACCACAGAACTCGGCGCGCGTTCGGAGCGCGCTCACATTAACTGTCTGAAACCTTATTCCGAGAAAAACTATTAACGACTGCTACTAAATAAAACTCATTACTTGTGCGGGGTTACACGCAGTCGTTAAAACACCGCCTCGAGCTTTAATTATAACGGAGGCGACGCGCAGTATCAGAAAGGGAAGAAACAGACGTCCGATCCGCGAGGGAAGAAAAAGAATGAAAGAAATATTTTGTGAAAATTACAACAAATCCGATGTAAAATTGTTTAAGCATCATGGACGGTGTTTACTACTCGGCCACCCTCTTTATTATTGCGCTACATTATGCCATTAAAGACACAGAACAGCGAGGAACAATACTAAATATGACAAGCCAAATATGTGCTTACGCTGACGATGTGATAATAACCATATGAAGACGACGCCAAGCTGAGCACCATATTTAAAGAGCAGCATAAAAAATCCGATGGAATGCGACTCAATGTAAATATCATCATCATTCCAAGACTAGGCCTTAGAACTGTTCCGGAACCATTTCCTCCTCGGTCTACCGACATCTCTCTTCCAGTAGGGTGATACCCTAGGCAGCCACAGGTAGACGGATATCAGGCATGCGATTCAAGTGTTCACACCATCTCCTTCTGTGCTCTTTAATTTTCTGGTGCAATGATACAATGTTAAAATCGCGTCTAATATCCTCGTTCCTTCTCCAATCCAAGAGAGAACAACCTTGCGTCCCTCTTAGAAATTTCATTTCGGCTGTCTGAATTCTCTGCACGTCCCTTTTATCAAGAGCCCATGTCTCACTAGCATACAGGAATGTGGGGACAGCCACAGTTTTATAAAATTTCATTCGGATATCCTTACGTGTTTTATGTTTGAGGTACCTATGAATCGTTCCACAGATGCGTCTAAATTTTGTTAGCTTACTATACCAATCAGTATGTAAATATCAGCAAAACTAAATACATGCTGATTTCTGCATCAGAAAGGAGAAGAAATCTATATAATTTATGCTTAGGAGATAATTCATTTGATACAGTTAATAAGATCAGATACCTGACTAACATAACATTATATAATGAAGCGTCCATAAACACGACAATATATGACAGTATACGAACAGGAAAACAGGGCATATTATGCCAGTACCAGACTAATGACAAGGAAATTCATTCGCAACACAAAAATAAAAATATATAAGACACTTATCAGACCGGTTGTTACTTACGGTGGTGAGACACGGACTTTGACAAAAAAACGTAACAAGTAACACTAAGAAGGTTTGAAAGAAAGATTGTAAGGTGTGTTAATGACCTGGTTAATGAAGAATGCGAATGGACAATAAGAAATAACAAGGAAATAGATGAGCTATTGAATTGTGAAGACATTGTAAGATTCATAATGTTCAACGAATACAATGGCTAGCTAGGCCGCCTAGAGCGGATGGATGATCAGCGTATGCCAAATAAAATCATAAGGGCGAAAGTTTATAAAAGCTGAAAGAGAGGCCGACCTAGGATATGATGGTTGGATGATGTGCTAGAAGATGTCAGAAGAATGTACGAGTATATGAGGGGTTACACGGAGATGGCAATGGATAATAGAGTTTGGAGAAGACTGGTATTGCAAGTCAGGGCCAAGAAGAAGAAGAAGAAGAAGAAGAAGAAGAAGAGAGAAGAAGAAGAAGAAGAAGAAGAAGAAGAAGAAGAAGAAGAAGAAGAAGAAGAAGAAGAAGAAGACAGAAGAAGAAGAAGAAGAAGAAGAAGAAGAAGAAGAAGAAGAAGAAGAAGAAGAGAAGAAGAAGAAGAAGAAGAAGAAGAAAGAGAAGAAGAAGAAGAAGAAGAAGAAGAAGAAGAAGAAGAAGAAGAAGAAGAAGAAGAAGAAGAAGAAGAAGAAGAAGAAGAAGAAGAACTGACCTTACATAGTGTGCATAGATATATAATATCTATATGTTATATAAACGAATGGTGTATGTATGCCTGTGTGTTAAACTGTCGTCAAGAGGGAACGTAAAAGGAGAGACAGCTAAAATTAAGACACAAGACGCCTGCGCAGTGACAGAAAAACCTCACCGTACATGCGTAGTGTTATGGGGTGGTCACCTAACACCCCACTTTCTGCACTGATATCCTTGCCACCGCTACGATCTGCGCGAACCGTTTCATGTCTTGTCCTTTGGTCTGTACGAGACAGAGCTGTTCGTGTGTTTTATGCTAACACAACAGACATATTAGAGAAATATATATGTGTTTGTGCACTCACCACCTCACACAGCAGTGTCCGGGAACAGACAGGCATACGACATACCTGGAACAAAACACAAAACATTACACATATCTGTCTAATAGTATGTCGATATCAGAATCTGAAAAAGTATAAAACGTATAATATAAACAAATGTACGTGATTCGTCTAGGGCCTAAAACAGAAAACACCGATCTGCGTGAACCATTTCATGTCTTTCTATTTCACCTGTACCTTCTGGGCATTCGCGTGTGCTGACGTTATCAGCGAGCGGTGTCTCCGCTCCGCTGAAAGCTTCCAGCTTGTTACATGTCTCAACCGGTTGAAAAGACACGTTAACGGTTTTTAAAACTCCCGAATCATGAATACATGTACACGCAGTTGAACGGGCGACGCACGTTTCTCAGTTCTAACTCGACCGTTTGCCATTTTCTGTCTGTGTATCGATCTATTTGGGGGGGGGGGGCAACTTAGAACGCACCAACCGAATTTCATAAAACTTGGCACACTTGTCCTCACTTTTACACTACAAAACCCTATTGGTTTTGGGATATATCGACCCATAAATATTGGATCGGGAAGTCAAAAATGTGACGGGTCAAAGTTGTGAAAAAATTGGAAAAAATCCATGTGAGGTATCATGTTAATAAAGGTTACGTTTAACCTTTTTGTTGTCACTTTTAATGACAACAGAGAAATGTTGAGTGGGATCGGACAGGCTACAGTTGCGCTTAACAGTAAATGGAAATTACTGACTTCTAAAGAAATAGCCCTGGAATCAAGAAAGGGATTTCTGAAGAGTTAGATACGGAGCGTAAGCTCTATATGGATGCGAGACGTGGACAATTGGAACAGAGGAAAAGAGAAGACTTGAAGCACTGGAAATGTGGTGATACTGAAAGTAAGATGGATCGTAATAAGGTTAGTAATGATGAGATTCTCATTAGAGTTGGCGAAACAAGACGTTTTTGGAAAAATATTATGAAGCGAACGGTCGAAGTTGTTGGGTATATTATGTCTCACGAGAATAAACATCGGATAAAAACAACAACGGAAGGTTACACTGAAGGGAAAACAGGAAGAGGACGACCGAGACTCCAATATATGAAACAGATTGTTGATGATGTAAGTTGTCATTTCTATGAGGAGATGAAACGGAAAGCACAGAGAAGATCGGTGTGGAGAACTGCTACAAACCAATCTGCGGATTGCTAACCAAAGAAGAAACACTATCCAGATAACAAAACCTTTCTGTATCTTCCAACAATTTATCTTCCAGTGAGATATATTCTGGATGTGTTGAATTTACTGTTATCATTTTTTTTGTATTGGCCATCTAAGGAACACATGCCAATTTCAATTCTTTATTCTTTGTTCTTTTCTTATCTCAAATATTCTTTCATATTTTCACCGTGTCTCTTCTTCCTGTCTTCAGTCCACTTTGAACCTGCGCTTTTCTCTCTCCTACCCTGCACTCCTTCCATTTTTAACACTTTTGCCCGAAAAACTTCTCTTTCAATTGCTTCTTCTGCGTTTATATTATTTTTTTCTAAATCCTTTCGGACTTCTTTAATCCAACTTGATGTTGACTTCCTTCCCTACAGATATTTGAAGATCTGCTTTGTTAACCCATTGTCGTCCATTCTATATAAATGTCCAAAAAATAATAGACTTCTTTTTCTCGTTGTTTATGTTATATTGTCTATACTTTGATATATTTCATCATTATTTCTTAATTTCCAACCTTCTGAAGTTTTTCGTGGGCCTAATATTTTACTAACAATTCGTCGTCCAATATTTCTAGTTTGTCTAAATTATAATTCAATGCTAGACATTCACTTGCATATAGGCATTCTGGCTTCACTACTGTACTGTAATGACTTATTTTCGCATTTTTAGATATGCACGTTTTATTGTAAATATCTTTAGTTATAACACATGCTCTTTCCATTTTATGAATCCTTTCTTCTTTTATATAGCAGAAATTTTATAGCAGATTTTGTAAACCATTCTATTGAATTATTTCCCGTACATACTTAAATTTTCTAACCCTCACTATTCGACCAATATCTGTTAGCAGGAATTTTGGCGCATTTTTAATTTTCGTGAGACATTTTTTTTTCTGCAGAAATTCTTACGCCTGTTCTACTGGCTATGTCATCTAAAAAATTAACTTGTGTTACCGCAGACGTCGGATGTTCAGAAAGTATAGCAAAGTCATCTGCGAATGCCAAAAAGTTTATTCCAATATGCTTGTTCCTTCTTCCCAACATGATTGGTGATATTTTACATGCCTTTAATTTTTCATCCCAAATTGGTTTCATTACTTTTTCCAGAACTCAGTTGAAAAGAATTGGGAATAAACCATCACCCTGTTATCATTTTATTTTAGTTTTAAATCTGTCAATAATCCAACCTACTTTCTTCGCATCCAACGTCACAAAGTTTTTTTTTGGTCGCTGATGTTGTCTAGATTTTGGAATCTCTTAGCTACGGTAACTTCTTATTTCTACAACTCTGTAAGCTTTCTTGTACCAGTTAAAAAACTGTTTTCTGGATCTGAATCCACAGTCACCAGAGTTAATGTTTCTAACCTGATCTAAATACGGTGTTCTATTACCATTTTTGTAGAAGAGGACGGTCTCTATAACAGGCGGCGGATTATAGGTGACCTTCAGAATGAATTTCGAAACGTTAAGAAGTTAATTTGATGACGCAAACAGAAACTATTGATATAGACAAACGTTTTGGTACATTTCTCACGGATACGGTTACAGTACTGTATTTTACGTGCCGGTACCACAGAGGTATAACATATCTACCGGTTGCATTATACCTCTATGGCCGGTACTAACGTAGATTACGGTCAGCTATATTCATTTGTGTGTGTGTGTGTGTTTTTTACTTCCATGTTCTATAAGGAAATAGAAGCATGGTGATGTCGAGAAATATTGTGTTCGAGATAAGGGCTGATTCTGATTGTACTACCCTCAAAACAAAAAGAAAAGTCATTTTTCGAAAAGTGTGTGTAGAATTTTTTATGGCGAACGATAACTGCCGCAAACTAAAACAGAATAAAATAACTTTTTGCATACATCCCTGAATAGAGGAGTCAAGGCCTACTGATTGGTGAAGATCGGTTCAGGGGAAGGGGTAGTTTACCTGCAACGTTCTACGTTTTAACAAGAGTAAAGTACTTAATTTCGATAAAAAAAGTATCGTGAAAAGAAGGTCATAATAATCCACTGTAGAGACGTAGATGAAATACCTATAAATAGAAAGGTAAGTTGAAGGGGTGGGGTTAATTTTCTATAAATGAAAATGATAGTTGAAGGGGGAGGGGATAATTTTTATTTATACGTCATGTGTACTACGTTATCGCCAACAAAGAAGTAGTTTGTTGTTAAAATTCCTTCCCGCGCTGTTTGGCAGTGGTCCAATGTTTTCTACAAAATCAGACGTTTCGGCAGTGCCATCGACTGCCATCATCAGTGAAAATCGAACGTGAGGTGGTATACGTTAGTGACCACAGTACTGTGGTTAAGGCTGAAGAAAGAATTAGTTTCTATAGAAATATTACAATTCGAAATTGATTTTAAATATAAATCTTAGAACATGGAAGTCATGTGTGGTTCTCCGTACCGATATTCTTTAGTTCTATGCTACTCGTTTGCAAATTAATTGTAGTTGTATCTATTAATTAAGTGTACTCATTATCACAGTTCGACATATCTTGTAGCGTTCCGCTGGCTGGTTGAACTAACGTCTATAGTAGCCTTGCGTTAATATGTGTATTATGTCAATGATTTTGTTTGGACGCGGCGTATTAATTGTCCTTCACGCGTCAGTTGTTCACTTCTGTACTGAGACTAGCCATTGTCACGTAGAACTCTCCGATGCCTCTGCTTCAACTATTATACTAGTGTGCTGCAGAACTCGCTCATTATTTTGATCGAAGTGCATTTATTATTACACAAATTTCGATATTAGATCACTTTTCAATTACGGGAAAATTACAGCAATACTGATTACTCTACTAATCCCGAATTGTGTATTTATATAAAGAGGACAAAGTGAGTATATCAAATACACATAACAGATCAACAAACCTCCTACAATTTATTTAAGAACATCTAAGATAGGAATTTGACGATAATTAGCAGTGGCGTGTCTAGATTTTGGCCAGAGGGGGGGGGGTCTGGGGTCGGATCGGGTTCATACAAAAGAAAAACAAGTGACGACTCATCAACATTACTATCTTTAAACTAGCTGAAATTAGTCCCATTAAAGTAAACGGTAATAATAACTCAATAAAAATGCATGTTACAAGGTAGACTACTTATTGACTGAATTGATTTTCCTATACACCTATTTCATATTTCAAACGTAAGTATACGCAACTACTGTGTAATAAGTCCTGTTTGTGTATTTAAAAATTAGTTACTACTATATTAGCGTAGGCCTACATAGCAGAAAAAAAGTAAATAAACAGCCTAACAATTAAGAGATTAATAAAAAAAATTCGTCAACTTTTTCGACCCTCTGGGGAGGGGTCCGGCCCCATTCGTCCCCCTCGTAAATGCGCCTCTGATAATGACTAGTAAGCTCCCTGAGCTGGAGAACTCCTTCACTATTTTCAACGAAGTACATTTATTATTGCATAAATTTTCAATTACGGAAAAAATTACAACAAACCTGATTACTCTATTATGTCTTTAGTAATAATATAACAATTGTAGAGCACACAATCACGCAAAAAACACTATAAATTCGAAACAATTTGGATTTGGATTACAGTTCTTTTTAGTTTGACACCCTACTGGATTAACAGAATTTTTTCAAGTTTTTAATCTTTTGTTTTGGAACCACGGATCACAAAATTTTTAAATTTCCAAAACTTACAAAAACATTCAGATGACAGTAAAAATGTCCTTTAATATGATACACCACATGGGCTTTTGCGGTTTTATCACACTTTTTTGGCACTGGCGGCGTCGAAAATTTTTAAATTTTCAAAACTGAACATTATATGCAGATTTTGGTTAAAGTTCCATTTAATCTGATACCCCATACGGGCTTTTGCGATTTTTTACAATTTTTACTCCCTCACACTTTTGGAACCCGCCCCACTATTTTGGGAGGATCAATCTCAAAAACAATAGGGTGGACAAGTTTTACGAAAATCGGTTGATGCGTTCAAAAGTTATCGTGAGACGCCCCAAATACACAGATACACAAATGCCAAGGGGTTAAAACTGTTATTGCTTCGCATAACACATTAGGCTCCCCAGATTTTATGCGGTTAATTAACCAAAACAATGGTTAATTACAACTTTACTTACAGTTTCCGGCATCCGGGTGTCTACAGCATTTAATAACTGTACACTGTACAGCTAGCTATAGGCAACCTAACAGATTAAAGTAAATTTTAACCTATATATGAATTTTAACTTACTACGAATTTTTTTTTTTTAATTTTAGAAGTATCACGGTACAAATATAACTCAAAATTTTAAGACAATTGTAAAAATATGTGGGGGCGATTTTAAACATAATACACTACAAACTAGGTATTTTTAATAATTTGACGAATTGATATCTCTTAACATTCCTTGCAAATTCTGGACCACCTTCAAACATCCTCAAAACTATTAAACACCGGACCGTTAGGCCGTGGTAGGTAGCTGTGCACGTTTCGTATCCCACCCTCGGATCGGATCTTCCTTCTTCAGGCCGCAAAAAGCGACAGAGTGTACAGAAACAACAGCGGCAGACGATACCCGACAACAGGCAGCCGTTAAGACGAGATTACCTAAATGACTTCGACCACCAGATCCCCGAGGGTGGGATACGAAACGTTGCCGACGATGTCGAGAATTCACAGCAACCGACCACGGGCTAACACCCGGATACAAAAACATAAACAAATACCGGAAGTGGAATAATCGGGATTTTGTAATTTTACCGATAATTGAAAAATTATCTAGTAATTGAAACTTATGTAATAGTAAATAATGTATTTCGTTTAAATAGTCAGCGCAATCTTCAACTCAAAGAGCTTAATCGTTATAGTTCACTGGTTTTGATTAAAATATAGCGTAGTTTTTCAAAGAGAAAAAAAGTAAATATTTGGGCAACTTACACCAAAGTATTATGAATTACATTTGAGTCATACAGTAAAGGCGTTACTGGGGGGGGGGGGGGGGATTGGGAAACTTTGCAAGGACTGCGTCGTTGGTCTCGGGGAGGGGCGCCACTACACGCAAGGGGCCTTGAACATGATTAAGCGAAAAGGATACAAACGGGTATATAACATGAAAAATGGAAGGCGCGCGCACAGAGGTAAAACAATATATTACGCTGTAGTGGTTGTAAAACACGAAACTGTACCGAACAGAATTAATTGAAACGGAGAAATTATTGTCTCTTTATAATGTGTCTGCTACCCTACTGCTGTGAAACTCAGGAAATATATCACCGATAGAAATCGTAAAAAAACTTTACATGTGTATTACTAAGCGAGGCCGTTAAAATCGTACGCAGATGAACGAATAAATATCGGTAACAAAGAAAGAGCAAAAAGTAAGGCAGAACCACTTAAAACAAGTGATGTGATCGTTGTAACGCGCTGCTAGACGTGAACAAATTTCTGAGCGGTATTGACCTTGGTATCAATTCATATTGAAAGAAAGAACAAAAAAATATACTGCTGCTGGAAGTCGTCCAAATTCCGCAGACATCGTGATACGATTTACTGTGGGAGAGAGAGAGAGAGAGAGAGAGAGAGAGAGAGAGAGAGAGAGAGAGAGAGAGCGCACAGTCGAACAACGATGCGTAGGCCTATTGGTTAGCAAGGATACTTTGATTTAAATGGCAGTGGCTACTCTATTACCGCGCGAGGCCGCGGCGATCAACCCATTATTCTTATTATCGTCTTTTAAACGCAGATAAAGAAAACGATCGGCGCTAAAAAAAAACAGCTTATTGCAGGTGAAACTTTTCGACTTATCGAAACAATACCATTACCATTTACACCAATAACGATAATAACATCGTTGAAGAGGAGACAAAATAATAACGTGACCGATTTGATGCGCTCAATTATTGTGCTTCGTATGAACTTTTATTATATTTTTTTATAAGTACAGACGACACCGCGCGGTATGTAACAAAAACTACATTTGTCGATTTGTAGTTAGATTAGTATCTAGAATTTGGTTTGGGGGGAGGACCGAGTCGGGTCGACTTCACCTTCTTCTTCAGCGGCGCCCCAACCCATTACTTTTTTTTACGTTTATTTATGCAATCAGTGAATACATAACAATAAGCATAATTGTTCATAGAAATACAAGGCATGAAGAGAACTAGACCACTGGCTAATTCTCTGTATGAGTATTTAAAAGTAACATTTTATGTAGTATAGTGTTAGAGTCTAGGTAAGTCCAGAGGAAATGTTAACTTAAACGTTTTGTCTGTAGGCTGTTGTCTAGTATATTTATGGCTAGAGGAATCGTGTGCTCTTCAAGCCGTTTCACATATCTTTCGCTGAACACCGCAATGGTTTCACTGACTGAGGACAGGTCCAGGTCGCTACAGATGTCTTTGTTGCTGATGAACCTCGGGGCGTTGGTTATGGCACGCAACGCCTTGGTCTGAAACCTTTCCATTATGGCGATATTGGATTTAGATGCAGTTCTCGAAAGCTGTAAGCCGTATGTCCACACACAGGCTTGAAGACAGTGTTGTACACCAATAGCTTGTTTCGCATTGACAGTAATGATTTTCTGCCCAGGAGCCAAAAATGCTTGCGAAACTTGGTGTCCAGTTGTTTTCTCTTCATCCAAATGTGGTTGCGGTAAGTAAAGTAAATGTTTTCTCTAGGTGGATGCCCAAGTATTTTACAGAGTCGGCTACCGGGATAGCCTTGTTATTTAATTTCACAACTGATGTTGTCCCGTGGCATTTGGTGAAGGTGATGTGTGCTGACTTAACTTCGTTTAATTGTGTTCTCCACTTCTTTACCCATTTTTCAATCCCATGTAGCGAATTCTGTATTAAAATGGTTGCATCCACCTGACTTTTGTTTACATCAAGTGTTGCAGTATCATCAGCGTACGTAGCAGTAATCACATCATTGCTAGTTGGAAGATCTGCTGTATAGATTAGATACAGAATGGGACCCAAAACACTTCCCTGGGAAACTTCCGCTCGTATTGGGAACCCATTACTGAGTCGAGGCCTCCTTTAACAGCCTCCGCCAGTTGTCCCGACCAAGTGCAGCTGCTCTCCAGTTTCGGGTCCCAAGGATATAGCGCGCATCATAATTCACACCGTCTTCCCAACGTAGTTTGGATCTACCAACTCTCCTGGCGCCATAGATTTGTTCTATGAGTGAATTTCTGGGTGTTTCATTCTCCCCCATTATGATCACATGTCCTGCTCACCTGAGTCTACCAAGTTTTATAACTTTCACAATATCTGATTCGGTTAGAAGAGTGCTCAGTTCTTGGTTGGTTGGTCCCTTTCCTCCAATCATCTCCCACACATATTGGACCAAAAATACAGCGGAGGATTTTGCGTTCATGGACCAGCAAGTCTGACTCGGACTTTCTACAAATGGTCCACGTCTCAGAACCATAGGCGAGAAATGGGCGGCTCAGTGGTTTATACAGAAGCAGCTTGATGCTCCTGGCAATTGTTCTGCTCTGGAACAGGGGTCTGAGACCAAAGAAGCACCTATCAGCTGAAGTGATTCTTCGCTTTATTTCTTCTGTCGTTTCCCCATCGGAGTTAATCCTGGCCATACGATTGTAAGCCTGGCTGTTAGGCCGTGGTCTTATACCAGACGTTTCGACCTCACAAACGGAGTCATCTTAAGTGGTAAAAGAATGTGGCTGAAGTTCGCCAAACAACTCCAGTACTGATACAAATCATATTTCGACTCTAAGGAAGACCCCTTATATAAATAAAAAGTAAATAAATGATAAATACTTTGGTCCTAGTTTTTAAGTGATATCTAGTTTCATTTACACTATTACAAACAATAATATTTTCAAACCGAGGCGCTGGGAGTATAAACATACAACATAACTTCCTACTACTTTCTCTCTCTCTCCCTCTCTCTTCAGATGTTGCGCGACGCTCCCGCCAGCCCGTCATAAATTCACACATAATCGTATTTACAGTTTGTGAAGCAGTTTCCTCCCATAAGTTCTCTGCTGCTGCTTCAGCATATATACTAACTAGGACGACGCAAGCTATATAACTCGATTTAAGTATAATAAAAGTTTTGATGAGTTATGATGACGATTGGCCTGAATAACATTACCACCACCGACCGAGTGAAGAAGAAGTTTCCGCAGAATCCATTAGCCGAAGTTTTGATTCCACGTCGACGTCGACATGTCTCAACTTGAGCCAGCAGAGTAAACTTCCTGAGGGAGAGGGAGAGACGAGAGACGTTGAACGCCGCTGTCTATTCTAAACTCGCAATAAAATTATAATACTGCTGTTTGTCAGTTGTCGTCCTTAGTAAGTGGTTTTCCTCCAGCGAATTCAAATTCTATTCGACGCTATTAGTCTACAATAATGAATCATAACGGAAACTAATACTGTGGCGGTAAATTCACCAAAACTCTCCGAGTCTCGTTGTTGTGTTCTCTCTTGTTCTACGGCGGTGATTTCCAACTCGTGTGGCCCGCGACTTTATCTTGAAAACCAATTTAATAATTTTTAAAAACTTTGTCGAATTTTATTGCTTCTCTGCTATTTACAATTTTCCCTCGAACGAGGCCTTTCGGTTTCGCAACCATTATCAAGTTCTTCCTACAACGTTGTTGGAAGAACTTGATAATGGTTGCGAAACCGAAAGGCCTCGTTCGAGGGAAAATTGTAAATAGCAGAGAAGCAATAAAATTCGACAAAGTTGTTATGAAGACTGCTAACACAAAGGAAATAACTAATAATAATATTTACTTTAATAAGTAAGTGAATAATAAAATATTACGAGGATTGTTCAACAGAAAGACGTTTGATCTGCGCAGCTGTGACTTCGTCGCCATGGCAACGGAATTCATTTGTTTATATTGTCTGTTTAAGCACTAGTGACGCGTCTGTCAAAAATATTTGCAGTTCGCTCTTTTCTAAGCGTTGTGACTGGGTTGAAAAATGGCATCTATGATAGAAAATGCGTCCAAAGACAATCAGCATGCCGTTATTCAGTTTTTGGCCGCTTAGGGGCGTTAGCCAATGGAAATTTATACGAGAATGAAAGCTGTATATGGTGATTATAGTTATTCTCATACGGCAGAGGGTGAATGGTGATACATTTCGACAAGGAATAGAATCCAATAAAGATTTGGGCCCATCCAGGACCTGCACGTGTTGCAGCATCAGATGAAAATGAGTGACAGCTGAAACTGCTTTACGCGCAAATAGGTGCATCAAAGTTAGAGAACTTTCTCAAATGTTGAGCATTTTGAGTACCTTACAGTCCCCGTGCGCTTATCATGTTTTTGGCCCATTAAAGAAATCACCAACAGATCAACGGTTCAAATCGGACGCTGAGGTAGAGTTTGGTGTTAGCGAATGGTTGTGCAAACAGCCGCAGGGAATCTTCAGATTAGTGCAACAGTGGGACTCATGGCTTAATGTTATAATGTTAATGGAGACGTCTTTTTAAATCGTTGAATAAAAAATGGTTTACAGCCTCTAAACGTGTTTCTATTGAACGATCGTCGTACTTGAACTGAGAATGGTCTTACAGGAGAAACCTATGAGAAATGTGTTACTGATTCGTGTACAGTAGATTTCATTTTATTAGTTTACTGGAAAGTGTACTAGTCCTCTATTTTCTGTATTCTGTGTTCCCATTCTATATCTTCTTCTTCTTCTACACTTCACGGAGTAGGCACATTGTCTGTTCCGTCTTCACAGTATATTTCGCCATCTTGCTCTCGATCTACATCCGTTGCTCCAATGGCTCTATATACCTATATGCTACTTTAGGTAGCCGTCTATTCTCCAGTCTGTCCAGGTGTTGCGACCATTCTAGCCATTCGGTATTTCTGGAGTGTATCGTCTACCTGTAACTCGTTTCTAATGTCATCATTACGCAAACAGTCTCGCCTTGTACAACCAATTTTTCGCCTCAGAAAAACCCATTTTACAGTAAAGAATTCGAATAACTTATTGCTTTGGCAGAGTTACCAGCACTTCGCAGAGGGTGACGTGACAAGACGTTCTTTGCCTTGTGGCTTGTGTTTAGCCACCATGCTTACTGTCCCCACATCCATCCGTTCGTCTCTGATCTTGTCTTTGGCCTTGTTACTCCATATCCTCTCTGGAAATTGGGAACGCAACATTCGCCCGATCCGTCGTGCTGTGCTGAAGTTCCACTTCTCCGCCTTCGTCTGTAACCCTGGACAAGGGTAAGGCGACATACCCCGCAATAGGCGGATCCTCGCCAGAACGTAACCACCATCATATATGTCGGGCTCCGTCGAGAATTGCCTAAGCGGAACAGAGGCGAGGCCTCTGACTTCCCACCTTAGGCCAGGTAAATGCCCAGGTTCTGTAAGATCATCATCATCAACATCATCATCATCATCATCTTCACAACACGGCATAGGCAAGGTGCTGCCTGTTCCGCCTTCAAAAATCCTCCAGCCATCTCTTCCTGGGTCTACCCACACACCTGTGTCCTACAGGTTTGTATTTCCAGACTTATTTGGGCAGTCTGGAATCTAACATTCATTTTAAGTGTTCTTTCCACCGATGTTTGTAGTCTTTTAATTTTTCATTCAAGTTATTAAAAACTCGTAACTCTTCTCTTATCTCCTCTTTTCTTATACGGTCAAGTTTAGAAGACCTTTTAACTCGTCTTAAGAAAGCCATTTCAAAGGCTTGTATGTTATTGTCTTTGTTTGGTTGTTGTTCATAATTCACACCCACAGGACAGTACAGGGACTGCCATAACTTTGTAGAGCTTTCATTTTGTATCTCGATGTACCTTGTTTCTAAAAATACGGTTGATCGGTCCACAGACTGTCTGAAACTTATTTAACTTAACACCAATGTCATATTTATATCATAGACAATATCATTTCCCAAATACTTAAAGTGGTTCACCTGTTCTAGAACTCGATCGCTAGTAATTATTTCTGTTCTTAGTGGTTCCTTACCTGGTTATGCCACTACCTTTGTTTTTATAATGGTGATTTTCATACTCTATTGTTTGCAACTGGATTTAGTCGGCTGTAATACTGCGTCCTATTTTTATAGAATTATATTTTGTTGCTGCCATGCGGTTGAGTGTTGGGACATTAAAGGCTAGGGAAAGACAACCCTGAATAAATACTACCGGCAATCATGGCCCCTTCACATGACTTACCCATCTACAGCCTTGTACCCTGTAATGGCGAATTAATTTAATTTACTTCCAAGATTATCTTCTTCTGATAGTTTCTATCCGTTTCGGATGTTGGATATCGTACAGACTATTTTAACTTTCTGCACTGCTGCACGGAATAAGTCAGTTGTAATCATGCCAAACCAGGTCCTTAAATTTCTTAGCCGTGAGATTCTCGGTCGCCCAACTCCTCTCTTTCCAAGTGCTTTTCCACGTAGTATGGACTGCAATAAGTAAAATCTTTGTTCATTTCTCATGTGATGTCCCAGATACTGAAACTTTCTTAACTTCACTGTGTTAATAACTTCCCTTTCTTTCTTCATCTTTCTAAGAACTTCGACATTAGTTATATGTGCTGCCCACGAAATGCTCCTTATTCTACGGTGAGGCCACACTTCGAAAGATTTCAATTTTTTAGCTGTGGCGTCAGTCAAAGTTCAAGACTCTACACCGTAGAAGAGGACGGAGAATACGTAGCAGCGTAAAAGACTCATATTTGTATTTATTGTTAATCGTGACTTTTGAATAAACTGCTCATTCTAGTGTACACTGCTCTAGCCTTTTCAATTCTACTCTTTATTTCTTGAGAGTGGTCCCATTTTTCATTGACTATAGTACCAAGATATATGTAAATTGGCTTACATGTTCAACTGGCCTTTGGTTTACATTAAGGGTGCAGTTTGTGAACTTGTTCTTAGATACAATCATTAGCTTCGTTTTATTAACACACCCTTTAATTATAATTACCAAGATTACACCAAGATTATAGGTATCGATATTGTTATTACCATCAAAAACGAAGACGGTCCAATCTCGACCACGCGGCAATACATATCTGGCGTCGTTACGGTTTAACAAAAGCTTCAACGTTTATGGGACGCCGTCGTCCAAGGCAGCCTGCCGGGATATAAAGCTCGAGATGAACAATATTGCGAAAATAAATAAACGGTTATAAAAACACGAGATGCGTCGCGTTTATGAAGTTTGCTTTATGGTCACCATCAAAGTTACAACGGTTTATCCCGCGCGCGGTTATCACCCCACAGTCTACGATGAAACTGCTCAGCCCTCCCCCCGCATACCGCGTGATTGAAAAACGCATTCGCGTCATTGAGTTCATCCGATATTGTCACGGCTAGGAATGCGACGTACCTAACTGATCATTAACTGAAGCACGCCCGTATTAGTGGCCTCAAGAGAGAACTACCCACGAGAGAGGGGTACCTGAAAATGAGAGCTGTCTAAGTAAAACGGATGACACATTTCTCCCTCCACCATAATTTCTTATGCCATAACCAGCGTCGGATTACAAGCGCGTGGTGCCATATACTGCCATCAGACTGGTGCTCCCCCCCCCCGCGATTCAAAATTCAACTTTTTTTCCATAATTTATATTGATAAATGGCATACACAATTTTGAAAGTTAAAAATCGGTATGGTGAACCATACATCACTTCCATGTTCTAAGATTTGTATTTAAAATCATTAAAATATAAAATGAAAAATTTGACAAGTTCGACAAATTCAAATTAAATATTTCCATAGAAACTACTTCTTTCTTGCCGATAACGTAGTACTCATATAAAAAATCGGTATCGAGAACCACACATGACTTCCATGTTGTAAGATTTATGTTTAAAATAATTTACTTGAATTCGGTTCGGTAATTTCTAGAAAAATTCGTCCACCCTCAAACTAATTTCACTATTTATAGATATTTTTGTTATTATGGGGTAGTCGTTTAATATAATGTTATTTTCAGTCACTTTATCCATACAAATTAGGTAGGCTTACTTTATTCTTATAAAGAAACCGAACTTCGCAGATAATCATCCCTCCTCCGAAGCGCTCCGAAGTCACTCATGGACCCTGAGCATCTTGCAGAGGGTACATTCCCTAAAGACGAAAAGTCTGTCTATGAACCGTTCCTCTGTAAATACGTGCAGTTACATTGCCCAGCGATCCACAGGAAGCAAAACGCTATCCACGCTGGACACTTTTCGGGTTGCACGCGTTGTGTTGGTGTGGGTTTCGACACTTGCCATTTAAAAAGCGTGGAAATGTAAGAAAATAAACTTGAGTGAGGCCAGAAATTACGCGAATTGTGTGTGTGTGTGTGTGTGTGTGTGTGTGTGTGTGTGTCTTGCCTGCCGTTTTATTGCGGTAATCATAATAATAAAATGGAAATGTAAACATTAGATAATTGAGATATGCTTGCCTGCCACGAACAGTATATTTTCTCTCATAAATGATTTAAATTAAAATGAATAAATATGGAATTTTGTTAAAGTGAAATGAAATGTTTCCATAGAAACTACTTCTTTGTTGTCAATAACGTATTACACATATAAAACTTATAAAATTTACTTCCTCCATCATTAACTACCATTTTAATTTATAAAAAAATTACCCCCTCCCCCTTCAACTACCCTTTTCATTTATAGATATTTCATCTACCTTTCTACGGTGGAATATTATGACCTTTTTTTCAGGATACTTTATTTATCAAAATTAAGCACTTTACTCTTGTTAAAACGTAAAATGTTGCAGGTAAACTACCTCTTTCCCTTAACCGATCTTTATCAAAATCAATAGGTATTGAGTCCTCTACAATTCGGGCACATATGTAAAAAATTATTTGATTCTATTTGAATTTGCGGCAGTTATCGTTCGCCATAGAAAAAATCCCCCCCCCCCCACACACACACCAGAAAGTGACTTTTTTCATGTTTTGAGTGTACTACAGTCAGAATCAGCCCTTATCTCGAACACGATATTTTCGCCATCACCACAGTTCCATTTCCTTACGGAACATGGAAGTAAAAATTATTTGATTCAAGTCTCATATTACAACAAATATTTAGCTAAATAGTGATTAGAAAGGGCATGCTAGTACTTAACCTTAGAAAATACTAATCGGTAAAACTTTACGTTTTTACTTATAAAAAGTGATATTTAATACTAATCGATCCATTTTTTCTTGATTTTGGCGTAACGAAGTCTTGTATAATTTCTTCTAAATCGAGCGATTCACGTATTTCGTATTCAGTATTCAACCTTGATACCGAAGATAATTTTCATCTCCCATAGATGAATACAAACATATCTTTAATGCGTTTTAATACAGAAAATGATCTTTCAGATTCGCAGTTGGCTGTTGGAATTGTCAAAAGCACACTATAAGCAATACATAAATACGGAAATACACATTTTACAATCAATAATACAGTTTAATCCTTTGAGCGGACAAACTGTAGAGCAGCGGTTCCCAAACTGTGCTCCGCGGAGCACTTGGTGCTCCGCGAAACATCTCCTAGTGCTCCTTGAAGAAATTGGAAGAATAAAGAAATGACCAGATCTTAAAAATGTGACTTAAGATATTCGGCTCCAGCTGTCCCAAATTCAACCAGATATAGCTAAGTTATGTAAATCAATTCAGTCTCATCCCTCTCATTCTAGAATAGTTCTTTTACGGTCCCAAGTAGCATTTTTGGTTTTGCAACATTAAAAATGGTTTTATGTACCAGATCTATGAGGATATATTATGGATTTACAATACTTGTTTTTAGTTCGTTTTAAAATGTGTTGCCTTATGTTTTTTTTTTTTGTAGTGAAATTAGAGTTGAAAATATTTTTTTGTAATGAAATAAACTAATAAAGCCTGTTTCATATGTCTAAAGTTCTAAATTCTGAATGTTTACCTTTTATCCTCAAACAGTATGGTCATATAAGTGCTAGGTGAAAATTAGTGCTCCGTGATGAACTTTTCTACTGAAAAGTGCTCCATGACCTAAAACGTTTGGGAACCACTGCTGTAGAGTATCATGGAATCCCTCATCTTCATTCGAACGATATAAAAAAAACCTCTTCCTCGCAGTTTTACTCGTGGCACTAAGTGCTCAATTCGATCAGAAGATCGTCGAAAATTGTGCACACATCTTTTTATGATTTTGCATTGAGCATATTTGTTTTTTTATATATTTATTACCTTCAAAAAGTTTTTGTTATTTAGGGCTGGATGGATGGTGGCCCCTCTGACAGCTGAGGTCTCCTGGTGCCCGGTGCTGCAGCATACCCTAGCGTTATGGATAATCCGCCACTTATTATAACAGTCATCGTTTCATTGACGGACGTCGTGCACGATTCCACACACCGGGTGTTTACAGTAAATTCAGCACTTACGTTCCGTACTTCAGTTAGTTAATTTCAGTGCTAAAGGCTACATAAGATTTAGTTAAACGCGCGTTAGCTGGACCGTTAGACTGTGGTCTAACGGTGTTAAAAACAGACGGTTCGGCCTCACCATCGGCGGCCACCGTCAGTGGAAAATTGTGGCATTGTTCGCCAAACAACCCCCGAAACCTTTTGCCTCGGTACTGAGATCATTTGGCGAACAATTGCCACAATTTTCCATTGAAGATGGGCACCGACGGCGAGGCCGAAACGTCTGTTAACACCACTACAGCAAGGCCTAACAGCCAGGCTAACTAATGTTGCTGCCGACCGTGGAAGCCTTAGATCAAAATTATAGAAGATTTAGTTCAGTTTTACTGCGAATAATTGAAAATGTAAAGATTCGTGCAACTGCCATGGAAATATCACAGAACAAACAATGCTGTGGAAGATTAGAAATTATTGCCTTAACAAAATGACAAAAAAATCACAGCCTAATATTTTCGCCTTAATCAGGACGTTGAAACGGAATACCATGGATTTGTTTTTGACAGGACGGATCTTAATTTGGAAAGCAAAAGAAAAGAAAAAACTACAACTAACAACGACAAAAGAATCCTTAAATGCCTGAAGGATCTTCAAGAGACTGGTAACCTAAAAAAATGTCTTCAGAATCTGGCTTAAGTTCAAGAACTTCAATAAAATTATACAAATAACGTAAAAACATAATATTATAATTTATTATTTGGTGTTCTGCCCTAAGGCAGGTCTTCAAATGGTAAAAGCTCTCCAAGCTGTCCTATCGCATGCCAGTCTTTTCGTTTCTTCGTAACACCCTCTGATTTTAATGCTATCTATTAACAATCTATTAACTTCATTCTTCTACGCCGTCTACTTTTTTCTCCTTCTATGACACCCTCCATGGCAGTTGTAAGCAAGTAGTCTCTTCTTAAACAATGACCTAACCAATTCATTTTCCTATTTTCTATTACCGTCAGGATTCTTCTCTCTTCCCCTATTTTTCTTAAAACTTCATAATTCCTTACTTTATCAACCCACCTTACTTTTTCCATTGCTCGCCAACCCCACATCTCAAATGCTTCTAATCTTTTCTCATCCTCTTTCTTCAGTGTCCATGTCTCTGCACCATATAAAGCAACGCTCCACACATAACATTTGGCCAACCTTTTTCTTAAATTCTTATTAATTTTGCCACACAGCAGTCTTTTCTTCCTATTAAATGCTTCTTTCGCTATAGCAATTCTTGCTCTAATTTCACGAGTGCAGGTCATATCTTCACTTATGAACCTTCCAAGATATTTAAACAACTCCACCTGTTATATTTTATCTTGCCCTATCTTTACGTTTGCCCTTTTCCCTCTTCTGCTAATCCCCATGCACTTAGTTTTTTCCTTATTAATCCTCATTCCATATTCCTCGCATACTAAATTCAAATCTCTTATCATTTCAACATAATATTAAAAAGTAAACATTTATAAAATATTTAAATCGAAAAAATGTTTTAACAAATGAATAAGCATGTAGAAATTATGAAAAAATTACACATTATTAAAATATAAAAGATATTGAACAATCGAAAAGTAAATTTTTTAAAATACCTCATTTATACATGTTGATGTACGGCAGGCCAGAATTGCCCAATATCGGCTGAAATGGTTGGAACGTCTCAACCGAATGGATGACAACGTCTGACGCATCGCGATACAACGACCGCAAGAACGGAGAGGTATGGGGGCGCCCGACGAACTGCTGTAGTGACCAGCTCTAGTGTATAAGCTTGGGACCGGAACAAACCATTTTTGGTTTGATCTTTACTGAAGATGATGACGATGATGAAGTATCATTTAGTTTAGTAACAGGTCGTTAGTGTTATCGTAAAGCAACAATGTAGGTTATACGCTATACATTATTACGATCCTGCGGGTTTTTTTTGCCGTGAGACGCAATTTAGCGAAAACCCCTTCGGTTCCATTAACGGCCATCAGAAACCGGGATAAGATAGTTAATGCAAAGCTGAAAACCAGTTTTATTGTAAATAACTTTTTATATAACAAGCTTTTTATACAACTTTTTATTAGTTGAAAACATTGAAAACACTCTCAAACACATATACTGTACGTATACACCAAAACCAGACACAGTAATACCAATTTAAAATACCAAAAGCCAACCAACAACCATAGCAACAACCAACCGGAACACAAATATTCAACAAGATCAAAAAATTAAGATGGCTGAGCATGCGAAAAATATGATTCCCGAAACATGTTCCAAATAAGGAAATAATATATATTTACGCAAAATAGTTATAAATATTTCATAAATTTTATATATATACATAGGCAGAATACTAAAACATAGAATTGAAAACGAATATAGAAGACATAGAAGAGCAGTCTGGATTCCGTGCAGGACGATCATGTATTGACAACATATTTGTATTTCAACAAATACTAGAAAAACGAAAGTCTCGCAGTCTGTCTACGCACCTCATATTTGTCGATTTAGAGAAAGCTTACGACACAGTACCCTTAAAAAGACTTTTTGAAACATTAACAAAGTTTGCCCTGAGTAAAATTTATGTTAGCGCTGTCTGGAACATATATAAGGAATCAAAGAGTTTGGTGAGAGTGGGAAATGTCCTGTCAGAATCGTTTCCTACCACAAAAGGGCATAAACAAGGGTGTAGCTTGTCACCTAACCTGTTTAAAATATATATACAAGAAGCCATCAGTAACTGGAGAAGAAAAACATGAGGAATGGTAAATCAAATGGACGAGCAGTCCTTAACAACTCTCCTATTTGCCGACGATCAGGTAATTACAGCGTGTGACGAGGACGGATCAGACTATATGTTTAGAAAATTGGAAGAGGAGTACAAAAAATGAGGTATAAACATAAACACTAATAAAACAGTATATCTGAAAATAGGAGACATGCAAGAAGACCCAGATCTGCAAATCCATAGAATCGGAAAGTGTAACGAATTCAAATATTTGGGAAGCATTATTTCAGAAGATGGAACAACAAAAAATGACATAAAAAATAGGATACAACACGGAAAAAAGGATATTCGTTTGCTAAACTCGTTACTTTGGTCGAACAAAATGAAACTTCAAACTAAACTGACAATCTACACAACTATTGTGGAGCCCATTTTAACTTATGGCTGCGAATGCTGGCAACTTTCAGATAAAGAGAAAAAGATGATAGAAACTGTGGAAATGGACTTCTTAAGAAGAGCGTGCAATATTTCTGGAATTTAACAAGTTAGGAACGAATATATAAGAAGGAAAACAGAGCGCGTATTTACAACAGCAGAAAGAATAGAATCCAGACAGTTGCTATGGTATGGTGACGTAATGAGGATGGAGGAGAAGCGATGGCCAAAGAAAGCATTGACTTACACACCACAAAACAGGGGAAGAAAAGGAAGACTGACAACACAATGGAGAACAGGAATTAGGAAAGCATGAGAGGTCGAGCTATTGAAGATGATGACTGGAAGGGTAGGGAGAAATGTCGATAGAAATGCAGGATGTGGCATAGAGTGTAGGACCCCCGCTAATATATATATATATATATATATATATATATATATATATATATATATATATATTATGTAACGTGACAGTTTGCACCTTCCATAAACAAACTATGATTTAACACCCAATGATCACCAAAAAACCCTTTCTATTAAACCTAAGTATTAACAAACCATTTTAAATAGACTGAATATAGAAAAATTAAATAATAAAGCTTAATTATTAACATTTAATTATTTTACACCATGACTATAAGAAAGTACAAATCAATAAAAAAGTACAAAATAAACAGAGCCCAGACCACTTAAGTTAGGTATAATGTCAATAAAATAATTTATGTTCATTAATTATTATATAGTTAGAGGTTTTGTGTTAGGTTATTAATTATGTTTGTATTAATAACATATAAGAGATGTTTAATAATAAGTAATCTGCCCAAATAACTAATGAAGGACTAAGAAAACAAAAGAAAGTGAAATTGACACTCAAATGTTAAAGAAAATTCTGTGTGTAAAAGTGACATACTAGATATAGTGAGTGAGAAGTGACACTAAGTACAAATAAAGTGCTTTATATTAGTTTAAAGAGTATCAGTAGACTAAACAAGGTTATAAGTGAAAAACTGACATAAATGTAAGATCTATAAGGGACATGGTTAATGTGCAGTTATACTGTAGACTGCATCTAACGTTAACAAGCTTTGAATACAAGTTAACACTTAATACTTAGAGCAAAAGATGGACTGAATATTTTGTTTTTTGTTTGTATGACGTTATTATAATTTATATGTGTTATGTGCTGTCATTAATGAAAATAGTCATAGTTTTCTACATATGCAGGTTTCAAGTATTAGTGTCCATAGTAGGTACACATAGCAGGTTTATAATATTAAGGGATTTGTACCGAGTCTTGGCTTAATATAATGTAAATGAATTTTGTATTTAATGATGGAGTGAATGTTTTCTATGAAAGTTATGGTATTGAATTGTATAAACTAAATGTCAGTCTTTAAACAGAAGTCATTAAATATTTTAACAGTAATCTATTACACTAACTTTTAAATGTTAATTCTATACTATTGTTTATGCTTTTCAATTTTCATAATGTTAGTTTTAATGTTACAGTTAATGAGATTTATGTTAATAACTAAAAGATGTAATATGTATTTTGTTTAGTAACTTCAGTAAATTAATGTTCATACCATTGTAAACTGAGATTAGGAGTGAAATTGGCAAGCAACTGACATTATATTTTATTGTTTTTGTTAAATGTTTGTAAATTCAGATAGAATTTAGTATGTGGGTTTGGATAGTGTATTTTAGTAATTTAATACTGCAACCAAAATATGGCTTGTGAGGTATCAAAATTATCAGCATCAAACAGAGATTTTAGATCTACCAATGTATTTTAAATTAAATTTTGCATAAGTTCAGGGTTTGTGAACTAAAAATCAACTCGTTATTTTAGCAAGAAGCCAGGCTGGTCAGTTAACAATGCCAGTCTAATCGAGCCAATCAGAAATGTTTACATTTTTGGACAGGGACGCCAGGGAAATTGAGAAAAAAACGTCATTCGTTTGTTGAACGTGGTTGTGTACAGATATACTCTCCGTAGTAATTCATATCAAAAAATTAATAATCGAACCCAAGACATGTTAGGCTGAACCAAACAGTGTTTAGAAGAAACAGTGTATTTCGTTGAATTATATTATTGAAGAGTTAATTAACGTGAAATAGTAAAAAAACAGAAAATCAGTCACAAATATTATTAATTGGTGAGATAAAAACAATTTTATATTAATATAACCCGAAATTCACTAACCATCACGACACTTATTTCTGATGAACTTTATTGATCACTGTACGGACCAGAACGTATAATCACACTATTTTATGTAAATTTTGACACTGGCAATCATTTATTGGAGAGAATTAAGCAATTTATTATATTTTCAACTCGTTCACTTCGAATTGAAGGAAGTCAGAACTGGACTAAACCTAGGTCCGCCATCTTTACTAAATTTGTGTTGCCAACTGTTAAGCTGACTAACCACATTTAGTATTAGAATAAGATTGTAATTCCACAATCCACAAATATTGTAATTATTTTGTACTTTCTTTGGTATTTTCGTAACATTAATATTTGTGTCAAAAGAATCCACTAATACTGATCAAATTAAAATTAAAGTAATTATTTTTTTTGATACTTGGGATGAGTCTTGCCCACTTTCACACAACACAACTAGTATAGCCAAGAGTATGTGTTGAATGTTATAGTTACAAATTAAGGTAAATACTAAGGAAATAAAATACTTCAAATTTTCTATTTTGAAAAAAAACTACTTACTCAAAATTCTTATTTTTATTTATTCAGATCAAATCATAATAACTAAGTCATTTCAACGTTGACACCCCGAAATTAAGACCAACCCAGATTAATTCAAGAGTACAAAAATAAATAATATACATTCACGATAAATAAAATAATTAATAAAATATCATGTTATAATGTGTGTGTGTGTGTGTGTGTGTGTGTGTGTGTGTGAAAGGTATAACCATCGAGATCATTCAATCGACATGTTATCTTCAGTTGTATAATGTTTGATTACTTTACACAGCGAAGTGCTTACAAACGATGTAAAGGTATTACACAATGAGTGTATTTTAATAGACTATAGGCCTATACGACTCGTAAGAACCATGCGCAGTTATACAAGACAAAAACAATATATGTTACATGTACTGGTCAATATTTAAAATTATTTGATTCTGTTACAGAACAAAAAGCAGAACATTATGTAGACGCTCGCACACGCACACTCTGACGCGTTCGTTACACAACGCGCGCCCTGTTAGGCCAATAAGCCGATTTAAATTTAAAATATTTGTTCCGTTCTGTCATTATTTAAATACCGTGACCTAAAAGCTTCCTGCGCGGTCAGCCGCCCCTCCGCTTGCTATATAGTTATTTCTTTGTACTGTACTGCATTTACGAAACAACCATAACATGTTGACAACAATAACGACAAGACATAGATACATATGTAATAGGCAGGCAGTTTCCGTGTAATGCGCACGTCTGACATAATCTGTTCGAAAATCGAGCCTCTGACGACAACACGGGAATGCAAATAGACAAATCGATTCATAGTTAGCTGTTTGTCGACTACGAGGTCAGTTGAAAAGTCCGGAAGCGGCATCTATCCTAGCGGTAGAACTAAACGTTTTCGTGTGTTGTAAGGAAGAAATCCATATTTTGGGTTACTGGTAAAACTATACCCAAGTCCACTTGTGTGAATTTACGGAAAACTGAAATTGAAGGTTTTCAAGTGCAATGATAAATCATAAAACAGATTTTCAAGGTTAACTTTCTTTTTTTTGTACCGGCCATCTAAGGACCGCATGCCAATTTCAATTCTTTATTCTTTGTTCTTTTCTTTTTCTCCGTTCTTTTCTTTTTCTGCAATATTATTTCATCTTTTCACTGAGTCTCTTCTTCCTGTCTTCAGTCCACTTTGAACCTGCGTTTTTCTCTCTCCTACCCTGGACTCCTTCCATTTTTAACACTTCTGCCCGAAAAACTTCTCTTTCAATTGCTTCTTCTGCGTTTATATTATTTTTTTCTAAATCCTTTTGGACTTCTTTAATCCAAGTTGATGTTGACTTCTTCCCACACAGATATTTGAAGATCTCCTTTGTTAACCTATTGTCGTCCATTCTATACAAATGTCCAAAAAATAATAGTCTTCTTTTTCTCATTGTTTATGTTATATTTTCTATACTCATCATTAGAAAATATATTTCATCATTAGTTCTTAATTTCCAACCTTCTGAAGTTTTTCGTGGGCCTAATAGTTTCCTAATAATTCGTCTTTCCAATGCTTCTAGTTTGTCTACATTATAAATCAATGCTAGGCATTTACTTGCATACAGGCATTCTGGCTTCACTACTGTACTGTAATGCCTTACTTTCGCATTTTTAGATATGCATTTTTTATTGTAAATATCTTTAGTTATACCATATGCTCTTTCCATTTTCAAGGTTCAATTTTATTATTATTAGAATTTTCTTATTGATTATTCTGTATAGCTGGTAAAAAATATAAATAGAGATGCATAAGAAATGTCATTTTTGAAACGTCTTGAAACATCATTAAAACTTGGACTTGGGTATTTTTAACACTAACCCGTCGATTTCTTGTAAGCACTTGTTAATTTCCAAATCTGTGTGAAATGTGTCAGTTTACTAACTGTAAATCGGCTGATAAGAAATTTACGTGTCGTCCGTGTTTTTTGAAATGGACTAAAAAAAGCAAACATCGTTCTGCTATTTACTTGTTTGTTAAAAAATCTCTGGCGCCAGTGGACGTTCACAACGAAATGTCAACGTGTTAACGAGATGCTGCATCTTCAAAAACAATGTTTTTAAACAGTGGCGTATCTAGAATTTGCCTTCGGGGGGTCCGGGGTCGGGTCGGCTTCCTACAAAAGAGAAAAAAAGTTAAAACTAATCAATATTACTACCTTTAAAGTTGGTGAAAAACGTATGATAACATCCTGAAATCAGTCCCACTAAAGTAAACGGTCCCAACACAATATAAATACGCGTCATTGAAACACTGTTTACAAGATACTGTACTTATTGACTGAATTGATTTTCGTTCATTTCATATTTCAAACGTTTACCCTAATGCTGTCTAATAAACCTGTTTGTATATTTAAAAAAAGACCTTCTACTATACTAGCGTACACAGCTGAAAAAAATTAAAAAAAAAAACAAGTCTAAAAATTAAGAGATTAACAAAACTCTCTTAATTGACTTAAGTTGATTGCCGCATCCCCAAACAACTATGGAACTATAAGACGAAGGGACGGAGCGGCGTGGGACGTCCGAGGAAGCGCTGGAGTGACCAACTCTAGAGTCTTTGACTGTTTGATACCGGAACAAAGCATCCTTGGTTTAATCCTTGAAGATAATGATGATGATGATGATGATGATGACAATGAATACCGGATACGAAGACAGAAGGATTTAAGGGCCTTGCAGACACCAGAAATGATATTCCCTCGGGCGGTTCCAGACTGGAGAGAATGCGTAACGATGATAGAGTATACGGGCTGCATTAGGTACCGAAGGACTGGTGACCACAGCTCATCGTTACACGATGAACTGGAGGCATAATGTTCTACACATGTCTCCAGAAAGAATACCGAGGACAATAGTGGAGTATGCCCCACACGGAAAACAAATGTGGGTCCATCGTGGTTGAGATGGTGAATTTTGAAACAGGTAGAAATACGCACACATGACGCGGCTATGATGATGTCAGAATCCTTTTTCAAAAAAGAACAAAGCGCAGTATTTTATATCTACAAAAAACGATGAACAACTGCAGCAAACTTCTTTTATATCTGTAAGTATGAAACAAGAAAAAGAAAAAAAACCGATAAGTTGTCACAAAGAGACGTATCGTACGATCTCAGGAAATAATATACAAATAAGAATTGCCAACAAAAAGCGCGCTTCGTAGTTGAAAACTGCGGCGTCTAAGAAGAATCGCGGGAAAATGTGGATGAGACGGAACAAAACAGACAAGAAGTAGAAGACAATGACAAAGAGCGGACAGACGGTAGGGGACACTCACAGGTGGGTGGGAAACTGTAAGGGTTGAGGGTTAAAGGTAAAACAAGAAAGTTGTACATAACCACCACCTCGCCTTTATGTCACGTATAGCCACTCTTTGATGCACCCGACGACGACGACTACGTACCAACCGCAGATCAGAGATATACCGTGTCGTGCACTCTTCTTTGTAACTTTACACTTAACACACAGCATGTCTGTCTGTCTGTCTGTCTGTCTGTCACCTTATATATAATTCATTTTTCCGCACAGTTTTGCAAGACTGCACACACGTGTTTCTTTTTATTATTTATCAGATTCTCTTTTTCTCGACTGTAATGAGCTCGCGGATGCAGGTAGGATTTTATTCTCGGAAATATTCCCTAGTGTGACTAACTGGCTGTTCAAGAAGACTGGATTATGCAGTTTACATCTTACCATGTTTCTTGGGTATAAAAGCAAGTAAAAAAAAAAGGCCCGTTACCTACTTGTACGAGAAAGTAACGTTCTTCAAATACTACGTGTTAGTATCTCGATAACCCTTTACACCCTTATGTACGGTGCTATTGTGGGAAGAATAAAAATTAACTATTAAGATATTTATCATCTCCCCACCTCTTATTAAAACCTACTTCATCAGGGGTTCACAACTGGTGGATACTGGTTTAGCGCCCTCGATGTATCCTAGCTGGATTCAACCTTGGAATCCCTTTCTTTAATCTGTCCTGTCTGGTCTCTCTTGACCAACTCTTGGTCTTTTCGACCTCGACGCTATCAGGTTTTTAAGGACTAGAGAGTACTTCATTTTAATATTCATGTTTAATATGGTAACCAAATCACTTGTACGAATTAATAAATTATTTACCTTAAATTATCCGCCGTGTGATTTCTTGTAACTTCCTCTATTACGCGTTTCAGAGCTTATGCTCCATCATCAGATATTAAAAAAAAAAAACTGTCACTCTTGCGAGATCGTTAAGTAGTAAAAAATGTCAAAATTTGCATGTGAACCGTACGCGGATTTGGGTGTGCACTCGTTCAAGTTCATTCTGCCACTGATCGGTTGCTACCTTATCGTAGCCCCAGCGAGCAGACTCAAGGCGGTATCGTACAATCGGTTGGATACAAAGTTGTGAAGTGCAAATATTGTCTACCCAGTTGTCTACTCCTATGCAAACCCAAGGAGTCGCGATATCGTGTTAAATGACCACCTGAACTTTGTATCCAACCGATTGTACGATACCGCCTTGAGTCTGCTCGCTGGGGCTACGATAAGGTAGCAACCGCTCAGTGGCAGAATGAACTTGAACGGGTGCGCACCCAAATCCGCGTACGGTTCACATGCAAATTTTGACATTTTTTACTACTTAACGATCTCGCAATGTGCCGGTGTTTGCACAAGCCGGCGTTCGAAGAAATGCTATCCTAGTTTTCGGTTTCGGATAAATGCCGAAGTTTTAGTTGGTAAGCGTAAGCGCAATTTCTATGGCAGTGTTTCGACGGTGACGCGATCAGGTGGCGGAGTTTAGGTTTCGTTGTGAGAGCTTGCAAAATGCGCAGTTGCAGCCTCTTGTCCTCACGGAATAAACAGCTCGGCCATCTTCCCTCGGTAACAGATTTTTTGTGTGTAGTCTACCTCATCTTTATGGCAGGCTAATTGCTTAAGACTCACCGGTAAGTGCATTATATACTTTTACACAATAATTTGGTAGTAAGAAAATTGAAATTCAAAACGTATTCAACCCAGATGCGAACGTTAGAATGCTCGTGGTTCGATCAGATGTGTGTGTGACTATTAAGAGATTTAATTAATGTTATAGTATTTGAATACCGCCTGTAATTGTTTAACTATTGTTCATTCAGCCTGGTATAAAGATGTAACCGAATTAAGTAAGTTAGTGAGAACTGTATCTTGTTAGTTATGCATGAACACGCACTGGACCGGAAGTGTGAACATTCTTTTAAGTAAATCAGTTAATGGTAAATTTTAAGACTGCCCTAGATGAAGTACTGTATATCTTTTAATTGTCTGTAGCTGAGGGGGCCTTTAATGTATTCATTATTTGCAAAATTGTGACTGAATGTATCGCCACGTGGCAAGGGGGCTAGGAACATGTCAGGTTATGTCGCAGCTGGTTAAAGCCGGTGTGCTTTCCTCACTACTGTGCCTGGTTATGAGTTAATGATGATCTTTGAGTAACACATAAATCAAATGCAAATTTAAAATCATTTTTATGCATTATTTTGAGTTGGTTGGGAGCTCTAGTTCAGGTGTTTAATATACATGACAAGTGTGCAAATATTAGTGGACAGTTCATTAATCATTTTGAATCTTTAGGGTTCTCGCCCTAGAACGGAGATCTGGCCACAGCTTGGTGTACTGCCACCTTCACCAGCTATGAACCACTAAAAACTTCGTCTGTGCCGAGGAGAAGCTAGCTGCAGCCAAAGATGTGAAACCGCCGCTTCATATGAGGTGATATAAACTCTTTGTTATTTTTTATCCTGGCCCGCAGAACATCACGTGTGTGGGGTTTATGCTATAACAGTTTACTTATTCAGCAGGATGGTTAAATCGAGGGTGTGTCGGCAAGACATTTTCTATGTAAATTATTCTTGATAATACAGTACAATCACTGCAATTGTGAGCTGCACTGTGGGAGGGCGCCAGAGCTGTTTACGTAGGTATTATGGGTGCAAAAAGGTGTAAGGGAAAATTTTTCTAAATTAAGTATAAGGTATGATTTTCTTGATTCCGAACCGGCTGGTTCGGATGTCTTCTTAGTATTACTGGGGTTTCATATTTAATTTTTTTTCCTGTATTCAAGGGCTGGGGGTTTCGTTTTTATGCTGTTTCCGGGTGTTATTTTATAATTGGGTTTTCCGTTCACAAGGTAGACACATAATTGGGTTTTCCGTTCACAAGGTAGACACCTGTTGGTGCCATTTCATGCAGGTTTTCTACGGGTCATACTTTGTCAGGTCAGGCCTGTTCTGGCACACTCCTACAGCTGCAAGTATACAGCATGTTTTTTTATTTTATATATGCACAGATGGCTGAAATTAATTTTGCATTTCTCTAAGGCCTACATATATTTAATATTTTGAGATTATCAATTTTACATGGAATAAAATATACAGGTGGTACTTATTTTTGTAACTTAGATTTTCTGGCCATTACTTGCTAAACTTGTCTTGTTAATTTTTGCATATTATCAATCATGATGATTAAATACTGACTAATAATTAATAATGACAATTTGAGTATATAATTAAATGAATGAATAATTTCTAAACATTTAACCTTCTTATGACAGATTTTTAGAAGTGTTCTGTGCGTTATATGAATCAACTAGTTTCACATTTTGCCTGTTATTATAGCAAGCTTTACTTATCATTATATTTTATTACAAATTAAATATTATATATTATTATATTATTAACAATATTAAATATTATTATTCTATTATCATTATTTATTACAAATGTTTTCTCAAGTTATAATGTATATTTGTATCTGGCAGAATTGTTACTGTCCTTAGTCTGTCTGCTGACCGGGGAGGTGTGGGACGTCCGAGGAAGCGCTGGTGTGACCAGTTCTAATCTTTGTCTATTTGAGACCGGAACAAACCATCCTTGGGTTAATCTTTGAAGTTGATGATGATGATGATGATGACTCTCTTGGAAAGTGCCTGATCACACAATATCAGGACGTGATCTCTTTATAGCTGTTCTCTCTTGACCCAGATGGTTTTTTTCTTCATAATCACCCTTATCTGTTATTACTGACAACAGATAATTGCAACTTTGTTTTATTTAGTTTGACTTGCAGGCCCCATTTGCTTTTCTCGTCCAAGTGTCCTAAGCACGTAACGTGCGTCCTATCCGTCTCATGCAGCACATACGACTTGATCTTCCGCAAAGTGCAGGTGATATTATCTTGAATAAATTTTTTGAAAATGTGAAAATCAAAAAACGAAGGCGTTTGGCAAAATAAACTGATGACAACAGGAAAAAATATATGTAATCAGAGCCGGCTCTAGCCTATCCAGCGCCCGGGTGCGAGGACTATCGTGGCGCCCCCTGCCACCACCCAACCACTACCAAAATATCAGCCTATCACCAACACCTTCCCCCTATCACATCAACCTCATAGATATGACCTTATAATTACCTGTCTGCGGTAATCGAACTCGGGACCGTCGGAACAGCAGTCTAATAGATGCCAGAGTATACTGAACCGGTTTATTCCCATTGGTCGCCGCCAAAGTCGCCACGACACTGGTGGTGGATGGGAAACTGGGAGTGAACTGTTATTGAGGATTTCTGGGCTTACATAGAAACAAACTTTTGTTATTTGTGTTAAACTAGTCTTTACTAGTCAAGCTTGAAGGAGCAGTATCCATTTTAACAAATTGCGTTATTGGGTGATAACACAAATTATGAAAATACGTAATTATAGAATTAAACTACCAATAGAAATTAAACGACAAAATTAAATAACGATAGAATGAACTGTAAACTAATGTCATAATTAATAATTAACTGAGATAATAATAACAGAAGGAAGACTAAGGTAGTACGTAACAACGTAACTAAACCGTGACACGCATGTTGGCAACACCTTCGCTTGCATAGCAGCTGATTCTCCGTTACCCTCCCGCCAGTCACAATTTCAAAGTGGACTCGTCCATGAAGAAACTTGTTTCTGCGCACGTGCCTTTAGCTTTCAATTTTGCTATACCTAGACTTAAGGATACATTCTTCATGCACGTAAATGTCCCTATTTAATAACATTTAGGTAACGTACACCTGTAATACGCGTGCATCGCATATCGTTGTAATACGGTTGGTTTTTGCAATAAAATGTCACGACTGATCTGCTGTATCTACGTACACTGCTAAATAACGGTTAGTAGAGTGAAACTGTGTTGCGTTGTACCTATAAAAAATCAGCCTAAATTAATTAAAGTTAAAGTATTGCCTACTTAGGGGTTTGGCGCCCTCTGTACCCGGCGCCCGGGTGCGGTGCACCCCCTGGTAGATCCGGCTCTGTATATAGTTCTTCAGAATTATTGTGCTGCAATCTTGGTAATGACGCTAACGTCCCGGACAGACACACACACACACTAATTTGTATACAGGTGTTCCTCCTTGAGACGTGAAAGTTATTTTGGAAGGGTTTCACAAATTAAAAGTGTTGATAAAGGTCGGTCTGAACGAACACTCACAGAAAGTGTATTCATTTCGCTTCGCGAATTTGCGTGTTTCGACCGAAATTCCCGCGGTTGGTTACGCAACAGCACCGCGGAAGTACACACGGTAGGCTGTACTATTTCTGTTACTGAATCGCGTGTCTAATTACTGAAAACCCACAGCGAACGGACCCCCATTACCTCGCGCTAGGTTTCGGTAGCGTGATCGCAATCGCGTGATCGTCGAGAGCGCTGCTTTATGTGCCAGATAAGCGCCGCTACTGGAGCGTTTTTTCGGGGGCGCGTTGTGAATTCCTGTCGCTTCGTCACTCCGCTGTTTCCCTTAGAACTGTTTGGCGCAAACCTAACACAAAACGTGGGGTAATCGCATGTTCATGTAATCACCGAAATGTAGCGCACACACACACACACACACACACACACACACACACACACACACACACACACACACACACACACACACACACACACACACACACACACACACAACGGAGATAACAATCAAAACGGTGTTATCAAAATTGCAAATTCACGTGACGATACACTTTTTCCTCTAACAACGTTAAAGAAAAATTATAGAAAAAGGATACGATTACCAATTACTTTTTAAAGTCGTTATAAAAAGTCGGGCTAGTTTTTCACTGTGTTATGAACGCGATTGAATGTGATAAACCTTAAGAAATAAAACTTGCTGCGATTTGGCTGTTCGTGTAACTCGAACAAAAAATAACTAATGATTGTAGGAGGGTTAATAGCCAACAACATTAACCTGCAGGTAAGCTGCGGGTGGTAACTTGACGAAGTGCGGATTTTTACAAGCGTCCGTAACCTCCGATAGTGGTGTAAGGGCTAACTGCTGAAGAACTATTCCACTTTGCAAAAGCCTAGAAAACAAATAGAGGTATAACTGAAAATAATCAAATATTCAAGGATTCAGATTACAGATCTTCACATTGAAAGCTATCATGGAGCTGATCCCATACGAGCAAAAAATGTTGTAGATGATACTGTTGTGGAGGAGGCTAGTAATTTTGAATATCTGGGGTGTAATGTATCTTACATTACAAACAATGATGTGGTGGAAAAGCTACACAGTTTCACCCTTATGAGAGGGATCCTCAGAACTCCAAAATCAACGAGGAAGAAACACAGGGTGAAGGTCCTCCCAAGGTCCAAGCCAGTCGTATTCAAGCGGCCGGAATGAGATTTCTCAGGCACGTGGCCGGATATACTCCCCAAGATCGCCAAAGAAATGTCGATGTACGGCAGAAGCTGAATGTTATGAGCATACTCGACAGGACTGCCCAATATCGGCTAAAATAGTTGGAACACCTTGACCGAATGGGTGACTGCCGCATCATCAAACAACTATGGAACTATAGGCCGAAAGGACGGAGAGGTGTTGAAGTGACCGGCTCTAGTCTGTCTGCTTGAGACCGAAACAGACAATTTTTGGTCTATTTCTTGCTGACGACGACGACGATGATGATAATTCAAATTGGGAAGCCGTCAACGCCTGATTAGACGGGACACACAATAGGAAGAAGAAGAAATTTCAATCCGGACCACTGGGGTGCGTTGCAGACTTGTCTCAAGAACTATGGCAGGAAGAAATGTGTAGAGGCGAACAGTTGAGGAAGCCAAAGTCCACGCAGGGGTGTGGCGCTCTGGAAGAAGGAGAAGAAGAAGAAGAAGAAGAAGAAGAAGAAATCTTTACTAACCGATTACATGATACTCTTAATTACAGAAGCGCTCCTACGTGGAACTAAACAGGCTTCACATCTTTTACATTAGCCATTACGTTTACGATACAAAAGAATGAGATTATGAAGGAAGAGAGTTTTGATGAAAGAAGGACGCTGATTTGAAACGTTTCGGAAAAGGGAAGCCGTAAGGTTTGTCACCTGCCACGCCAATCGAACTGGTTTATGGAAGGGCGCGGTGGGAAGGGAAGCCCCCAGACACGAGTACATGGATGGGGCAAAAGAAGGAAGAAGGTACGCGGTGATTAAGAGACTGACTGAGGAATGGAAGAATTTGGAAGTCCACCAAACTCTGGGTTGAGGAGGAGAGGACGAAGAAGAAGAAGAAGAAGAAGAGAAGGAGGAGGAGGAGGAGGAGGAGGAGGAGGAGGAGGAGGAGGAGGAGAAGGAGAAGGAGAAGGAGAAGAAGAAGAAGAAGAAGAAGAAGAAGAAGAAGAAGAAGAAGAAGAAGAAGAAGAAAGAAATTTTTACTAAGCGATTGTACGATACTTTTAATTACAAAACCGCTCCTACGTGGAATCTAAGAATCTAAACACACTTCGAATCTTTTACATTGGCCGTTACGTTACAAATATTTGTATACTTTTTTTTGTTACAGTCTATTCTTTATTACGGTCTACACATTTATTCTCGAAAAGTAATGCGTGTTAAGTGATTCTTATTGACACCACTACACTATTTTTTCATCATTTGCCAAACCAGAAAACCTTGTTAAATCATCGTTAGCGCTGCACATCAAACGTAGTTCATGTGTGTAGAATTATTAGCTCATCCCGTCGCACCGCCGACCCAAATTGTTTCTACACACACAACGATCGGTAAAACAAATCTCGTTACCAGTACCACTAATTTTGTTTACACTACTGAACGAATCTGGGTCGCGTCGCAACACAACACAACAGCGCGAACGTCTCGCTCTGAACCTAAAACTTGTTAACCGATTGACTATACAACGTGTTAATTAGGTCGATAAACAATGAACAACAACAACAACAACACGATCGCTTTATTCTTTCCCCCGCTGATCTACTTTCTGCTGATTGTATTACAATCGGGTGAACCTGCCTTGTTAATAATGATTTCAGATTGAAAATTCTATCCGCTGCTGGCGGTGTAAATGATATTTCATTATAGCAGCAGACAGGTTGCGTCATTGTTTGTTGTTGCTTTTATATTGAAATATTGAATTTTTACACAGCAGTTATTGCAAATCACCAACCCTGTGTGTATTAACGCCGATCTGTAACGTGTAAGAAATTGTACTTAATTTACTCATGCAAAGGTTCCAGGATTATGGAAATGGCTCAGAAATTTTCAACATTTTTGGGGGGGAGCGCGCTCTGGCGTATGTTCGATTTTTTGTTTGTTATTTCGTTTACAGTTAAAATAAAGAAGAAAACTAATTACTAAAACTACCGTCCGGGCTGTAAGGCCGCGGTCTACCAATTGCTTCGAGCCGAAGGTATTAATCGGTCGACCACACGTTTCGGCCTCATCTTCACTGTAAGGACTTCAAGAAAGCTGACAAGGCGTTCGTCAGTACAACCACAGAACTGTGGCAAAGGCTCAGCGGTCCTGAACTTTAGTTTTCAGATCAAAAACCACCCAAAACCGCCAAATTTTCCCTTTAATTTACGCCCCCAGAATTTCAGTATCGAGTACTGAACGCCTTCCCGTCTTATCGTTGGAGTAGAAATGACAGCGAAATATTTCGCTAGCCCCAACTCGAAAACGAAGCGTTTTCGGACTTGTGTTTATAGAAACTTTTTGCTTATATTAACGGCTTAAATAGACTAATATAAGCAAAGCAGTAACACGGACGAGTCTACAAAAGCAGAAACAGGGTTCGACCTAGGATAAGATGGTTGGATGATGTGCTAGAAGACCTCTGAAGAATGGGTGTGAGGTGTTACAATGACAATGCAATGGACAGGAGACTTTGGAGAAGACTGGTGTCAGAAGCCAGGGCTCACGTTGGGCTGTAGTGCTGAAGAAAAAGAAGAAGAAGAGGAAGAAGAAGAAGAAGAAGAAGAAGAAGAAGAAGAAGGAGGAGGAGGAGGAGGAGGAGGAGGAGGAGGAAGAAGAAGAAGAAGAAGAAGAAGAAGAAGAGGAGGAGGAGGAGGAGGAGGAGGAGGAGGAGGAGGAGGAGGAGGAGGGGGGATGAGGAGGAGGAAGAAGAAGAAGAAGAAGAAGAAGAAGAAGAAGAAGAAGAAGAAGATTAACGGCTTGAATATGCTACAGAAGTACAGCCGTGCGATTTTTAATCACCCTGCAGCATTACTGTCCGGTGGCCGGGAAGATTGTTCTGCCGAAAAATCGACGTGTGGCTTAGAACGAAAATAAAGGAGATAGAAAAACAGCGTTAATGGAGCCAAAAATGTCTACACCTTCCGTAATGGTATTTAATGATAGCTTGTTTAATGATAGTTTCCTCGTTGTGTGTACGGTCTCCTGTTCGTTTCCCACTTAACAAACACCGCGGCACTGTCGTCCTCTGGCTGTCATGCCCAAGGTCATACACGTCTCGCACCGGTTGCCCGGCCACCATCATTAGGTATTCAACGCTGCTGTGGCTGTGCAACGATAAACATCATCGCATTTTTCTCTCTCGCGCGCGCGCACACACAGTCGGCCCAACAACAACAACCTTCCTTGTAACGACTAATAATAATTTTTTGACAAGCAACAAGAACAAAAAAAAAGGAAAAGGAAACGAACTATTATTCATAACAATTATTTTGCTAACTCCTAGCGTGTGTGTGTGTGTGTGTGTGTGTGTGTTCGTTTTTTCTGATCGTGGGCGCGGACGCGAATCTAGTTCCTACACAATTAAAACGAGCCTGTCTTCCAGCCGACACGCGCACGCTCACACACTGATGCAGTAATGTTTCCCCGTGTACGGAGAACCACATCTCTGCGAGTGGCTCACTGTACTACAGACATTTTTATCTTAAAACATTATTGCGTCACGTGGATTGTGTGTGTGTGTGTGTGTTCGGTTCAGTGTTAATCTGTCTGCCCCCCCCCCCGCCCTAAACATTTCTGACAGTCCGTGTCATTCGTCTGCGCCACAAACAGACAAACCAAATTATCCGCGTCCTACTCGCGGTACATGTTCCCTCCTCAATACGGTTTATTTTTACTTCTGCGTTGCGTATGAAATGTGGAAGTGCGATTACAGCGTAAAAGAATTATTTTCAAGAGATAACTACAAATAAAAAAAAAACTGTAAAAGTAAGCGGTTTTCCTAATTTTGTGACCACATTTTGTACCTGATACCTGATTCACCTACAGAAGAATTTAAGATAAAATCGGTGGGAACTCTTCAGTCCTCTACCGATGATAACAGACATTATCATTTGCTGATAAACAGAATAACTACTCGAGATATATACTGTACTGGAATGAAGTGGATTTATTAATGAAGCTATTACAGCAATCTACTGAGCTTTTAATACAGTTTCGAAAAAATTAATTAATCTGTCATAACCATAAATTTCTTTCTATACAATGAAATAAATTAATATATAAAAGTTCGTTTTGTCTTATTTACTATAAAGTCTTTATTGATGGGATGGTCTTTCTTTTAAATAATTTTCTTTGTTTTACTGTACATAAATAATATAGACTAAGTTAACTTCCCTTTAATGTCAACTGCAGACGACGGGTTGATCGTGTATCTGGATGAGTATGTGGGTTGATACACTCTGTCCGGCCTCAGGTCGCTTGCGAGCGTGTAGGTGTTTCTCACGAGCACGGTTATACACTTTCACCGCGAACAAACGTTACTGTTAAATTAGTGTATTCTGCGTATACACGTTTCTTATCCAGTAAGCTTAAAGTGTTTATATACCCTAATCTGATATCTTGAACGTACGCGGAATAGCGCTTTGAATACTACTTGCAGTAACCCTAGGAAATTTTAACTTGTGTTAGTCCCGATTAGAAGACTGATCGTCATGGACCACCACGCGGCGATTACACGACGTTAGGCTATCGATTCACAAGAGAGACTGATCTATTCGAGTTACGATAATTCCCTCGACTACTCGACTGAATTCTAGTAATCTGATTGGTCAGATAACTCATCATTTTGCTACAGACAGCCAATATTCTTGTTCAAGAAGACTTCCGAACAGAACAATTCTTGTTCAAAAAAACCTGATAATTTTTACGGTAGAAATTGCAGCCATAAAACGTTTTCATTTAAAATATGCGTAGCCTACATTTAGTTACCGATTTTTAAAATAACTATTGTCATCAGTTAGGTCGTTTTTATTACGAACATTCTGATATGTCTCGTCTAAAATCTCCCATATCATCATCATAGGTTCATCTGCTGTATAGCAGGTTTTCTTTATGAACTCCTCCACTGTTCTCTGTCTTCTGCCATCCTTTTCTTTAATGTAGTTCTCTACCTTGATGTTGTCCATCAACTGTCGTCTCTTTCTTCCTCTTTTTCTTTTTCCGCTAACCATGCCTTCTAGACTGTCTTTTATAATAGAATTTCTTCTTAAACAGTGTCCTATCCAGTTCTTCTTTCTTTTCCTTATTGTTTTTAATATTTCTCTTTTCTCCCCCATTCTTCTTAATACTTCCTCATTCCGTACTCTGTCTTCCCATTTAACTCCTTCCATTCTTCTCCACATCCACATTTCAAAAGCTTCAATCCTTTTTTTCATCCTCCTTCCTTAAAGTCCACGTCTCCACTCCATACAATGCCACACTCCCATATGATGAAAGTTATTTAAATTAACGTGTTTTTTTTATGAATAAACCGTAAAATAATTACGCAGCCTCGCACACGCGAACTTCACAGCATCGTTTCGCATCAATTCACAGCACGTAAAATTGTTTCATAAGCCTAAAAACTAACATTTTTAACGTTTTATGCATAGTTGCCCGTTATGTTTCCCATTTTTCTCAGGATGTAAAGTACTTTATTATTTAAAAATACAAAATATTATTTATGATTGTGTGTGTGTGTGTGTGTGTACACAGAGAGAGAGAGAGAGAGAGAGAGAGAGAGAGAGAGAGAGAGAGAGAGAGAACGGAGCGGAGATGATAGGTGTCGCTTACATCTTTACACAAATATTACGATAAAGGTCCCAGTGAAAAGGTTGTTCAGATGAAGTATACATTTTTTTCTAATTACCACTGTCTAATCAAAAATTAATTAATTAATATCACCAACTGACAAATAAGAACACGCGATTCGCTTTAAAATATACATCACTTAAAAGATGAAAACAAACAGAATTCCGCTGACATGTAAGCTGTGACTGAAAGAAAAACAAACGTTAACAACAGGCGCGGCGCGTGTACACTGTGAAGAAAATAATAGGCTATTAACCGCAGCTGTGCTGTACACACGTAGTGTAGACGAGTCATAAGACGGAGATGCTGATACAGAAACTACGGCTGATGATTCAGGCCCGGATTTCCCACTAGGCACGTGCCTAGGGGCGGCAGGCTCAGGGGGGCGGCACGGGGTGAAAAATTATTTGTTACAATTTCATGTTTTCGGTTTTTTAATTACAGTATTTGTATTGGACACTTGCATTATGGCCAAATTGAAGAAAATGGTTTTTAAATGACCTTTAATTATGTCATTGAATAACACGGTATTGACACTGGGCCTATCAATAGCGGTGGTCTGAGCGGAGCAGGGTCGTACATACAGGTCTGGACACTCCATTGAAATTCCTGTCCGCTTTCTTGCCGACTAAAATAGTTTGTTTCTATATCGCTTGGATATCCCTTTTAGATTTAAAATCAAATGAGATATTTGCAACAGAAATAGTTGAAATGACTATTTTCAGCAACTTTTTTTCAGCAGTCAAGGAGAAAAATATATAGAAGTTACTTGTTGCGGAGGGGCGCTAACAACAGTGCCTAGGGGCGGCAGGACACCTAAATCCGGGTATGCAGATGATGAATAATTGTTTTAATTACACGGGGCTGTCTGGGTGGTTCCGTGTCCCGCGCGCCGCCACCATGGTTAGCGAACCGCCAATCTCGCACGGTGCTTCGTGCATAAAAAATACGCCATTTCTCTTCTTTTTTTTTTAAAGAACATCTTGTTGACAGTCAAAACACTGTAGCACATTCTTGGCCCGGCCCCGCGCGCGGCGTTCAACTTCATTAGCGACTGGAGACATTTCGCTGACAGCCTTCCGACAAGGTTATATTTTGAATCTTGGTACATCATAAATCCCAGCCTGAGACTAGTTCCCCTTCTCATGTCCCTCTCTCACTCTCTTTTAATCCTCTCTCTGTCTGTCTGTCCGTCTCTCTCTCTCTCTCTCTCTCTCTCTCTCTCTCTGTTTGTGATCGACGTGCTTACTTGCGTCCAATTTACTCTTTGGACAGCCTGCGGGCACGCGGCATTCAGGGTTGCCAGCTGTGAGGATTTTTTCCCGCAGTGGTAACATTTGAAGACTGAAAAGTAATCTGTGGGGAACTGGTGGAGATTTCCTTATTTCAAGAAAGGCTATGTTCAACGTCTCAAACATTTGAAATTTTTCTTCTTCTTCTTCTTCGTCTTCTTCTTCTTCTTCTTCTTCTTCTTCTTCTTCTTCTTCTTCTTCTTCTTCTTCTTCTTCTTCTTCTTCTTCTTCTTCTTCTTCTTCAGCGGCGCAACAACCCATTACTGAGTCAAGGCCTCCTTTAACAGCCTCCGCCGGTTGTCCCGGTCAAGTGCAGCTGCTCTCCAGTTCCGGGTCGCAAGGATACGGCGCGCATCATAGCTCACACCGTCTTTCCAACGCAGTTTGGGTCTACCAACTTTCCTGATGCCACAGATCTGTTCTGTGAGTGCCTTTCTGGGTATTTCATTCTCCCCCATTCTGATCACATGTCCAGCCCACCTGAGTCTACCAAGTGTTATAATTTTCACAATATCTGGTTGATTCAGAAGACTGTTCAGTTCTTGGTTGGTCCTTTTCCTTCATTCACCTCCCACACATTTTGGACCAAAAATGCTGCGGAGGATTTTGCGTTCATGAACCAGCAGGCTTGGCTCAGACTTTCTAGAAATGGTCCAGGTCTCAGAACCAAAGGTGAGAACTGGGCGGATCAGTGTTGTATACAGAAAAATTTGAAATTTTTTGAAGGAAGAAATTAAAGGTATTCAATACATGTTTTCAGCAATGGCAAAAATTGAGAAAAACATTTAAACAGGCACTGTAGACCCAGCCAAAGAAAAGGGACGACTTAGTAATACAAATGTTCACACAGGTGATGATGAAAGCTAAAGGATTAAGCTTGTGGAGAGGAGTGAAAGACACAAAGAAAGATCTCGGTTTCCCTTTTCCCTGCCTTGAATACTTTTGTGCCAAATACTTTACCACGCAGTAGTCGGTATATGGAGATGAGTTTTAGTAAAATTAAAAGAAAAATTAAAATAATTCAAGATAATGGCTTAGAAAAATCTTCTATAGAAGAAAGGATTCATAAGATGGAAAGGGGATATGGTATAACTAAAGATATTCACAATAAATAGTGCATATCTAAAAATGCAAAGATACGGCATTACAGTACAGTAGTGAAGCCAGAATGCCTATATGCAAGTGAATGTCTAGCATTGAATTATAATTTAGACAAACTAGAAATATTTGAAAGACGAATTATTAGGAAAATATTAGGCCCATGAAAACTTCAGAAGGTTGGAAATTAAGAAGTAACGATGAAATATATCAAAGTATAGAAAATATAAACAGAAACATTGAGAAAAAGAAGACTATTATTTTTTGGACATTTATATAGAATGGACGACATTAGGTTGACACAGCAAATCTTCAAATATCTGTGGGGGAAGAAGTCAACATCAAGTTGGATTAAAGAAGTCAAAATGGATTTAGAAAAAATAATATACACGCAGAAGAAGCAATTGAAAGAGACGTTTTCCGGGCAAAAGTGTTAAAAGTGGAAGGCGTCCAGGGTAGAAGAGAAAAACACGCAGGTTGAAAGTGGACAGAAGACAGGAAGAAGAGACATAGTGAAAGATGAAAGAATATTGGATAAAAAGAAAAGAACAAAGAGTTGAAATTGCCATGTGGTCCTTAGGTGGCCGATACAAAAAAAAGAATGAAATTGTAAATAAATTTCTGAAACATCTGCCGGCCTATTACACACAAAAATGTCATTAGAAAAGAAACTAAATCTTGTTTTGATTTTTTTTTATTGATGCAATAATAGACAAACATAGCAACTGTACGTGACTGTTGCTAAACTAAAAGTAGATGTGACCGATTGTAATTGTATTTGTCAATTAAACAACTGGAAAGTTGTGTAAATATATTTGGCTATAGTGAAGTAAGTGCGAGAAAAGTATTTCAAAAGTATTTAGCTCAATGTCAACAGGTGAATGCCTTTATTTTAATATATATTAAAACATTAAAAAAAATATTTACGCTATTCTCGCAATTCTATATAAATATTAACAATATGCTCTGATTCATTAATATTATACGTATCAGTGGTTGATTTCTAAAATTATAGGTGCCCAAACGCATCAATTCAAAATTGTACAGGCACAAATACACATATATTTTATATTAGCGTATAAGATTACATCAGGTTATTACAAAGGAGGTCTGCATTTTTAAAGCTTTATAAAATATGTAACGTAGGTATAAACTTGAATCTAAAAAGGTAATAAAGTTTACTGACATTTCTAAAGAGCTTCATCGTCAGGTTAGCCACACGACAATCGAAAACATGCCACTTATGATGGCGTCATCCCGGAGCCTCATTCAAACTGTGGTGGTTTCGGTGGTTCGGACATTTAAAAAAAGTTTCCATAGTTTCATCATTGTGTCGTCATAGTGTTTGTTTCTATACCTTTCCTTACTATTTGTGTCCAACGCTGTATGATGGACAAAAATCAGCCCTTTCACATTCACTTAAAGATTCAGTAGCATATTTTAAGGTAGAAAGACTCTCCGGAACAGTTCTGAAATGCACATATTCTTGGAAGCTGCCAATCAGTTTCCTTTCAAATAGTTTTAATTATGAGGCAAGTTTTTTTCATTTCATATTCACCTTAGGTTACTGGGACATCTGTTTGGAAGACAGTAGTTAAGATAAAGATTAGTGCTAGTGTTTGATTTTGACAAATGTTTAGTTTTGTAGTTGGGCTGATGAACGCACAGTTTAAAAAGTAGTAGTAGTACATTTTTGTAATAGTTAGGGTTTTCTTTCATAATTTTTTAATTATATTCTTTCATAGTTTTAATTTTTTCGGTAATTTATTTTTGAATCCAAGAAGTTCCGGAACTCCGTTCCGGCGCGTTCCCCCTGGAATTTAACCCTGATACGTATTATATTTTACATGAAGCACACATTATTTGTGGCAGCTGCTATTTTTATACTAAAGTGGGGAAATTTTAAGTAGCTATGGGGGGAGGGAAAGAAGTTCGATTGAGCTGGCCACACTCATTTGATATTACAACGTGCTGGGGCTTGTTCTGGGACACAGGTATGCACGATGGTCGGACACAGCAGGCCGTCCTCTGTGCGTGAGATAATTAGCAACGCGGCGTGGCACGCGATGGACGACGACGCTGTCCCGTTGTTATCGTCGGACTTATCTCGCGCCAGATCACCACCGGTCGTTGTATATTATTGTTATTATTAAACTTCACGACACGCATCCAAACCTGTGTCACGTTTCACGTAAGGCCTCATTTATACTTCCAGGAGACAGGCGACGGGTGGCAGGTGGCAGGAGGTAAAGAGGTAGGCGTCAGGTGGTGCAGCATTTATACTTCAGTCTACGGTCGAGCCACTACACAAGAGACGTCGTTTAGAACACATCAAATGTTTCTCATGCTAAAAGATGATAATGAAGTGGAAGATAGAAAGGAGGAAATATTGTGTTCATCCGATCAACGAGTTGGGTGAAACATTTGGTGAATTTCACCATCTGTATTTCGACTTGAGACAACACCAATCAAGTTTTTTCAACACATGAGAATGTCTACTGATACTTTTGACTTCATTTTAGCAAAGGTGGAAGGAAAACTGAGGCGGAAGAGAACTTGTAAATTACCAGTTACTCCTCGTGAAAAGCTTTACGTAATCCTAAGGTAAATTAAAATATTTTCTGTAAAAATTAAGTAATAAATTAAATATTAATCGTATATTTCTTAGTGCCTGTAGTCAGCAATAAAACAACCAATACCTTTTGGCATAATATGTATTTTATTTTCTTAAACAAATGTCGTAATTTCTTAAAGAAGTGATTTTTCATGAATTACAAACATTTAACAGACAGGGATACATCGAATAATTTTTAGATAATATTTGTATAGGGTAAGCTCATCTAACTCTGTGATGTTACGGATATTAGCTTACAGCTACAAAATCTGTATATTAAAAATATTTTAATAAGTTCAGAGTGTTCCTAGAATTGTGTATTTAGAGTACATAAAATGTAATAATGAATCTAACTTTCTTAATTTATTCACTTTTATTCATCAACCTATTTCCTTCCAACTTTTCTCCACCACATGCATGCTTTTGTGATTCGGGTCTGCATCATTCCAAATTGCAGGCCCTGTCTGCACGACATTATTTCGACACGAGAGAACACATGCAAATGCCAATAATCGCGGGAGACGTCGCCTGTATCTGCGACAAACTACAGCGACAGGTGGTGAGAGGCAGCGCCACCGAGGAGTCACACGTCACTTCGCAGAAGTATAAACAAACCCATTCTCAACAATGTGCCACAGCTGCGGGTGACGTCACCCGTCGCCTACCACTTGCCACCCGCCGCCTGCCACCTGGAAATATAAATAAGGCCTAAAACCCTTGAAGATAAGTTGCTCATTTAAATTCAATACGTTTTCCTGTGTGTTTTTTTTTTAACTACTTGGCAGTGGCATAACTACGGGGAAGGTCAGAGAGATCGATCCCCCCCCCCCAAAGCTAATAAAATTGTTTAATTTCCATATGTGTTCCACACATTAATCACTTAACGTAAGAAACACGCCTGAAATTCCACAAGGCGGTCGTCTTGTCCTTCCCATACTTCTCTATGGTCGGAGAATTGGAATTTAAGGAGAGATATCTCAGGCACGTGGCAGGATACCCCTACTCTTAAAAAATCACAAAAAAATGTCTACGTTCGGCAGGAGCTGAATATTTTGAGTATATTATTATTATTACTCTAATAGACTATTAGATATTTTGATGGACAAGGGGGTGGATTGGAAGGAGAGACGGTTAATTCGTAATCTGTACCTTAGACAGAAAGTGAGTGTGCAAATCGCAAAGGAGAGTTCAGAAGGAATTAAAATTGGAAGAGGAGTAAGGTAAGGCTGCTGTATGTCACCAAATTTATTTAACATATATCTTGATGACTTGAGTGCTTTGACAAAACAAGAGGTGTGAATGTCGGTGGAAGAAGAATTGAATGTATAAGGTTTGCTGTTTTAGCAGAAAAGGAAGAGACAATGAATGAAACGATAAAAGATTTGAATTTAGTATGCGAGGAATATGGAATGAGGATTAATAAGGAAAAAACTAAGTGTATGGTGATTAGCAGAGGAGGAAAAAAGGCAAACATAAAGATAAGGCAAGAAGGCAAAATACAACAGGTGGAGTTGTTTAAATATCTTGGAAGCTTGATAAGTGAAGATATGTCCTGCATTCGTGAAATCAGAGCAACAATTGGTATAGCGAAAGAGGACTTTAATGGGAAGAAAAGACTGCTGTGTGGCAAAATTAATAAGAATTTAAGAAAAAGGTTGGCCAAATGTTATGTGTGGAGCGTTGCTTTATATGGTGCAGAGACGTGGACATTGAGGAAAGAGGATGAGAAAAGATTAGAAGCATCTGAGATGTGGGTTTGGCGAGCAATGGAAAAGTGATGTGGGTTGATAACGTAAGGAATGATGAAGTTTTAAGAAGAATAGGGGGAAGAGAGAAGAGTCCTGAAGGTAATAGAAAATAGGAAAAGGATTTGTTTAGGTCATTTCTTACAACTGCCATGGAGGGTGTCATAGAAGGAGAAAAAAGAAGAGGGCGTAGAAGAATGAAGTTAATAGATAGCATTAAAATCAGAGGGTGTTGCGAAGAAACGAAAAGACTGGCATGCGACATTACAGCTTGGAGAGCTCTTACCATTTGAAGACCTGCCTTAGAGCAGAACACCAAATAATAATTATTATTATTGGGATAGAGTTCTCCAATATCGGCTAAAATCTTGAATGTCAACTGTCCTGAGGAAAATGGGGTGTCCAACGTTAAAGCTAGTATCATACGCCACACCCACCTAAGGAGTATATCCTAGTTAAGCCATTATTTGTGTTTTATTATTATTTATTTTATTTATTATATGAGTTTTTATCAAAGTATAAATACAGAGAGTCAGTGGCGTTACGGGGGGGGGGGCAGGAGCATCAGCCGCCCCCACCAGACGAGCCCGAGGACGAAGGGCCGCTCATAGGCCGCGACCCGAGCTTCTTACAGAGCTCCTGTCGCAGGGACCATGATACTCTGGATTTAAGGGTGTGGCCTGCTAACGGTCGTGTGGGTGTTACGAGTACGCCAAGGCCGGGTCAAGATTCGCCTGGCACAGACGGGTTGCGACCGAGGGTGCGAATGGGGCGATTGCCCTCAAAGCGGGCACAGCGGCGATAAAACTTTCGGAAAAGTGCCCGTGTAGTCGCCCCCACAGATATTTAAAACATCAGAGCAGGCCTAATTCCGTAATCGCTTAACGAAGGCATCTTTCTAAGCCAGTTGGGTGCGTTCATATAAGACTTATAAATATCCGTATAAATAATCATATGGAAAGGAACCTGAATCTCATTTGTCCTGAAGGAAACGGGAAGTCCTACTACCTTCAAATTAATCTCATCCCCCCCACCTCGCCAGAAGCAAGCTCACCCCCCTCACCGGTATCATCTCCTAGTCACGCCACTGCTTGACTGTGTCGTTAATACTACAACGGCACTTTTCGTTAGACTGTGTGTTTTCGTATATGTGGTTTTTAGTAAAAAGGCATACTTTTTACAAATAAAACACAAATTAAATTGCCTTCTGTTAATAATACCATCTCGTGTGGTTAAAATTATTTTTAACGGTATGCAGGATGATAACAACTACCACTAAATCCAACCCTTCAAAACCTTGAAATAAGCACAAAAAATATAAGGGCACTAAAAGAGTTCATATATCTTTGCTCCGAGGTAAACAACACTAACGACATCAACACTGAAATAAGAAGACGAATATATCTCGCAAATAAAACATATTATGGATTAAAAAAGCACCTGACATCTAGCTTCAACTCAAAAAGCACGAAATGCAAAATCTACAAAACAGTTATCCGGCCAGTGTTGACATATTGTTCAGAAACCTGGACAGTGACAAAAAATAGCGAGAGACTTCTAGGTTGCTGTGAAAGACGGATTCTAAGAACAATATTTACAGGAGTACAGGAAAATGGAATGTGACGGAGGCGCTATAATTATGAACTATACCATCTTTACAAAGAGCCGGACATTGTCAGGATAATCAAAATATACAGGCTAAGGTGGGTTGGACACATAGAGAGAATGGAGGAAGGACAGCCTACGAAACATATCTTCTACCAGAAACCAAAGGGTAGTAGAAGAAGGGGAAGCCCACAATGTAGTTTCAAAGATCAGATAGAGGAAGACCTTAGAAACCTGAACATAAGAAACTAGAAAGGCAGGGCACGCAATAGGAAAGAATGGAGTCGACTCTTGAAGCAGGCAAAGATCCACCAAGAGTTAAAGAGCCACAGCTGATGATGGTGCAGGGTGATAAAGGTATTTACCTGATTTTTTATCTGTTAGCCAAGATTTCAAATGTTTAAGATACTTTTTTTTTGTCACTAGGCAAACGATTATACAGTCTAGCATACAAAACATAAATAAACGTGTTATACATTTTCCTTTTTAGCAAAGAGTATCAAAAGAGTCTTATTTTCACGCCTTAATTGTCGAACATACAAGTAACACCAGAAGGTTTGAAGAAAAGATTGTAAGACATGCTTATGACCCGGTTAAAGAAGATGATGAATGGAGAATACGAAATAATCAGGAGATTATATGAGCTACTGAAGCATGAGGATATTGGAAGATTCGTAAAGGCTTACAAATACAATGGACGGGTCACATAGAACGGATGGATATTCAGCATATGCCAAAGAAAATCCTGAGGGCGCAAGTCTATAAAAGCAGAAACAGGGTCCGACCTACTATAAGACGGTTGAGATGATGTGGTGGAAGATCTAAGAAGAATGGATGCGAAGGGTTACAGTGATATGGCAATGGATAAGAGACACTGAAGAAGATTGGTGTTGGAAAGCAGGGCTCATGTTGGGCTGAAGAAGAAAAGGGGGAGGAGGAGGAGGAGGAGGAGGAGATGATTTGTCGAACACTCATTTTTCCATATTTTTCACTTCTACTGAAACATATTTTAAGACTTTCTTCTTTATATAGGCCTACATAAAAACGTCTTAAAGGTAAATAATTAATTTGGTGAAACAAAGAAAATGAGCTATGCTTTACATTTTTCCCTAGCTTTAGAGAACTGAAACGAATCATATACGATGTGATGGGGTCTAATTCGTATTAATTCATATCTGTGGGTAATTCGTTTACCAACAAACATAGCATTCTGTTGGTCTCGGATGAACTGGATGTGATTAAACACCACGACACGCATTTTGTTTGGAACGAGAAAAAAAGAAGACAATAGATTTTGTACAAAAAAAAACGCTTTACTTATTTACTTTTTTCAATATAAAAAATATATAGCGATCTTATCACATGGTAAAAAAATACATTAAAAGGTATAATTATTTCACATTATATGTTTTATATGCACAAAAGGCTAGTTATAAGTGAAAAACGAAAACCAATTATTCTTTTCCAAAATTCAATTTAAAGTGTAGGCCTACACAATTCTTGAGCGTGGCCTTGAGTCCTTTCCGCGCTGTTACACATATTTTACAACGATGCGAAAATAGCTCTCGAGAGTCAGTCTCTATTGTGAAATAGAGTCTCAGCCAGCCGACCGGGCTGAATAGTCAGTCGCGCATTAGATCACAGAGAGAAGATATGAAAAGAGGAGAAAACAAATGGTCCGCGACAATGGGAGCGAGCGAGTGCGCGCGGCCCACCATTAATCTTCGTTGCTTATCCAAGGCTGTGCCTCCCCCCCTCCCAAGACCGGTGCGCTTCCTGCGTTCCGTTGACGTAGGCCACATGTGTGCTGTCGCATGTGTCGTTATAGTACAAGGTTACTATAACCGCCGCGGGCCCCCCTTTACCTATTTACTAATGTCGATTATTGTTTAATTAAATTTACATACAGTGGCCAATGACTGGTACATGGGGAAGGGCATTTGCTCGCAGCGTAAACCTCAATACGCGTATAACTGGATTAGAGAGGGGCGAATCAAGTTCATCGAAACGAACTTGTCATACTAGACCGTTCATACAAGCGAACTAGCACAATTAACTAGGTCGCTACTTCAATCTGTCGTACCCGTCTTTTTAAAAAATGTTTGTAGATATTAAAAGAACAAAACTGACATTCCTCCTCTTTTCCGTTTATCTTAGGTAATAGGGCAGGGATGATCAGCCTCCTCATCCACGTGAAATAACATCAAAGCGCTGAAAGAAAACCAATATTTCTTGTTTTATCGTTTCAACAAACCAGACACAAGAAAATATTATTTAAGTAAAAATAAAATTATGAAAATAATTTTATTTATGTCGCCTTCGGTCAGAATCGTGAAACCCGTCTCTAATTTAAGAGTTGTAATAAGTAACGCACATCTGAAATAACAAAAACAATTCATTCTTTTCAATTATTTAGTAACTTTTAAAGCAACTTCGTCCAATCCTAGCATACAATTTTACACTCATGTTCTCTGGTAACCAAGTCACGTTTCAATACAGATTAAAATATATTACCTTTTTATCCGTCGTGTGACTTCTTATTGTTTTTTATTTAAATTACGCGTTTCGAATTATGAATTCGAAAATATGCCGAACAGTTAATGGT